>JAFMOD010000569.1:85770-99225 GCA_019802435.1 Corydoras maculifer | reverse complement strand
GCCCATCCAGGGGAGAACGTCTCGGGCGCTGGGCAGATAGACCCAGGACAGGGGGGCAATCTATCACTGGGCACACACTCACTCACACAGACACATTCTATATGGGGCAATTTGGAGAACTCAATTGACTTGAGCCATGTTTTTGGACTGTGGGAGGAAAGCGGAGAACCCGGAGGAAACCCACGCGGACACGGGGAGGACATGGAAACTCCACCCAGATGGGGATTCGAACCGGGAATCCCAAGCGCTGAGAGGCGAATGTGCCACCCGGATTGTACACCACTATAAATCAATCACAGTAAGTCCCCGCTTAACGACGGGGTCAGGGACCAAAAAGTCCGTCGTTAAGTGATTTCGTCGTTAATCGGGACCCTAGATTTGTGGTGATAACAGGCTTATATCCCAGTCATTTTCGCAGTCTCCTTCACTTTCTCTTTAAGTAGTGTTGAAATGGTGGAATAATAATCCTCCGTGCTACTAGCTATTAGGGGTGCTGAAAAAAATCGATTCTTCACTGAATCACGATTCGTAGTCCAGGTGATTCGGAATCGATTCAAAACGTTCAAGAATTCATTCATTATCTCCCGCTTTATCCTCTATTAGGGTCGCAGTGGGGTTCCCCATGCCCTCCAGGGGAGAACGTCTCGGGCGCTGGGCAGATAGTCCCAGGACAGGGCGCCAATCTATCACTCACTCACACAGACGCACTCTAAATGGGGGTAATTTGGAGAACTCAATTGACTTGATCCATGTTTTTGGACTGTGGGAGGAAAGCGGAGAACCCGGAGGAAACCCACACAGACACGGGAAGAACATGGAAACTCCACCCAGATGGGGATTCGAACCGGGAATCCCTAGCGCTGAGAGGTGAACGTGCTAACCACTAAGCCACCGTTCAAGAATCTTAAATTTTTTTTAAAAGATTTTTAAAAGTATAATGATTAAGTTTTGTTTCCTGGCGCCCCCTGCCGAGCGTACTGCATATAACGTTACGGATCCGCTCGGCCACCGTAGACCAAGCTTGTTAACCAGCTCCCGTTGATGGGGAAGGGGATCCGTCATATCTTTAAAATTTGCTCATATATGGAAATTCACGGTCATTCGTGAAAGTGCGTGGTAACTTCGAGTTAAACGGGTCGTTAAACGGGTCGTTAAACGGGTCGTTAAACGGGTCGTTAAACGGGTCGTCGTTAAGTGAGGACTTACTGTAATTCACCTATTTCTTTAGAGGGCGACATCCAACCGAGATGCCGAGAGTCGTACCTGTGATGGCAGAGGTCTGAGACTCCTGCTCCATCAGAATGGGATAACCCAGGTAGCCCAAATGCTCCAGACACCGGTGAACGTCCAGGTACGCGGACAACCTGCGGAAGTGGAACGCCGCTGTGACGATGGACCGACCAACCGGATCTCTCCCAACAAGGTTCATATTGCTTACGTCCACTGGCAGAGGTAGCCACGCCGAGAGATGTAGTTGTCCTCCGTGGTGGAGACGCTATTGTACACCGACTCGCCCCAGGGCATGTAGGGAAACACGGCGAAGAGGTTCTTCAGCTCTACCGGAGACAAGGCGGAGTCCTTGTCCTATGAAAAGCATGCAAATATGACTCCGTTATGCCGTCTCCTATTAAATTTACATCAATAGGTGCATAATTATATATGTTATATATATTTATTATATAGGGCGGCACGGTGGCTTAGTGTTTGGCATGTTCTCCCGGTTCTAATCCCCATCTGGGTGGAGTTTCCATGTTCTCCCCGTGTCCGCGTGGGTTTCCTCCGGGTTCTCCGGTTTCCTCCCACAGTCCAAAAACACGGATCAAGTTAATTGAGTTCTCCAAAATTGCCCCATATAGAGTTTGTCTGTGTGAGTGAGTGTGTGCCCAGCGATAGATTGGCACCCTGTCCTGGGTCTATCTGCCCAGCGCCCGAAACGTTCTCCCCTGGATGGGCATTGGGCAACCCCACTAGAGGATAAAGCGGGAGATAATGAATGAATATTTATTATATATATGAACTGTATGAACTGTATTATATATATGAACTGAACTATTTATTATATATATTACCTCGTCGTATTTCTCAAACAGCTGCTGGAGAAACTGATAGCCCATCGAATTTAATTCCGTGGTGCAACCAACAGGAACACGTAACCTGAACGCACACAAACACTTAGTTATTCAAGGTGAAAGGACCCGTGTGTAAGATTCACAAGCATTAAATGGCGAAGTTGCAGACTGCAATCAATCGAATGCCATTTCACCCGATTGATATGGCGACCATGTTAATGTCCATCCATTATCTTTCACTTTATCCTCTATTAGGGTCGGGGGGTGTTCCCCATGCCCATCCAGGGGAGAAAGTCTCAGGTGCTGGGCAGATAGACCCAAGACAGGGGGGCAATCCATCGCTGGGCACTCACTCACTCACACAGACTCTAAATGAGCAATTTGAGAATTCAATTGACTTGATCCATGTTTTTGGACTGTGGGAGGAAACCGGAGAACCCGGAGGAAACCCACGTGGACACGGGGAGAACATACAAACTCCACCCAGATTAAAGATTGAAGTTAGAACTGGGAATCCCTAGCGCTGAGAGGCGAACATACCTTCCATCCATCCATTATCTGCAGCATTATCATATATATAAGTCACGGGGGGGAAAGCGGAGAACCCGGAGGAAACCCACGCGGACACGAGGAGGACATGGAAACTCCATCCAGATGGGGATTCGAAACGGGAATCCCGGGAGCCGGGAATTTGTAGTTACAGGTTATTACACACGTATTTAATAAATCAAACATGACTACTACTACAGGGCGGCACGGTTGCTTAGTGGTTGGCATGTTCTCCTCTCAGCACTAGGGATTCCCGGTTCAAATCCCAATCTGGGTGGAGTTTCCACGTGTCCGTGTGGGTTTCCTCCCACAGTCCAAAAACATGGATCAAGGTCAATTGAATTCTCCAAATTGCCCCATATACAGTGTGTGTGTGTGTGCCCAGTCATAGATTGGTGCCCTGAGACGTTCTCCCCTGGATGGGCATGGGGGAACCCCCCCCCCCAACCCTAATAGAGGATAAAGCGGAAGATAATGGATGGATGGACTACTACAGGGTGCCTTAGTGTTTAACCTCTCAGCGCTGGGGCTCAAGGTTGAAATCCTGATCTGGGTGGAGTTTCCATGTTCTCCCCACGTCAGTGTGGGATTCCTCCGGGTTCTCCGGTTTCCTCCCACAGTCCGACAACATGGCTATAAGGTCGTATAATGTGTCGTTTGTGTAAGTAAGTGTGCCCAGCGATAGATTAGTGCCCTGTCCGGGTATATCTGCCCCGAAGAAGATAATGAATACATGACTAATACAGACTTATTTATTCCCAAAATCCAACAGCAGAGAAATGGAAAACATGTATCTTCCCATTAACTTGAATTGATTTGCACATCTGTATCCAGGGGTGTCCATTCAATCACGGAGCTGCTGTACAGCACACATACCCCCTACATGGGGTGGATAAAGGGTAATAAAGTTAGGTGATTTAAGTTATCCAGACGAACTCACTGTGGATAGAGGTAGTCGTCCGTCAGCTCAAGTGTGTCGTCGTAGCCGAACTTGCGCAAGATGGTCCATGTGGTCTCGTGCCGTCCTCTCTGAATAAAGAGGGTGTTCAGAAACAGGAACCCTGAAACCATCCACACAAGCCAATCACATATACGTACTCAGTGGTCACTTTATTAGGGTCAAGGGTGTGGTAGCTCAGTGGTCAGGGTGTTGGGCTATCAATCAGAAGGTTGGGGGTTCAAATCCCAGGTCCACTGAAGTTTCCAGTGTGGGTCCTTGAGCAAGACCCTCAACCCTCATTGCTCCAGGGATGTTGTGATTAACCCTGTGTTCACCTTGTAAGTCGCTTTGGATAAAAAATAATAAAAAGTCATCGATATCGTCCGCGGTGGCATGGTGGCTTAGTGGTTGGCATGTTCTCCTCTCAGCACTAGGGATTCCCGGTTCGAATCCCCATCTGGGTGGAGTTTCCATGTTCTCCCCGTGTCTGCGTGGGTTTCCTCTGGGTTCTCCGGTTTCCTCCCACAGTCCAAAAACATGGATCAAGTCAATTGAATTCTCCAAATTGCCCCATATAGAGTGTGTGTGTGTGTGAGTGAGTGTGTGCCCAGCGATAGATTGGCGCCCTGTCATGGGTGTATCTGCCCAGCGACCCTAATATAGGATAAAGCGGAAGATAATGAATGAATAATATTGTCCGCTTTGTCTCATGCGACTCTCCACTCAGTACCGTATGTGTGATTGGACGCGTTACCGTTAAGTGTCAGGCCGTTGTCTTGGACACCATCACCGGTGTTCTTCCATACGACGGTCTTCACGTCTTCCAGAGCCTGGGGGGCTAGAGGGTTCCCAAAACAGGACTTCTGCATACACACAACGCCGAATAGCTTCTTTAGAACCAATATCTTTGATGCCTAAAGGTCCCCGGTTCGATTCCCGGTCCCACAATGCACTACGGCTGAAGTGCCCTAGAGCAAGGCACCTAACCCCAATTGCTCTCCAGGTGCCATGCACAGGACTGCCCACTTGACTCAATGTGTGTATACATGTGTGTGTGTGTCATTGCACGAATGGGTTAAATGTAGAGGACACATTGCTTTGTGTGGATGGATCGCCTTCACCTTTAACCTACCTGGAAGTTGTTGAGCTCAGTGTCACTCAAAATCCGATCGTTGTCCTGATCCGATATGGTGAATATCCGAGTGAGAGCTCGAACACACTGTGGTTTCAGCTACAACACAGACACCATGTTTCCCTCATCAAATATACAGGTTTTAATAAGTCAATTATAAATAAATAATGAACCAAAAAGTCCATCCATCCATCATCTTCCGCTTTGTCCTATATTAGGGTCGCGGGGGTGGGGTGGGGGGGTTCCCCATGCCATCCAGGGGAGAACATCTCCGGCGCTGGACAGATACACCTAGGACAGGGCGCCAATCTATCTCTCACTCACCCAGACACACTCTATATGGGGCAATTTGGAGAACCCAATTGACTTGATCCATGTTTTTGGACTGTGGGAGGAAAGTGGAGAACCCGGAGGAAACCCACACGGACACGGGGAGAACATGGAAACTCCACCCAGATGGGGATTCGAACCGGGAATCCCTAGCGCTGAGAGGAGAACATGCTAAACCACTAAACCACCATGCCGCCCAAACAAAAAAGTCATCTGGTCATTTTGACTGTGGCGTGATTGTTGGCGCCAGAAGTGAGTTTAAGTATTTTTAGAACTGCCGATTCTTATTTTGAGATGCCATGTCCACCACTATCTTCCGCTTTATCCTTTATTAGGGTCGTGGGGGGGGTTCCCATGCCCATCCAGGGGAGAACGTCTCGGGCGCTGGGCAGATACACCCAGGACAGGGGGCAATCTATTACTCACTCACACATACACACACTATATGGGGCAATTTGGAGAACTCAATTGACTTGATGCATGTTTTTGGACTGTGGGAGGAAACCGGAGAACCGGAGGGTATTAGAAAGGTGTTCCTATTTGAATTCCCAGCGGGTGGCGGTGCAGACCTGTTTGTCCTCGGGGTCGTAGAGCGGCGCTGTCGGGTGAAGCACCGCTTTCTGGGCGTAGTAAAAAAGTTCCGAGATGTTCTTCAGGTTTTTGGCGGAACACTGCGGACACAGACAACGTTTGGTTATTAAATCAGCAGCATTTACATACAGGACAGGCTGAGGGCCATTTAAATATTTTTAAAAAACACCCGGAGTGAATGTCTGCGATGTTTTTCATGCGTTATGTCATAAACCGTACATATTTTTAATTCTTAAAACACCCGTTAACGTGTCGTTCTGACCTCCACACAGGTCTCGATCTCCGAGAACTGGTTCATGATCGGCAAGATGGTCTCCATGGAGCTGCCGGAGCGCAGGTCGGACTTGTTGCCCACCAAGATGACCGGAATTCTAAGGATAAAGAAATCGATATGTAAATACTGGGGCGGCACGGTGGCTTAGTGGTTTGGTATGTTCTCCGCTCCGCGTGGGTGGAGTTTCCATGTCCTCCACGTGTCCGCGTGGGTTTCCTCCGGGTTTTCCGGTTTCCTCCCACAGTCCAAAAACATGGATCAAGTCAATTGAGTTCTCCAAATTGCCCCATATAGTGTGTCTGTGTGAGTGAGTGAAAGATTGCCCTGCCTGTCCTGGGTGTATCTGCCCAGCGCCGAGACGTTCTCCCCTGGATGGGCATGGGGAACCCGCGACCCTAATAGAGGATAAGGGGGAAGATAATGGTGGACATGGCATCTCAAAATAAGACTCGGCAGTTCTAAAAATACTTAAACTCACTTCTGGCACCAACAATCACGTCACAGTCAAAATGACCAGATGACTTTTTTTGTTAGGGTGGCACAGTGCTTAGTGGTTTGGCATGTTCTCCTCTCACCGCTAAGGATTCCCGGTTCGAATCCCAATCTGGGTGGAGTTTCCATGTCCTCCACGTGTCCACGTAGGTTTCCTCTGGGTTCTCCGCTTTCCTCCCACAGTCCAAAAACATGGATTAAGGTCAATTGAGTTCTCCAAATTGCCCCTTATAGAGTGTGTCTGAGTGTCTGCCCAGTGATAGATTGCCCCCCCTGTCCTGGTTGTATCTGCCCAGCGCCCGAGAAGTTCTCCCCTGGATGGGCATGGGGAACCACCCCGCGACCCTAATAGAGGATAAAGCGGGAGATAATGGATGGATGAATGAATGAATAAATGTAAATACTGGACCTGGAAACACAATACAATGAGCAGAACGCTTTGTTTCCTGTAGTTCAGACCTGGGAATTGTCTCCGGGGCCACGCCCGGCCTATTGTCTGTTCCCGTTCTGCCCCATGAGGTCAATGGGAAGGTGTGTACTGTATGTAATACATGTAGTATAAGTGCATTTCTTTGATTTGGAATGCCCCTTGAAAAACATTTCTAGTTTTTGTTTTATTTACCCAACTGCTAGTTCAAGCCCTCTGCTGTTTATTGTGAAGGGGTTATACTAGTTGTGGCAACCGCTGCTAATTAAAGGGGCTAATTATAGTAGTTGGGGCATTTCTATTCAGCACCGATTAGCACAAGCAAAATAGAACCATGCGGATTCACAGGCACGGTGGTTCCGTACTTGCTGCCTTTTTCAGTTCCGCCGTTCACCAGCGGGATCCATTTCGTCCTGATCTGACAGAGAAGACGGAGAACAAATGAAACCGGGAAACCACCCCCACACACACACACACACACGCACAGCAAAGGGAATCAGGGAACAAAAAGAAGGTACCTTGTCGATGGTTTCTTCTTGAGTAACGTCGTACACGACACACACCACATTAGCCTGAGGAGAACACGGGGGGAGTTTAGTCATGGTGACAAGACCTCCTCACTACAATCACCCACATTGGGGTAACCAGTCCACAGGACATTAACATTTGGTCATTCAGCTAAAGCCTTTATCTAAAGAGGGTGTGGTAGCTCAGTGGTCAGGGTGTTGGGCTATCAATCTGAAGGTTGGGGGTTCAAATCCCAATGTGGTCCTTGAGCAAGACCCTTAACCCTCATTGCTCCAGGGATGCTGTGGCCCACCATGTGTTTGCTTTGTAAGTCGCTTTAAAGCAAGGGTCAGAACACGAGGGCCATACAGCACTCCTGACCACCCTTACCTCTGGGCTTAGACACAATCATAGAACACTTCTGTTACACATACACTCCTGATAGAACATAGACTTTGGATTTCAGAAGCTTAATCTGAGCGCGACCTCATTTCAGATCAAAGGCTGCTCACCTTAAAGATCTCGTCCCGCAGCACGTCCTCCGATTGCTCAGTCTCTGCAAACAGAGGTGACAAAGACAGTCGTTGGCACATGTCCCATATTCTATTTGCGCTACGGATTAGCGATGGGATTCAATGCAGTAACAGAGAAACCTAAAATAAATGGGACATCCCACATAATCTTTCACTTGGTCCCTTATTCCCTTCTTTACTACCCTACTGTGCAGTGCTATGTTATGAACTACACAAACAGATAACACACTATATAGTGCACTAGGTCTGTACACATCTCATTACCGGAGTAGTCCACTATGTGAGTGGGAACTTTCTCGGGAGTGACATCGGCAGGTATGGTGATCTCTTCAGCTCGGAGGGGAACCTCAACAGACACAAACACATAAATACAAAGAATAAAAACCACTGATTAGCACGTTCGCCTCTCAGAACTAGGGATTCCCAGTTCGAATGTACTGTTGTAAAAAGCGCTATATAAAGAAATAATTTGAACTTAACTTCCTGTTCTCCTCATGGGTTTCCTCCGGGTTCTCCGGTTTCCTCCCACAGTCCAAAAACATGGATCAAGTCAATTGAGTTCTCCAAATTGCCCTATATAGAGTGTGTGTGAGTGTGTGTGTGCCCAGCGATAGATTGGCGCCCTGTCCTGGGTGTATCTGCCCAGCGCCCGAAACGTCTCCCCCCTCCCCCCCCCGCGCGCGCGACCCTAATATAGGATAAAGCGGAAGATAATGAATGAATGAATAAATAAAACCACTGATTTAATGTAATACTGCAGACCCGATGATGCTCATAAACAGGTTTGCTGGATGGTATGATGTTATGACATCTGTAAGTGACACTGAATACAGTGCGTGTGAGGCATGGTCACTCGGTGGTTAGGGTGTGGGGTAAACAAATATCACAGGAGGTTGGAGATCTAAAGGCAAGTGTGCAGTGTTTAGTCACAGACTCAGATTTTGTAAGGACTAGACATTCTGCTGTCGTCTTTGACCTTGGGACAAATTGTGAGACTTGGGATGATAAAGAAATGGGGTCCGGGTTAACAACATACAGAACCTTTTGAGCTTAGTGGGTTACAGATTGAATCAAGCAGGGCTTTTAACTTCTAGTCAACCCATCAGTCATTGTGCCACCATTGTTCTATGTAATCCCAACACCATATGCAAACAATGACAGCTGTCCAATCCCTGCCTAAAAATACCACACAGGTGCTCACCTCCTCGGGGAACTCTTCTCCCACCAGGGACATGATGAGTGAGGTCTTTCCCACTTTGGCTGAAGGAATAAAAGAAGATACATACAGATCTTTACTAATTAAAATACACTAGCAGCAGGCGTAATTGACAATCATTGATTTCTATCAATGATTTTTTTTCATTAAGAAGTCATGATACAAATATTAACCAAGTACCAAATATTTCACTTAAAAAAAAAAAAATTACCCCATTTTTATCCCCAAGACAAAACATACAACTAAAAAAAAAAAAACATACATAAATGTAAGTCACTAACAAAAATGTAAAAAATAATAAATAGATAAAATAATAATAAGGGCAGCACGGTGGCTTAGAGGTTAGCATGTTCTCCTCTCAGCACTATTCGAATCCCCATCTGGGTGGAGTTTCCATGTCCTCCCCGTGTCCCCTCCCGGTTTCCTCCCATAGTCCAAAAACATGGATCAAGTCAATTGAATTCTCCAAATTGCCCCATATAGAGTGTGTCTGTGTGAGTGAGTGTGTGCCCAGCGATAGATCGGCGCCCTGTCCTGGGTTTATCTGCCCAGCGCCCGAGACTTTCTCCCCTGGATGGGCATGGGGAACCCCCCGTGAACCTAATAGAGGATAAAGCGGGAGATAATAGATAAATGAATGAAAAAAAAAATAAATTTTTTTAAATAACATAAAATAAATAAGAAATAAATAAGAAAAAAAAGGTGGGGGGGTAAGACTGAAGAGGGGAGGGAACTAGAAGGAGGAAAGGTGGAGTGATTAGTCAGCAGGTAAAGATTATAGGGCTTCAAAATAAGAAGACAATCAGCCTTTTAATGAAGAGTAACCAAGACAGCTTGATAAAATACTTAACAATGAAAAATAGCACGAATAAATACTGAAGATGGTGCCTGTTATTTCCTGCCCAGATGACTCCCTTATGAAGACTAATGTTAATACCACAGGGTTACACCCATCTTACCCAAGCATCAATATAAACATGTGAAGACATGCCCATTGTGATCTGGTTCGGGTGCTGTGTCTGCTTTCTTTGGGTCTGTGGAATGGTGGAACTTTGGAAAGGCATTAAAATGTATGCACATGAGACGAATCAATAATAATCAGCAGCATCACTGCACACTGAGCCCCTCTGGCTCAATGGTTCACCTCAGTAGGCTCAACTCTGGAGCTTTGAAAACGAAATTTTAACAAGGAAAACGACTTTAAGGGTTTTTCACCCCTGAAGGATAAAGCACCTGAACAATTTGACCATAACACAACACAAACACAACACACCCAATATCTCAGTGAAATAAGCAGTCTTTAAAATGCTAAATATTTTTTAAAAATTCCATCCATCCATTATCTTCCGCTTTATCATATATTAGGGTCGCGGGTGGGGGGGGGGGGTGTTCCCCATGCCCATTCAGGAGAGAACGTTTCAGGAACTGGGCGGATACAACCAGGACAGGGGGGCAATCTATCGCTGGGCACACACTCACTCACACAGACACACGCGATATGGGGCAATTTGGAGAACTCAATTGACCTTGATCCATGCTTTTGGACTGTGGGAGGAAACCGGGGAACCCGGAGGAAACCCACGTGGACACGGGGAGAACATGCACACTCCACCCAGATGGGGATTCGAACTGGGAATCCCTAGCGCTGAGAGGAGAACGTGCTAACCACTAAGCTACCGTGCTGCCCTGTATAAAACTTACAGTTATTAATTAAAGCAGTAATATTTCAGCATTTAAGCATCTGTATGTTCAACTGAGCCCACTAGAGGGCAGTGTTATCATATGAATGACAATCTGGGTGGAGTTTCCACGTTCTCCCCGTGGGTTTCCTCCGGGTTGTCCACTTTCCTCCCACAGTCCAAAAACATGGATCCAGGCCTACTGGATTCTCCGAATTGCCCCATATAAAGTGTGTGTGTGTGTGTGTGAGCCCAGCAATTGCCCCCCTGTTCTGGGTGTATCTGCCCGGCACCCGAAAAGTTCTCCCCTGGATGGGCATGGGGAACCCCCCGCGACCCTAATAGATGATGGATAAATAATCAAAATTCACTCCTTTGCTGCCCTCTAGCGGCCACTGAATATCTGACTTATAGGTTACACAATTCACAATTGTAAGGCAGACCCAGATATCACAATGGTACTGCCATCGTGTGGTAAAAGGCGGAATCAAACAAAAATACAACTAAAATGTTAACGTTTTTATTTGTTTCTTCATTCGGACAGAGCCAGCGAGACATAAATGACATATTATAACGAATTAGGACGTTGGGACATGCCTGTCGAACGGACAGTCAATCAACCAGCTACCTTCATTTAGTCAAAACCGAAGCATTAATACGAATATTTTATCATTTAGCGGCACGGTGGCTTAGTGGTTAGCACGTTCGCCTCTCAGCGTTAGGGATTCCCGGTTCGAATCCCCATCTGGGTGGAGTTTCCATGTTCTCCCCGTGTCTGCGTGGGTTTCCTCCGGGTTCTCCGGTTTCCTCCCACAGTCCAAAAACATGGATCAAGTTAATTGAATTCTCAAAAATTGCCCCGTTTAGAGTGTGTATGTGTGTGTGAGTGTGTGCCCAGCGATGGATTGGCGCCCTGTCCTGGGTCTATCTGCCCAGCGCCCGAGACGTTCTCCCCTGGATGGGCATGGGGAACCCCACCGCGACCCTAATAGAGGATAAGCGGGAGATAATGAATGAATTTTATCATTTAGCGGCACGGTGGTTTAGTGGTTGGCACGTTCATCTCTCAGCGCTAGGGATTCCCGGTTCGAATCCCCATCTGGGTGGAGTTTCCATGTTCTCCCCGTGTCTGCGTGGGGTTCCTCCGGGTTCTCCGGTTTCCTCCCACAGTCCAAAAACATGGATCAAGGTCAATTAAGCGGGAGATAATGAATGAATGAATGAATTTTATCATTTAAACAGCGTTTATTATAATTTAAACATCAAAAAAATGACCAAAAACAAACGCACAGCAAAAAACAACCATTCAACTTACGAAGCGCTACATTTTAATATCTAGGGCACTTCGTAGTGCACTTCGTAGTCCACTTCGTTGTACACATCAGAGGCGACGGCGCACACTTGCACAGGCAACGTCCCGGCATTTGGGATACGGCACTAAGTTCAGCCTAAGTTGGCTTTTGTCCCCCGAACGCCAGATAATGCGTATTTTGATACTTAATTCGTATTTTAATACTTAATTCGCACCGAACCATCAACAGTATGATGAAATAAACCACATTTTAACCGAAACAGCTCGACAAATTAACCATTTAGCAGGGGAGCTAACTTGGCACCTGGCTGCAGCTAACGGTTAAAGAAGCAAAACGCCTCAGCGCGCACTTACGTTCCCCTAACAGCAGAATTCGGACGTCCCGTTTCATGATGGCGCTTCCTCTGAGTTAATAAATAAAATAAAATAAAGCGTTTTGTTTGAGTACTTAGACCGCAGTCAGCTCGTCTTTCTGACCCATCTCATTGAAGGAGAGAACCCAACGCTCGCCTTCCTGTTTCGGCGGATCCTTCAGCGCCCTCTGCTGCCGGTCAGCGGCAACGACATCATCACTAACCTAAAATCGATTTCCATAAACTTTTAAGTATTTATGATTTATTATGATTTAATGTCCTCCTTAATATGATTTTTGTCCTCCACATTGAATCCATCCGTGTAGTGATATACACACACACTGCTGGAATCGAACCGCAGACCTTCAGGTCACAAGGGTGGTGGTGCCTTAACCACCAGCCCATGACGGCCCAAGTTTTATTCCTTCATTCATTCATTATCTTTCGCTTTATCCTATATTAGGGTCGCGGGGGGGGGGGGGTTCCCCATGCCCAGCCAGGGGAGAGAGTCTCGGGCGCTGGGCAGATAGACCCAGGACAGGGCGCCAATCTATCACTGGGCACACACTCACTCACACAGACACACATGCATACACACTCTATATGGGTCAATTTGGAGAACTCAAATGACTTGATCCATGGTTTTTGATTGTGGGAGGAAACCCACGCCGACATGGGGAGAACATGGAAACTCCACCCAGATGGGGGTTTGAACCGGGAAACCCTAGCGCTGAGAGGAGAACATGCTAACCACTAAGCCACCGTGCCGCCGGCCCAAGTTTTATATTTATGTAATACATTGTTGGCCTTCTGTGTGTTCTTTGAGCAAATTAAGCAGCGACGCCTCACCTACACGCCGTCCGACTTCAGTCATGATGGAATTTCTTTGCTTTTTTTGTTTTTTCTTCATTTAAATCATTTTTTTTGGGGTAACACCAAGCACCTCATGCCCACAGTTAAGTATGGGGAAGGATCGGTGATGCTGTGGGCCTGTTTCACTTCCAAAGTACCTTGGGGAACATTGCAAGAATCCATGGGATCATGAACTCTT
>JAFMOD010000569.1:65770-80770 GCA_019802435.1 Corydoras maculifer | reverse complement strand
TATATATGTTGAATTAAGAAGTTATTATTGTCAACTGTAAAGCATGGTTGGGGGGCAGTGTCTTGATTTGTAAATTGCTAGTCGGTCATTTGTGTCTGTGTGTCTGTGTGTGTCTGTGTGTAGGAAAATGTCCAGAAAATAAAGGACATGCTAAACAACGTGGCATCTGATGAGGTCAGTTTAGAGGCCAAAATCGACAAGAAGAAACAAGAGCTGGAGAGAAATCGGAAGCGTTTACAGACCTTACAGAGCGTTCGGTGAGTCCTTGTAGCTCTCTCTCACACACACACACACACACACACACACACACGTTTTTATTGTAGGGACATGATTTCGATTTCCATTTATGACCTTGAACCTCTCCTTGACCCTGACCACGTGACATGTCATGAGTGTGAGGTCCCCATTGTGTGTGATATACCCAACACACATACACACACCTATTTGTTTTGTGTCCAGCGTGTGACTTTTCATTCATTTCTTTGATTCGCTCGACATAGCTTGATCGTTGTAGCTATATGACTCTGCGTCCTGCTTACAGTCCAGCGTTCATGGAGGAGTACGAGAAGATCGAGGAGGAACTTCAGAAGCAGTATGAGACGTATGTGATGAAGTTCTGCAACCTCTGCTATCTGGAGCAGCAGCTGGAGAAATATCACCGACTGGAGCAGGAACTCATCGAGGTGCAAAAACATCCATCCATCCATTATCTTCTGCTTTATCCTCTATTAGGGTCGCGGAGGGGGGCGGGGTTTCCCATGCTCATCCAGAGGAGAATGTTTCTGGCGCTGGGCAGATACACCCAGGACAGGGTGCCAATCTATCACTGGGCACACACTCACTCACTCACACAGACACACTCCATATGGGGCAATTTGGAGAACTCAATCAACCTTGATCCGATTTTTTTTGGACTGTGGGAGGAAACCCACGTAGACACGGGGAGAACATGGAAACTCCACCAAGATTGGGATTCGAACCGGGAATCCCTAGCGCTGAGAGGAGAACATGCCAACCACTAAGCCACCGTTTTTTATTTATACTATTCTTTGAGTCAGTTTATTAAAATCAGACGCTCTGTTAATTTAACGACTCCAATGGAGACAAAACAAAGAAAATGACCGCTGGAAACACCATCACCGACACCAGGGGTGGAGTTTTGGGACTAGTATTGGGACTCCAACACATTACACTGAAGGAGGCTGACGTGGCACATGCATATTCAAAGTTAGCCCATTTCTGCTTTGTGTGCTGGGACACAGTAATGCTGGGACCTAAGGGCCTTCCCTAAACTGTTAGAAGCAGATGCTTAGTTATATTGACCTCTGATTATAAGGAGGGTCACAATACGTTTGTGCGTACTGTGTATCTGTTCACCATCCATCCATTATCTTCCGCTTTATCCTCTACTAGGGTCGCGGGGGGGTTCCCCATGCCCATCCAGGGGAGAATGTCTCGGGCGCTGGGCAGATACACCCAGGACAGGGGGGCAATCTATCGCTGGGCACACACTCACTCGCTCACACAGACACACTCTATATGGGGCAATTTAGAGAACTCAATCGAACTTGAGCTATGTTTTTGGACTGTGGAAGGAATCCGGAGAACCTGGAGGAAACCCACATGGACACGGGGAGGACATGGAAACTCCACCCAGATTGGGATTCGAACCGGGAATCCCTAGCGCTGAGAGGCGAACATGCCAACCACTAAGCCACCGTGCCGCCGCTCTGCTCACCATATGACCTGATATCGGGCTGTAGGATCGTGTGGCATACAACTGATTCCCTAAATGACTCAGCTGCTTCATCCACCCTTATGTCTCTTGTGTTTGGTCCAGGAAATGGAACAGTCCATGAAAATGATGAGGAATAAACTACGGGAGGAGACTCGGCGACTCATGAGAAGTGGAGGTAGCGTGTGATGATCAAAGAGTCGCTTTACCTTTGAATCACATTATAATGAGTCGTTTGTAATAAATTGACTCCTATACGTATAATGTGCCACTCATTCCAGTGAAAGAGGACGACTCGGACATCGAGATTGCCGAAGACGAGGGCCCGGACAGCGACATCGAAGATGGACGACCGCCCAAACCCTTTCCTCTACGCCATGCACAGGTTCCAGGTAGACCCCCCCCCCCCCGGCTCCGCGTCCAATATATTTCTCAAGGCCAATTCCCATCCGTTAAGTCTGTGTATGAGCTCACAGATGCTCCTGATTGGTTTCTCTCGGCGTCATTTTCACCCTGATGATCTTTTATATCTCACCAGGTCGAGGCGGCCCCCGGCTTGTCGGCAGCATGCAGGGAGGCGAGACAGACGAGGTGGGGCAAATTTACATCTTCACTGTTTCATCACGCTCACGTTACCCTCACGGCTAACAATCAACATCCTGCCTCTTCTGTCATCATGATTTTCTCTCTCTTTCTCATTGGCTCTCTCAATTAGCCCACGGTTAATGTAACACCCCATCGCCCCGGTGCCGCCCGGGGGCGGAGGAAACGGAAGGTGTGTTTAGAGCTGTGGTAGTGACCTGTAGAATCCCAACAGTACTTGCAACTAGCAATTGTTGTCATGCCGAACTAATTTGGGGACATGGGATGCCCCTTGGGAATGTGTGGTAGTTCCATCCATCCATCATCTTCCGCTTTATCCTATATTAGGGTCGGGGGGGGAGAACGTCTCAGGCGCTGGGCAGATACACCCAGGACAGGACACTCTATATGGGGCAATTTGGAGAACTTAATTGACTTGGTCCATGTTTTTGGACCGTGGGAGGAACCCAGAGGAACCTCACGCGGACATGGGGAGGACATGCAAACTCCACCCAGATTGGGATTCAAACCGGGAACGCCTAGCGCTGAAAGGAGAACATGCTAACCTGTGTAGTAGTTCCCAACCTCCTCAACCTCGCCCCCTACGCTCTGCTTTTGGAACTTGGAGCTTCTCCGGTTCTCATCTCGATGTGTTTCTGTGCTCACAGTCAGAGGACAGTGAGATCGATGTCGACGACGACGAGGACGACGAGCCTAACGACGACCTCGACGATGACATCAGCGTGGAAGGCGACGCCCCCAACCGACCGTCCAGATTGCTTGAGAGCGATGATGACTTCTAACCGATTAGGGCTCGGTCCAAGCTCATGGTTTGGATTAATTAATTAATTAGCTGGACAGTGATTATTGAATTATGCAGTAGGTATCGTATTAGGCTTACTTTATTCCATGTAAAAAAAATTGTATTTTATTATAATCTCTGTATAAAATACGACATAAACTTTACAAAATTACAACCGAGGATGAGAAAGGATCCATAAATACGCCATCAGATGTCCACCACGCACTCTGATGCTTCAGCTCGGATGGCGTTGGACACGACTTTCGCGCCGGACTGGCCTATCCCGTTCCCCTGAAGACTAAAATGTTAAAAGAAGAATAATTAATTCCATGTTGCTTTAGTTTTTTCAGTTTACTTTACTTGTTAAGGGTCCAGCTTTCTCGTTTTCTCTCAATACTGAACCCATTTAATGGAAATTTCCAAAGCAAAGCCTTTTGATGTTCATGTTGTAGTAGCGCAGTGGCGCCAGAGGGGGAGACAGAGGTTCTTCCTGAGCTACATGGTGCCAACAGCCTTTTTTTAAAATGATGTTTAAACCTACAACTGTTGTTGGTACCGATGTAGCTCGCAGAACGTCCCGCTCCTGTGCTGCCCCCCTCAGGCGCCACCGTGCTACTACACATGTTGGCCTTGGCTCATGTCACAGGCCTGAAGGTCTCATTGCAACGTTCTGCGGATTGGTTGTGTAAATGTCAACGAGGCTCCTTTCGGTGGTCCAGCAGTAAGACGGCAGCTACAGGATCACACCGTGTTATTAAAATGTCTACAGATTTACACTGCGGTCTGTCGTGTTCTTGTCCCCCGGCCGTGGAACCTGCCGTTGGTTCTCTCCCGTCATTTGAAAATGCTTTGGCGCCAAATTTGTTTGGTTGTGTTCTCCTTCTCAGCACCGGAACACTTACTTGATATACGTGAGCTGATGGTTTCCTCTTAGCGCCGTGGCGATGAAAATGGCCCCGTCCATCCCTAGAGAGTTTTCTTGGAGACTGCGCGTGAACACATCATAATTCAAGAGTGTGAATGGGAACGATGGAGAACGTTAATGCTATTTCAAACGATTTAGACATTTTCAATCGGCTTATCCGGCTTTATTTTCCCAAAATAACAGCTCACATGGTGTTCCGATTTGGGATTTGGGCCTCCAGGTATAAAAACAAGCAAAGTCTGAGTGTGTGAACTCAATCCTGTGCTGAGGAGATCAATATTTAATGCATGATGTGGGCACAACAAGCTTTATTAAATAGATGAATAATTTTGGAGGAGTTTTAGCACCATCTAGGGGCGATGTAGGGAACGGCATCCTTATCCCCTGACCCATATGGCTGCACGCTGGAAAGGAAGCTGCCTTATTACGTCATGAAAAGACTGGTTCTAAGGTAAGAAAGGTATTTGTGGTTAAAATAAGTAGAAATAAAAATACTTATTTCATTTTTGCTCGTGTGTAGTTCAACGTTACATAACTTTAATATATAAACATATAACATTCAGTTTCTTACTTGCTGTTTTTTTTTTTTTTTTATAAAATATCAGGGTCATGTGGGGTGCTGGAGCCTATCCCAGCATGTGGAAACGGATAAGAAAATAACTTCCAAAATGTGCACTTTTAACATTAAATACCATTAACTTAAACAACTTTCAGTTTCTAACTTGCTGTTTTTGGATCAAGGTCATGTGGGGTGCCGGAGCCTATCCCAGCATGGGGAAACGGGTAAGAAAACAACTTCCAAAATGTGCACTTTTAACATTAATACCATCGGCATAAAGGTTCTGTCGTCTGTGGGTTTAATTACTGTATTAGGAAATAAAATGTAATGACGGGCAAATGATATAAAACATATTTGAAGTCATCTAATAATGCTTTTATATAACCAAAAGTACATAGACACCTTTGTTATTCATTTAAGCTATTAATTAGCTTAGTGAGAACTATTCCTGCAACGTGTCATTGCCCAGAGATTCTGGAAATTCCACAGCACAGGCCCGATTTACATGAGCTCACAGATTTTTTATTATTATTATTTATTTATATTATATTTTATATTTTATTATATTCCTTTTTCTATCATCAGCGTGTTATGAATGCTGAGGTGGTGGGCCGCTACTCACTTCAAACTTCTCAAACTCCGATTGATCTTCAGAGCGCCGGACAGAGCCTTGGCGCCGGCCATTCCGATGGAGTTCCCGCGGAGACTGAACGACATGAAGGTAGGGCGCTCAGTTATTGAAGCAAGAACACGACTAATAGCCGAAAGGCAGAGAAATGGACTCACTCTAACGTGTGAAGCGTTTGGTTAACGGTCAGAGCTTCGGCCAGCGCCACGGCGCCCATCTGACCCGCCGACACACCCTGCAGACTGCAGACAGACAGATAATGCTTTAAATAATGGACCGAGGTACTCATTTAGAGCAGTCTGTTGGGGGGAGGAAGTTGAAACCGAGGTCTCGTTCCGAAACCTACCTGACCTATTTGCATGGCCTCTCAGTAAAACCACAGGCTCCATTTAGGCTGTCTGTCAGTGTTTGTTTGCGTGTCTGTATATATATATATATGCATGTGCATGTGCATGCTTGACTCACTAGAGCACTGTAAGAGAAGAGTTATTCTTCAGAGCACCCGCCAGCGAGACGACTCCATCATCACCCAGAGCGTTTTCCTGCAGACTGCACACACACACACATATATATATATATGTAAAATCTGTTTTCAAAGCTGCCTTATTTAACTGTGGATTAAGAGACATCTATCTATATATATATATAATATTTGAATATTATATTCTTCATCATTCAGATGTTTCTTGTGTTGCTATATCATGATTTTGCAGATAAGTGTTTAGGCAGAATGTGGACCGTTATTGTATCCGTTAATGTACATCTATATATATATATCTATCTATATCTATCTATCTATCTATCTATCTATCTATCTATCTATATATATATATATATATATATATATATATATATATATTTATTTATTTATTTATTTTTATTTTTTTTTAAATATTTGAATATTATATTCTTAATTATTCAGATGTCTCTTGTGTTGCAACATTTTTATTTTGCATTATGATGACTATAAGTGTTTAGGCAGAATGTGGACCTTCAAATATTCGTGTTATAGCCCATGAGCATCATTCTAAACAGGTAGTTCCGCTCCTTCAATCTTCAAGCTGAGCCGTGTGTCCAGCCGTGACATCGTTGACCGCATTCGTATCGATGCGTGATATACAATACGACATTTTCAATCGTCAAATACAGATTGATATAAACAGAGAATCTGTTACGGCGTTTTTTTATGAACTGCATTCTGTAATTTGGCCACTAGGGCGGTTTTTAGTCGTTAAAGAAACAGAAAACCTCTTTTATTATTGTGAATAAATCACGGACGAGAGGTGTAACTGTACTCCGCTACATGTCGGGACTGATGGCACTTCTTTCCCGTGATTTATTCACAATAATGCCACATCCTCTCGTACGTTATTGCAATAACGTACAGTTGCTGGCGCCCGCCGTTCGGCCACAATTTGCCCCACTTTTCCGGCAATTGTATACAGTTAGAAACTTTGTTGGTCATCATATGGACTGTGTGATATTGGTGTATTAAGTTTTATTATACTTACTCTAGCAGTTGGATGATCCTGTTGTCTTGTAGCGACTGAGCCAGCGCTTTGGCTGCACCCGCCTTCATGAAGTTCCACTGGAGACTATTACACACAAACATTTACATACATTTACATTTGGTCATTTATTGGACACTTTTATCCAAAGCGACTTACAAGATTAACATAGGGTTAATCACAACATCTCTGGAGCAATGAGGGTTAAGGGTCTTGCTCAAGGACCCACATTGGTAATTGCAGTGGACCTGGGATTTGAACCGCCAACCTTCAGATTGATAGCCCAACGCCCTGACCACTGAGCTACCACGCCCTCAAACATGAGAACATAGACTATGAATCCGCATCAAAGCACCTGATCAATACATCACACGAAGCATTGGGTTTGGTTCGACTGAGATGAATATATCTCTGATACCTAGAGGCGTTTTTAGGGTTTAGAAACATCAGGGGCTTTGGCCCAGATCCCTTATTCCCCCTCTGTCCTCTTTAAAAATTGCCCTTTCATGTATATTTATCCTTTTTTCAAACTGTTGTTGCATTCATTGTGTTTGATCATTTATTAGTTATTTATTCATTCATTCATTATCTTCCGCTTTATCCTCTATTAGGGTTGCGGGGGGGGTTCCTGACAAAACATCTATAGCCCCGAAAGCCAAGGTCTAACGACGCCCCTGTCCGGGGCTACCGACAAAACATCCAGGGCTATAGCCCAGAAAGCTCAGGTCTAACGACGACCCTGTCCGGGGCTACTGACAAAACATCTAGAGCCCCGAAAGCCAAGGTCTAACGACGCCCCTGTCCGGGGCTACCGACAAAACATCCAGGGCTATAGCCCAGAAAGCTCAGGTCTAACGACGACCCTGTCCAGGGCTACTGACCAAACATCCGGGGCTATAGCCCCCGAAAGCCAAGGTCTAACGACGCCCCTGTCCGGGGCTACCGACAAAACATCCAGGGCTATAGCCCCGAAAGCCCAGGTCTGACGACGACCCTGTCCAGGGCTACTGACCAAACATCCGGGGCTATAGCCCCCGAAAGCCAAGGTCTAACGACGCCCCTGTCCGGGGCTACTGACCAAACATCCGGGGCTATAGCCCCGAAAGCCCAGTTCTAACGACGCCCCTGTCCGGGGCTACTGACCACACATCTAGAGCCCTGAAAGCCAAGGTCTAACGACGCCCCTGTCCGGGGCTACTGACAAAACATCTATAGCCCCGAAAGCCCAGGTCTAACGACGCCCCTGTTCAGGGCTACTGACCAAACATCCGGGGCTATAGCCCCGAAAGCCCAGGTTTAACGACGCCCCTGCTGATACCCTTAAACCACCAGACGTCCAGTTTTAGTGCAGGCTTAGGAGGAACGTTGCTATTGTTATTATTATTATTATTATTATTATTATTTTTATTATATCATACACAGGACTTACTGTAGTGAGATGAGTGCCTTGTTGACTTTCATTGCTGCCGCGATGGCTGTGACTCCGTCATCATTCAGCAGGTTCGCTGTGAGACTAACAAACACAAATGGCTACATCTTTAGGCGGAATAGATCACTTTGGTACTTAAAAAAGTAAAAATAATGGTTAAGGAACCAGCCTGGTGATCTGAAGGTCCCCGGTTCGATTCCCGGTCCCACCAAATATGACGGTTGAAGTGCCCTTGGGCAAGGCACTAACCACAAATGCAGTGGGTGTATATGTTGATGGGTTAAATGTGGAGGACACGTTCCTCTGTGTGTTAGTACAGTAGGCAAGATATCCATCATCTTCTGCTTTATCCTCTATTAGGGTCACGGAGTGGGAGGGGTTCCCCATGCCCATCCAGGGGAGAACGTTTCGGCGATACACCCAGGACAGGGCGCCAATCCATCGCTGTGCACGCACTCACTCACATAAACACACACTATACGGGGCAATTTGGAGACTTTAATTGACCTTGATCCATGTTTTTAGACTGTGGGTGGAAAGCGGAGAACCCAGAGGAAACCCACGCGGACACGGGGAGGACATGGAAACTCCACTCAGATTGGGATTCGAGCCGGGAATCCCTAGTGCTGAGAGGAGAACATGCAAATCGCTAAACCATCCATCCATCCCGTCCATTATCTTCCGCTTCATCCTATATCAGGGTCGCGGAGGGGGTTCCCCATGCCCATCCAGGGGAGAACGTCTCAGGCTCTGGGCAGATACAGCCAGGACAGGGTGCCAATCCATCGCTGTGCACACGCTCACTCACACACACACACTCTATATGGGGCAATTTGGAGAACTCAATTGACTTGATCCATGTTTTTGGACTGTGGGAGGAAACTGGAGAACCCGGAGGAAACCCACACAGACACGGGGAGGACATGGAAACTCCACTCAGATTGGGATTCGAACCGGGAATCCCTATTGCTGAGAGGAGAACATGCCAACCACTAAGCCGCCGTGCCGTGCCACCCAGTAGGACGTAATCAGTAACTCTGAGACGTCTAGCTGTAAATAAAATGACATAACATAAGATCACTCACTCCAACTCTTTCAGTGTGGCGTTCTCTCGTAAAGCTCGTGCAATGGCATGCGCGCCTTCCACGCCGATAGAGTTCTCTCTCAGACTAGACACACAAAAAAATTAAATTAAAAAAATTATATATATATATATATATATTCATTCATTCATTCATTATCTCCCATTTATCCTCTATTAGGGTCGCGGTGGGGTTCCCCATGCCCATCCAGGGGTGAACGTCTCGGGCGCTGGGCAGATAGACCCAGGACAGGGCGCCAATCCATCGCTGGGCACACACTCACTCACACAGACACACTCTATAGGGGGCAATTTTTGAGAATTCAATTAACTTGATCCATGTTTTTGGACTGTGGGAGGAAACCGGAGAACCCGGAGGAAACCCATGCAGACACGGGGAGAACATGGAAACTCCACCCAGATGGGGATTCGAACCGGGAATCCCTAGCGCTGAGAGGCGAACGTGCTAAACACTAAACCACCGTGCCACATATATATATATATATATATATATATATATATATATATATATATATATATATATATATATATATGAACTTTAATCACCTGGGAACATTAGACCATATGCTTTTAATACACTGTTCTAAAGTGCTTAACCTAACTTGCATTGCAAAGGGAACTGGGGCCTATCCCTGCAGTCATTAGGCAACAGGTACAGGAAATAGCCGGGTTTTTGGAGTGTAGCACACTTACTTGAGGCTGGTGAGCCCTTTGTTGTAGCACAGTGCCTGAGTTAGAGCCTTCATGCCTTTGTCACTGATGGAGTTGCTCTGTAAACTGATTAGAGGACCACGACTTTAGCGACAGTGCGGAATATTGGTGTGTATGTGTGTGGGTGTGTGTGTATGTTTGTGCGTGTTGCTTACCTGAGCGTGCAGAGCGTATGGTTGCCCGCTAGGGCTTGAGCCAAAGCCAGTGCACCCAGGTCTCCCAAATGGTTGCTGGAAATACTGAAAGTGAAGGTGTACATTTACATTACATTTAGTCATGTAGCAGACGCTTTTATCCAAAGCGACTTACAAATGAGAACATTACAAGTCAGAAGTTAAGAAGTAAAACCGACTACACTGTAAATTCATCAAACCTGATTGTTTTTTGATGCTGCGACCCTCCCTCCCTCAACTTTTACCAGGCATTTGTTAAAAAGACGCATCTTCGGTAGTTTCTTAACACTGCTCAGTGATTTTGCCTTACGGACAGAGTTGGGAAGAACGTTCCACCATTTTGCAGTGGTGAACGCCACGGAGTGAGAATGAGCTCCTCGGTGAGGTGGAACCACCAGGCGGCGATCATCACTGGAGTGTATTTTGGAAAGATAGAGTGAAGGTAGGAGGGTCCAGATCCAGAAATGGTCCTGTAGACCAGAGTCAGTGACTTGTACTGACTGCAGCAGCTCCAGGGAGCCAATGGAGAGAGAGGAGTAGTGGAGGGATATGAGTTCACTTGGGTGGTTGAACACAAGCCAGGCTGCGGGGTTTTGAATCAGTTGTAGAGGTCTGATTGTGGAAGCTGGGAGACCGGCAAGTAGCGCATTACAATAATCAAGCCGGGATAGGCTGAGGGCTTGGACTAGCAGTTGGGTAGCATGTTCAGTCAAGAAGGGTCTGATCTTCCTTATGATGTAAAGAAGGAATCTGCAGGAACGGGTGGTTTTGATCACATGATCAGAGAGTTTAAGGTGGGCGACTATTGTGAAACTGAGGTTCCGGACCGAACCGGTTGGGGAGATTGTGGAGCCTTCAATTTGGAAGGTTGGGTCGTGATGGATTGAGGTTTACATCATCTATTTCACAGCTACACCACACCACATTAATAGAAGCATATGTCACTTAATTTGGGGGGGGGTGTGATGGGGGCTTGGAATTTCATGCATCTGTCGGTTGCCATGGTTACCGCTGGACGGTGTTGCCCGTAGGTATGAATGATGTCTTTTATTACCATTAGCAACGTACCGTGCTCTTCAAAGGAAATTTGGGAAAATGAAAACGTCCGTCTTGCACAGGGAATCAGAAAATTAGTGCTGAGTCGGTATAATATAGTATAGAATTAATATGGAATAAATAATTTTAAGGGCGGCACGGTGGCTTAGTGGTTGGCACGTTCTCCTCTCAGCGCTAGGGATTCCCGGTTCGAATCCCCATCTGGGTGGAGTTTCCATGTCCTCCCCGTGGCCGCGTGGGTTTCCTCCGGGTTGTCCGGTTTCCCCCCACAGTCCAAAAACATGGATCAAGTCAATTGAGTTCTCCAAATTGCCCCATATAGAGTGTGTGTGTGTGAGTGAGTGTGTGCCCAGTGATAGACTGCCCCCCTGTCCTGGGTGTATCTGCCCAGCGCCCGAGACGTTCCCCCCTGAATGGGCATGTGGAACCCCCCCCCAACCCAGCAACCCTGATAGAGGATGAAGCGGAAGATAATGGATGGATAATAATAATAATAGCGGCACAGTGGCTTAGTGGTTAGCACGTTCGCCTCTTATCGCTAGGGATTCCTGGTTTGAATCCCCATCTGGGAGGCGTTTCCATGTCCTTCCCGTGTCCGTGTGGGTTTCCTCCGGGTTCTCCGGTTTCTTCCCACAGTCCAAAAACATGGATCAAGTCAATTTCCCCCATATAGAGTGTGTCTGTGTGAGAGAGTGTGTGCCCAGCGATAGTTTGGCACCCTGTCCTGGGTGTATCTGCCCAGCGCCCGAGACGTTCTCCCTTGGATGGGCATGGGGAACCCCACCGCGACCCTAATAGAGGATAAAGCGGAAGATAATGGATGGAGGAAATAATTTCAAGCAATTACAGTTAAGCAATTGCCCTGGGGTAAAGTTATCCATCAATCTATTGTTGTCCACATCCTATTCACATGATCATCCATCCATCCTGTAGACATGCTGATGGGTAACTTGGAGAGGAAACATTGCCTAAGTCTCCAGTGATGCTGCACCCAAGGCCAGATAAACTGATGCCCCGCACTGACCACTTATAGGAACAGCCGAAAGAAAGCATGGTAAATACAGAATAATTAGGGGATAATAACCCTGTAATAGCCATATAGTAATGCGGTAATTGCGCAGTAATTGGGCAGTAAACTGGGCAATTATTTTTTATTTTATTAATAAGTCCAAATTTAAATGATCCAGATAATCCATCCATCCATCCATCCATCCATCCATTATCTTCCGCTTTATCCTCTATTAGGGTCACGGGGGGGGGTTCCCCATGCCCATCCAGGGGAGAACGTTTTGGGCGCTGGGCAGATACACCCAGGACAGGGCGCCAACCTATCGCTGGGCACACACTCACTCACACAGACACACTCTATATGGGGCAATTTGGAGAACTCAATTGACTCGATCCATGTTTTTGGTCTGTGAGAGGAAACCGGAGAACCCGGAGGAAACCCACGCAGACACGGGGAGGACATGGAAACTCCACCCAGATGGGGATTCGAACCGGGAAGCCCTAGCGCTGAGAGGAGAACATGCCAACCACTAAGCCACCATGCCGCCCCAGATAATACGATGTATCTGTATTAATTCATGGCAATATTTCCGGATGCTGGACTCTCTTTCAGAGTGCTAGTGGAACGTAGAACGTGTGTTTTCATGCAGCAAGCTGTGAGCAGACCGCGGTTTTAGGGAACTAAAGCTTCTTAACAGTGAAACACCTTTTACTTTTTACTGCATTATATTACGTTGACTTGAAGGGCTGTAACTAGCAGGATGCAGTTAAGCATGACGTTGTCACACACACACACACACACACACACACACACACACGCTCCTGCACACGAATGCATGCATGCACACTTCCTACTTGAGGTCTTGTAGTATCTGGTTCTTTTTAAGCAAGTCTGCAATTCTTTTCACGCCATCCGGTCCTATGCTGTTCTTCTGAATGCTGAAACACAGAAGCGTACACATATCATTTCATAAGGCATCATGGGGGGGGCGGGGGGGGTGTTTTTCTATCTAGATGGTGATTTGTGGGGTTTGGAGGTTGAAATGTGCAGTTCTGGTGTTTTGATGACTGCAGTATTAATAAGCTGACCCAATCCCACCCTCAACACCTTCATAACACTGACAACTTTTAACCCTGCACTGTACTACTTGCACACATATGCACAACTCACTTCTAAGACCATTTTAGTTGACATCGGTTATAGTGCAGTAATTGTACAGTTTTTCTTTTTCATTCATTCATTCATTCATTATCTCCCGCTTCATCCTCTATTAGGGTCGTGGTGGGGTTCCCCATGCCCATCCAGGGGAGAACGTCTCGGGCGCTGGGCAGATAGACCCAGGACAGGGCGCCAATCCATCGCTGGGCACACACTCACTCACACAGACACACTCTATAGGGGGCAATTTTGAAAATTCGATTGACTTCATCCATGTTTTTGGACTGTGGGAGGAAACCGGAGAACCCGGAGGAAACCCACGCGGACACGGGGAGAACATGGAAACTCCACCCAGATGGGGATTCGAACCGGGAATCCCTAGTGCTGAGAGGAGAACGTGCTAAACACTAAGCCACCGTGCCGCCTTTTTCTTTTTCAATTTTTAAAAATGTATGTACATTGCACAGTGTAAATACATATTTCATACATATTTATTTTTATATTTTAACAACCTTTATATTTATTTTTTTATATTTATGTCTTTTATATACATTCATTCATTCATTATCTTCCGCTTTATCCTCTATTAGGGTCGTGGTGGGGTTCCCCATGCCCATCCAGGGGAGATCGTCTTGGGCGCTGGGCAGATACACCCAGGACAGGGGGGCAATCTATCGCTGGGCACACACTCATTCACACAGACACACTCTATATGGGGCAATTTGGAGAACTCAATTGACTTGATCCATGTTTTTGGACTGTGGGTGGAAACCGAAGAACCCGGAGGAAACCCACACGGACACGGGGAGGACATGGAAACTCCACCCAGATGGGGATTCAAACCGAGAATCCCTAGCGCTGAGAGGAGACGTGCCAGCCACTGTGCCACCCTCTTTTATATATATATATTAATTTAGTTTAATTTTAATTTTAATTAAACTTTAATTTTAACTTTTTTATCTTTTATGTGGGATGTCGGGTAAGAATTTCCCTGCTGCCCCTACCATGTATATCTACGCATGTGACAAATAAACCTGTTTTATTAATAAATAAACCTGTTTATTAATTTTTATGCATGGACCTCCTGTAAATAATATCTGGTTATTAGCTGGCAGCTTTTTGTCTGTAAAATGACGGTCGTGCTCCACAACAAAGTGCTTCGACACTGATGGGGTGACCATGTGGAGTGTGATGGCGAGATCGGACACGTACTTTAGCGTGGTGAGTTTCCGGTTTGATTGCAGAGCTTCTGCAAGTGCACGGGCTCCTTCATCCTGAATGTGGTTACTTTGTAGGCTACAGACACACACACGCACAGACACCCAAATACACAAATATGTTAAAGGCTACATGTACCAACTGAGATTGTGCAGCAATTTGAACAGAAACTGCTTTGATGTACTGAGATGAATTCCTTATTCCGGCATTAAAGTTGAGTTTCTTTATTGTCATTGCAGTGAAACAACGAAACATCGTTTGGTAGCTCTCGGGAAGGCCAGCAGCCGAAATATGAGAATATATATTTTTGTCTTTAGTACAAAAGAAGAAATAATGAGATAAAACAGCATAGTAAGCACAATAATATATATATATATATATATATATATATATATATATATATAT
>JAFMOD010000569.1:13186-26691 GCA_019802435.1 Corydoras maculifer | reverse complement strand
ACATGTCCATAAATGTGTCTCGGTAAACAAGACGTTTTCGGTGGAAATGGACAAAATTGTTCGAATTTTGCAAGTTTTTTTTAATACAACTGTTGTTTAAAAGGTGCAGTAGGACATGTCCATAAATGTGTCTCGGTAAACAAGAAGTTTTAGGTGGAAATGGACAAAATTGTTAGAATTTTGCAAGTTTTTTATTACAATTGTTGTTTAAAAGGTGCAGTAGGACATGTCCATAAATGTGTCTCGGTAAACAAGACGTTTTCGGTGGAAATGGACAAAATTGTTAGAATTTTGCAAGTTTTTTAATACAACTGTTGTTTAAAAGGTGCAGTAGGACATGTCCATAAATCTGTCTCGGTAAACAAGAAGTTTTAGGTGGAAATGGACAAAATTGTTAGAATTTTGCAAGTTTTTTATTACAATTGTTGTTTAAAAGGTGCAGTAGAACATGTCCATAAATGTGTCTCGGTAAACAAGACGTTTTCGGTGGAAATGGACAAAATTTTTTGAATTTTGGAAATTTTTTAATACAACTGTTATTTAATTAAAAGGTGCAGTAGGACATGTCCATAAATGTGTCTCGGTAAACAAGACGTTTTCGGTGGAAATGGACAAAAGTTTTTGAATTTTGGAAGTTTTTTAATACAACTGTTATTTAATTAAAGGTGCAGTAGGACATGTCCATAAATGTGTCTCAGTAAACAAGACGTTTTAAGTGGAAAAGGACAAAATGTTAGAATTTTGCAAGTTTTTTAATACAATTGTTGTTTAAAAGGTGCAGTAGGACATGTCCATAAATGTGTCTCGGTAAACAAGACGTTTTCGGTGGAAATGGACAAAATTGTTAGAATTTTGCAAGTTTTTTAATACAACTGTTGTTTAAAAGGTGGTAGTTCAATCCGTTTGGTACATTTGTAGTTGCTTAGTAACCCACGTTTTCAATTTTTGAATCGATCTATGGTGGCGCTTTATTTAAATGCAGTTACACGCCAACCACCAGTAGATGGCAGAATGAGAGCGTTTAAACGTTATAACGGCGTGCCGTACGTTTTATAACGACACAAGGATTACCGTTTTAATAAGTGCTTATCGAATTAACCTTAATTATCGTTCGTGTGGGTTTTAGTGTTTGTGCAGCATTAAATATGTCATTTTTACAATATAAATATTTGAATTAAGTTTATCATGGGATTTAATTTAGCTGTATATTCAATTTCCTACGAATGTTTTCGAATTTTTCCTTGATTTTCAACTCAGAATGATAAAATATTTTTTTTATAAAACACGTTACATTTATTAAAAAATGCTGAAGCTATAGAAAATTGAGTTCATCACACCTAAAATTGGATTTTAGCAATGTTTTCAAATCACCCTGTGACACAAATCGAGTGTCTTAATGCCTTTTTAAGAGTAAAAACGTGGTAAAATACTAACATGAGATTGAAATGTATTTAATACCCCATATGATTTAATAGGCCTCGTGCTTTCACACCAAAAACCCTCCCAAATTGTCTGATAAGCTAAATAAAAGACATAAATATGTTTGAATAATATTTTCAAATGTATTTAAATGACTGTTGGTTTTCAGGTCCTTAGTATGCCCTATTTTTCCTTATAATATAATCATTATTAAAATGGAAATATTTTAATAAATCATAGTATTTATATGGTTATTGCTCACTCCTATGGGAATTAAAGGCTTTGGGGAATGGAAGTAAACATATCTTCTACATGGAACTTGTGCATTTAAAAATAATCTATTACTACAAAACTTATATATATATATATATATATAATGTTCTTGTATTTTTATAATTTTTTGCAGATTAAAATCAGATTTAAACCTGTCATTAAAGCAGGAGTTTCTGTATAAGATTACGAGTGGACAAGATTAAAATACAATATATAAAATATGTATAACAGCTGATATAGAAAAAAATGTTAATATGTTAATATAAATCCATTTTTTTGCAATTTTGCACATATACATTACAAAATATATTAAGGAAACAAGTACAGCATTGTGTTTTACATTACATCTATGAATCTATAACGTATTGTGATTGTTGAAAATCATATATATATATATATATATATATATATATATATATATATATATATATATATATATGAGTTATGTCATGTAAATGTATCACAATATAGAAATTGATAAATATGACACCAAGTACAAATGTACCCAGTTAAGACGTACAGTTTCTAATAATTGCAGTAGTTATTCTATTAAGGACTCCTAAAAATGTCCCCGTCCATTATTTTTGTATTCCACTGTATTTCACAGGAGAAAACCCACATAGACTCGGGGAGAACGTGAAAACTCAAACCCAGATCAGGACTCCAACCTGGATCCCCAAGGGAGAGGGGATTTTTTGACTCCCAGTGGCCCCCTATAGGTAATTTTTTTAATAACTTGTACAGATGGTAATTCCATATGGGTTTGGATGCCCTGTTAGAGTAAAGGCCCTCCCAGCTTGAACATGTTAACCACACCATCCAATTGATCTGCACGCAAAGTGGATGATGAGAACGGCGCGTCGATTCGTCGATTAATAGCCGGTCACCGATTTAGCCACTTTGCGGCATGGCGTCGGCCGGTGAAGTATCGCAGAAGCAAAACAGACACCTCACTGGAAAACAAATGGCGCTTCTTGTTTTGCATTAATCAGAGCTACGGCGCGGTGGTCGGGGCAACGGCGGATGTTAATGTGCTGTATAGCGCTCGCGATTCCCTCCCCTGCTCGCGCTCCAGCAATGCGCCTTGATGGCCTGATGTATGCTAATGAGAGCATGTCTGTGGACGTATTACGGCGTGTGTGATGGGGTCATTAATGACAGTGTCTTAAGCACTATCATCATCATGACCATTTTCCCTCTGATCTCCCGGTTCCTCGCTGATCCCCCCCCCCCACTTCCCTCTCTCTGGAGTCATTTCTCTCTCTCTCTCTCTCTCTCCTTCTCTCGCGCTCTCGCTCTCGCCCTCTCTCTCTTTTGGGAAAGCGTTATAAGCACATTATGGATTGGGACATTAGTGACTAATGTAGTCACTGGGCCCCGCATTGTTTTGGTGTGCAAGTGCATCATTAGAAAATGTTCCACTTGGCGGGGAAGCGTGCGTATTAAGGGCCGCTCGCGATGAAATGAGGTTGTGATCGATTGTTAAATTTATCGAGAGCTATTAGCTTGAAATATGAACCTCTCAATTGTCATAATGAAGAGGGCCTCCATTTGCGCAGGGATCAACATGGCCGACGTATAGCTCGCTAAGCGGCGTAGGTAGTGGCTCAGAGGCAAAAGCCATTTTTACTCTTGCGGGACGGAGGCGTCGCTCATCCCCTCAGGCTTCTCGGTTATTTAAATGCCGACTATGCCGGATTTGCCGACCGGGAAAGCAAGGTTTATTTGTAGATCGGGCATCCAGGCCCCTCGAACCCTCCCGAACCGAAGCTCACCGAGCCGGATGTCTGCGGCAATTCACCGCACGTTCCGGCTCCGTGAGGAAGATGCTGTGCGATATTAAGAGAGTCTTCCTCGTCGCCATTACTTCCAGATTTGATGGTGGTATTCAAACGAAGCCCTGTTTTCTGCATGGCTCCACCACGAAATATGGCGTGGGAAAATGTAGCGGGAACGTTTGCAATCCAATAGAGTTTGGCCTCTGTCGGAAAGTTAGTCTCATGAGATTCCCAGATTCGAATTCCGACTTGTTCCATGGGATGCACTATGTTGTAGTTGGAGTGATATATTTATATAGTGGCATGGTGGCTTAGTGGTTGGCATGTTCTCCTCTCAGCACTAGGGATTCCCGGTTTGAATCCCCGTCTGGGTGGAGTTTCCATGTCCTCCCCGTGCCCGCGTGGGTTTCCTCCCACAGTCCTAAACCATGGAGCAAGTCGATTGAGTTGGAGTCCCCAGCGCCGAGAGAAGAACGTGCTGACCACTAAGCCACCGTGCCGCCCCGCAACGTACACTACATGAGGCCAAATGGAGCATAGATCCATGTTTTTGGAGCGTGGGAGGAAAGCGTAGAACCCGGAGGAAACCCACGGGGACGCGGGGGGAACGATTCGCGTTTGTTTCGGATATATAAATATATATAGAACCCCTCCAATGGGCGGCAAGGTGGCTTAGTGGTCGGCATGTTCGCCTTTCAGCCCTAGAGATTCAAGGTTGGAATCCCAATCTGGGTGGAGTTTCCATGTCCTCCCTGTGTCCGCGTGGGTTTCCTCCGGGTTCTCCGCTTTCCTCCCACAGTCCAAAAACATGGCTCAAGTCTATTGATTTCTCCAAATTGCCCCATATAGAGTGTGTCTGTGTGAGTGAGCGATAGATATTCTCCCTGTCCTGGATGTATCTGCCCAGCGCCCGAAACGTTCTCCACTGGATGGACATGGATATTAATTGGACTGGCGATCCTGCAGGACGCCCCCTAATGGACTCACATATAGTTTTCCAGTTGTTAGAGTTTTTCCATTTGTTTAATATCTGGACATGGCTCTCCTACATTGTTGTTGCTGCCTGGCCGCTCAAGGAGGATGAGTCCCCCACTGAGTCTTGGTCGTCCCAAGGTTTCTTCCTTAAATAACAACATAACAGGGAGTTTTTTCTTGCCACTGTCGCTTCGGCTTGCTCTTTGGGGGTTTAAAGGCTTTCCATTCTGTAAAGCTGCTTTGTGACAATGTACTGGTATAAAAAGCGCTATAGAAATAAATTACTTGAACTTGAACATGGGGAACCCCCCCGCCACCCTAATATAGGATAAAGCGGAACATAATGGATGGATGGATGTTTTTTCCAATAGTACATTGTCGCAAATGAGCTTTCCAGCTATATGAGCGGGAACCCCCCGGAGAGCAAGCCCAAGCAACCGACTGAGCCTTTGTGCATTTGAATACCATACGCCGTGCATCTTAATCGGTGGAAGAACATATCCAGACCCCCCTGTGTTTTCCCTATTTGCTATTTGTCAGGGACATGTCTGATAAAAATTGACCTATAGGCGTGGTCAATAGTTCATTTTTTTGGGTGGAGGTATGTGTGCCCGAAGTAAATCAGCCTCATCTCTCCATCCATCGACACCAATGTATCAAGTTCAATGCATGGAAAAGCTTTCCCCAAACAAGGACCCCCCGTCAAGCTCTAGGGCTAATGGGCGTGTCCTCTTTTGTCCATGGTCGTCTCGATACGTCAAAGTTTTTTGGTAAACGGACGGCGATGTCATCCCAACAAGTGACATTTCCTTCACTCACTCCCCTATCTAAACCCGAAAATTAGTCTCATCCAATTAGCTGGCGGATCTGAATCTGCCCCCCCCCCCCAACAATGTGGCATTAATTAGCGAACGTTCTGTTCCCCACTGTCTGCGGCGATGAGCCTTCAGATCTCACGTCTTGATTTTTCTGCTTTAATGTTAATGACAGACTCGGTGGTGGAGCTGCAGTAAGTGGAAGATAATCAGCGGGAACTAATTGCCGATTGTATCGATGATGGCGCGCCACGAGTCGGGGTGCGCGGTCACCGCGCTTCACCGCGAACGCGGTCGGGAACAAAGAGGGTCAGATATCGGGCTTTCGCATTTCGCGGGTGTACTTACGGCGTGTGTGGGTGTGAGGAACCCTGAAAAATTAGTCCTCCATATTGAACCCATACGTGTGTGGTCAGCACTTGGGGTTAGGCCCCTTGCCCAAGTGCACTTTAGCTATGGGAGGGTGTAGAATACACATCACCATAGACCAAACCTACCTGTGGTTGCCCCTGACCTGTTGGGGTCTCAAAGAATAGGCGGGGTAAAGCAACGCTTCGTATCCACCTGGATCAACCCATGAGCTAGGAAATCTGGGGGTGTTTGGTGGGTAGTAGAGGGCATGGTAGCTTAGTGGCTAGGGAATCTGGGGGTGTTTGGTGGGTAGTAGAGGGCGTGGTAGATCAGTGGTTAGGGTGTTGGGCTATCAATCAGAAGGTTGGGGGTTCAAATCCCAGGTCCACTGAAGTTACCAATGTTGGTCCTTGAGAAGGCCCTTAACCCTCATTGCTCCAAGGATGTTGTGATGAACCCTGTGCTCCCCATGCCCATCCAGATTAGAACGTTTCGGGTGCTGGGCAGATACACCCAGGACAGGGTACCAATCTATCGCTGGGCAGACTCACTCACACAGACACATATACACTCTATATGGGGCAATTTGGAGAACTTGGAGGAGAATTTAAAGAATTTGGAGGAGTTTCCATGTCCTCCCTGTGTCCGCGTAGGTTTCCTCCGGGTTCTGTGTGAGTGAGTGTGTGCCCAGTGATAGATTGGCACACTGTCCTGGGTGTATCTGCTCAGAGCCCGAAACGTTCTCCCCTGGATGGGCATGGTGAACCCCCCTGCGACCCTAATAGAGGATAATGCAGAAGATAATGGATGGATGGATATTTGGGTGTATGTAAAGTTTTTGGTGTTTGCCTGTGTGTGTGTGAGGGGGGGGGGTTCCCCATGCCCATCCAGGGGAGAACGTTTCGGGCGCTGGGCAGATACACCCAGAACAAAGTGTCAATCTATCACTGGGCACACACTTACACACTCACACAGACAAACTCTATAGGGGGCAATTTGGAGAACTCAATTGACCTTGATCCATGTTTTTGGACTGTGGGAGGAAAGCGGAGAACCCGGAGGAAACCCATGGGGACACGTGGAGGACATGGAATCTTCACACAGATTGAGCGCTGAGAGGAGAACATGCCAACCACTAAGCCACCGTGCCGCCCAAATCACCAAATTATTATTAGTAGTAGGCGTATAGAAGCAAGTAAAGCTATATAACCAGGTTGCAACCAGGGATGGGGGACTTTTTTTTGCCATCTGTGTAGATGCCCCCACAGAGAGCATACACGGTGACCATAAACCTGTATGACTTCGTGGTCATTGGTATTTCTAAAAAAGTTATTCTTTTTGTTGGACAATCGGTGCGCCACTGTGTGTAGTTTCAAATTTCAAGTTTATTTGTCATTTGTGCTACATGTTGGGACATGTGCACATAGAAATTCTTAAGGTGAGTCATCAGGATATACACTCTACATAGAAGATAAAATTAAATACACAATGTGGGTCCTTGAGCAAGACCCTTAACATATGTATGTAAAAAAAAAAAAAAAAAAATATATATATATATATATATATATATGTATATATAAATTAAGGTGGCACGGTGGTTTAGTGGTTGGCATGTTCTCCTCTCAGCGCTAGGGATTCCCGGTTGGAATCCCAATCTGGGTGGAGTTTCCATGTTCTCCCCGTGTCCGCGTGGGTTTCCTCCGGATTCTCCAGTCCAAAAACAGGGATGAAGTCAATTGAATTCTCAAAAATTGCCCCATATAGAGTGTCTGTGTGTGTGAGTGTGTGCCCAGCGATAGATTGCCACCCTGTCCTGGGTGTATCTGACCAGCGCCCGAGACGTTCTCCCCTGGATGGGCATGGGGAACCCCCCCCCCCCCCCCGACCCTAATAGAGGATAAAGCAGAAGATAATGAATGAATATATATATATATATAAGCATGTTAAGCATGTTCTCCTCTCAGCGCTAGGGATTCACGGTTGGAATCCCAATCTGGGTGGAGTTTTCATGTCCTCCCCGTGTCCGCGTGGGTTTCCTCCGGGTTCTCCAGTTTCCTCCCACAGTCCAAAAACAGGGATCAAGTCAATTGAAATCATCCAAATTGCCCCATATAGAGTGTGTCTTTGTGAATGTGCCCAGCGATAGATTGGCGCCCTGTTATGGGTGTATCTGCCCAGCACCCGAGATGTTCTCCCCTGGATGGGCATGGGGAACCCCCCCCCCCCCCCCCCAATATAGGATAAAGTGGAAGATAATGAATAATGAATATATATATATATATTGGAATTAAAGGTGAAGGGACAAAGGAAAATTTGGTTTCTGACGCTACCCCTAGCGTGTGTTACACCTGCATGCACACTCTATCACAAGCTACAGTTCTTATTGCGACCGAGAATCGAACCGGGGGTTCGCTGGGTCCTACACCGCAAGCCTACAACTCCCAGAAGCCCATGCTGGCAAATCCACCATACGCTCAAACTGTACGATGCCCCGAGTATTCACATCTCATCATCTTAGGTGTCCAGAAGCGGGGTTCTCCATGCCCATCCAGGGGAGAGTGTTCCCAGCACTGGGCAGATCCCCCAGGGCACGCTCGTTCACTGGGACTTGTCATAGGGGCAATTTAGATAGAGCAGCCAATTCACTTTGAATGGACTGAGGGAGGAACGCGGACAAGGGGAGAACATGGAAAGCACCCAAATCGTCTAGATTATGGACGTCTGCCGGCAGAACACACTCCTGAATTGAATGTAAAGCAAAGGATCAATGGTGGAAGCAAAAATTTGTATAGCCAAATATTTAAAACATGTAAATATTTGGCTGTACATTGCGCACCGATGAAAAAACGCTGACTCGGCGAGACTTTTGCAAATGGGCTGTCCGGTAATTCGGTAGGGACGTTACAAAGACACTCAATGTGCCATTTGGGCAGTGTGTTTGTGTATTTATTATATTTATATATTTATATAGGTGTGTGACCGCATGGCTTGCGTGTATTTAAATGTCCGCCTGGCCGTGTGTGTTTGTCTATTTGTGTCTGTGAGTGTGTGTGCTTTGTCTGCAGGAGGTAAGACGGATGACTGGGAGTTGTGCTGATTCCTATTTTCTTCGTTCCTTGCTCCAGAAAGTCCCAGCCTCCATAAAAGAAGGAGAGGAAAAAAAAAAACAAAAAAAAAAAACGGAATGTCCACCATTTGAGAAATGAATTTGTGGAAGTCGCTGTCTCTTTCCCCCATTAGTAAGTGTTTAGTTCAACGTTTTAAATAATTGCGTTACGAGGAATGATATTTAAAATACATTTGGGAGGCAATGGGGCGGGAAAGTGCCTACATGTTTTGCTGATGACACCCGGGCCATTCGGAAGACATCAAAGTAGAGAGGAGGTAGCCCAGATGCATATTATAAACTCATTATGCGTATCATTTAAAAGGATGTACTCCAGCAGCAAAAAACAATCTCGCCCCTCTCTCTCTCTCTCTCTCTCTCTCTCACCCTCCCTCCCTCCTTCGCCAGAGACGAGCGTTCACAAAGTCGGAAGTCTGGGATGCCTTCAGTCAACGTGACCGCCATTACCGCACTGCAGAACACAATCAGGGGCGCATATATATTCACACGGGCACGCAGTCATCAACATACGGATCAGACACCAACAGACAGGATACCAAGGCGTGACCGAAACCCGAGATCTGTTTCGATTATTACAATATCGTCCTGTCAAAAGATTGCCGATGCCGTTTTCCGCTTCATTATCCCGGGAACGGCGGTTAACCCTTTCGGTTTGGAGCCCATCCATGTTTTCGCCTTTCTGTTTTAGCAGTAAGCATGCCACACCATCCATCCATCCATCCATTAGCTTCTGCCTTATCCTATATTAGGGTCATGGGGGCGGGGGGGGTTCCCCATGCCCATCCATCCAGATACACCCAGGACAGGGTGCCGATCTATCGCACACTCACACAGACACACTCTATATGGGGCAATTTGGAGAGTTCAGTTGACTTGGTCCATGTTTTTGGACTGTGGGAGGAAAGCGGAGAACCCGGAGGAAACCCACGCGGACACGGGGAGGACATGGAAACTCCACCCAGATGGGGATTCGAACCGGGAATCCCTAGCGCTGAGAGGAGAACATGCCAACCGTCGGATGGTTTAACATATGTTTATATAATCCATCCATCATCTTCCGCTTTCTCCTGTACTAGGGTCGCGGGGGGGGGGTTCCCCATGTCCATCCAGGGGAAAACATCTGGGGCGCTGGGCAGATACACCCAGCACGGGGGGGCAATCTATCACTGGGCATACACTCACTCACACACTCTATATGGGGCAATTTGGAGAACTCAATTGACTTGATACTTGTTTTTGGACACGGGGAGAACATGATGACCACTAAGCCACTGTGCCGCCCCGCAACACACACTACATGAGGCCAAATGGAGCATGGATCCATGTTTTTGGACTGTGGGAGAAAAGCGGAGAACCCGGAGGAAACCCACGCAGACACGGGGAGGACATGGAAACTCCACCCAGATTGGGATTCGAACTGGGAAGCCCTAGTGCTGAGAGGAGAACATGCCAACCACTAAGCCACCGTGCCGCCCCGCAACACACACCATATGAGCCCAAATGGAGCATGGATCCACATTTTTGGAGCGTGGGAGGAAAGCGGAGAACCCGGAGGAAACCCACGGGGATGCGGGGAGAACAAGTCGTGTTTGTTTTGTATATATATATATATATATATATATAAATATATATAGAACCCCTTCAATGGGCGGCATGGTGGCTTAGTGGTTGGCATGTTCTCCTCTCAGCGCTAGGCAGTTCAAATCCCCATCTGGGTGGAGTTTCCATGTCCTCCCCATGTCCACATGGGTTTCCTCCGGGTTCTCCGGTTTCCTCCCACAGTCCAAAAACATGGATCAAGTCAATTGAATTCTCCAAATTGTCCCATATAGAGGGTGTCTGTGTGAGTGAGTGACAGATTGGCGCCCTGTCCTGGGTGTATCTGCCCAGCGCCCAAGACGTTCTCCCCTGGATGGGCATGGGGAACCCCCCCACGACCCTAATAGAGGATAAAGTGGAAGATGATGGATGGATGAATGGAACCCCTCCATTCCACTTGGTACCTTATATTGTATAGTATCGAACCTCAGTTGCTTCCGAGGTGCTCCCACGTGTGCTCACCTCACCCGTGTGTGTTTCGCAGTGGAACATCTGAACCTGGTATGTGCTCTCCATGTGACCGGGGTAAAAATAGATCCGCGTTCATAGCCAAACCCGGATCGCATATCAAAACAGCGGTCCTAAAGCCGTACAGAAAGCCTCTCAACACCCCTTTGCGAGGGAAGCCAGCAGGCCGGGATATTGTGGACATGGCTAATGCGAGCTTTGTCTTCTCCCCCATGGCGCTGCGCTCTTTGGAAGAAGACCGGGAGCTCTTGGACAGGACGAGCCGTCAGAGGAACCGGGCAGCGCGCAGCGTCAGCGGATACCTGCTGAGAAAAGAGGCTCGGGAGAACAGCCGGAGGGTTCCCCGGGCCGTCCCGCCGCCGCCGACCTGCTGCGACGCGGTGGTGCAGAATGCGCTCTACACGGGTGACCTGGAGGCGGTCAGGCAGTTCTTTCCTAAAGGCTCCCCAGCCACACTGGTCATCCAGCCTGAGGGTGGCGCCATGCGCTGGGTCGCCGATGAAAAAGTCCGAGGTAAGGGCTACTAAAGAATGTTTTTCTGACCACTACAGAACATCCATCCATCCATTATCTTCTGCTTTATCCTATATTAGGGTCACGGGGGGGGGGGGGCAGATACACCCAGGACAGGACGCCAATCTATCGCTGGGCACACACTCACCCACACAGACACACTCTATATGGGGCAATTTGGAGAAGTCAATTGACTTGAGCCATGTTTTTGGACTGTGGGAGGAAACCGGAGAACCCGGAGGAAACCCACGCGGACATGGGGAGGACATAGACACCCAGATTGGGATTCGAACACACTCACTCACTCACTCACAGACACTCTATATGGGGCATTTAATCCACCTTGAATCCATGTCCTCCACGTGGACACGGGGAGGACATGGAAACTCCACCCAGATGGGGATTCAAACAGGGAATCCCTAGCGCTGAGAAGAGAACATGCCAACCACTAAGCCACTGTGGGGGGGGGGTTCCCCCATGCCCATTCAGGGGAGAATGTCTCGGGCGCTGGGCAGATACACCCAGGACAGGGGGGCAACCTATCCCTCACTCACACAGACCCAGTCTATATGGGGCAATTTGGAGAACTCAATTGACTTGATCCATGTCTTTGGAATGTGGAAGGAAACCGGAGAACCAAGAGAAAACCCACATGGACACGGGGAGGACATGGAAACTCCACCCAGATTGGGATTGGGAAAAAGTGTTTGAGTCCGTCCCGCCTATTGAACCGTGCGTTGTGTGTCGCTGACCGAATCCTGGCAGAGGTAAGTCCAGATGTCAGGTGGCACAGGCTGTTGAGGGGGGGTGGGGGGTGGGGGGGGTGAGTCGATCACATAACACTCCCGCTCTCCTAAAATAGATCCAAACGCAGTTCAAACTCTCTGAAGGTAGAACGTTTTGCGGCTTAAAACGAGTGCAAAAAGGAGGCGGGTGCCAACAACAACGGCAAGGTCTCGGATCGGGGACATGGGCCCGAAGGTCAGATTCAGGAAGCAAAAGCATTACCGCAGCGACGTGATCTCGACCGCGCACGCTACCGGAAGCGTCCTTCGGTTCTGGAACGCGCTATTGGTCGGCGACGACGTGACCGTGGTCAGCATCGTGGACGATCCGGACCACGCGCATCTTCTGGATGCTATTTACGACACCAGTGATATAGAGGAGTGGAAGAACTTCAGGTTCAACTACAGAGGGTTAAGTACGTCACCATGGTTTAATATATATATATAGAATATATAATAATATTTGGAAGGGGGTGGTTTAGTGGTTGGCATGTTCTCCTCTCAGCCCTAGGGATTCACGGTTCGAATCCCAATCCAGGTGGAGTTTCCATGTCCTCCCCGTGACTGCGTGGGTTTCCTCCGGGTTCTCCGCTTTCCTCCCACAGTCCAAAAACATGGATCAAGGTCAATTGAGTTCTTCAAATTGCCCAATATAGAGTGTGTCTGTGTAAGTGAGTGTGTGCCCAGCAAATAGATTGCCCCGCTGTCCTGGGTGTATCTGCCCAGCGCCCAAGACGCCCCCCCCCCCACGAACCTAATAAAGGATAAAGCGGAAGATAATGCATGGATAATAAAATTTCAGTGTGGCTGGCATGGTGGCTTAGTGGTTGGCATGTTCTCCTCTCAGCACTAGGGATTCCCGGTTCGAATCCCAATCTCGGTGGAGTTTCCATGTCCTCCCCGTGTCCATGTGGGTTTCCTCCGGGTTCTCCAGTTTCCTCCCACAGTCCAAAACCATGGATCAAGTCAATTCATTCATTATCTTCCGCTTATCCTCTATTAGGGTCGGGGGTGGGTTCCCCATGCCCAACGGTTCGGGCACTGGGCAGATAGACCCAGGACAGGGCGCCAATCTACATGGGGCAATTTGGAGAATTCAATTGACTTGATCCATGTTTTTGGACTGTGGGAGGAAAGCGGAGAACCCGGAGGAAACTCCCGCGGACACGGGGAGAACATGGAAACTCCACCCAGATAGGGATTCGAACCGGGTATCCCTAGTGCTGAGAGGAGAACATGCTAAACCACTAAGCCACCGTGCCGCCGAATCAAGGTCAATTGATTTCTCCAAATTGCCCCATATAGAGTGTGTCTGTGTGAGTGAGTGTGTGCCCAGCAATAGATTGGCGTCCTGTCCTGGGTCTATCTGCCCAGCACCCGAAACGTTCTCCCCTAGATGGGC
>JAFMOD010000567.1:154737-164938 GCA_019802435.1 Corydoras maculifer | reverse complement strand
GAATTAATGCTTTAAAGTTTAGCAGACAGTATGCTGCTAGCAACTTCAGAGGTATTGTTAATTTCAAAATAAGAACCAATCTGTGATTTTAAAAGATCCTCTTGAGTTGCGACCTTACCAGGCCTGGGAATTTAATCTCCAAATCGGCAAGTTGGTTTGACAAGAGCTAAGCTAACATTCACAGCTAACTTCAAGTCCGTTATACAAAAGAAAAAAGTCTATCCTTGAAAATGTATAGTTAGCATGTTAAAAAAAAGTCTTTTTTTTTTGGGTTATGGGTTTATTGGGTTAAGTCGTTAATGGTCTGTTAAACCAACCTTTCTGCACAGTGACCAATATATATTTCATTTGCAACCTGTATTCATGTTGAAATGAATAGTAGAGTGGTCAGTTATTTGATAAAGCAAGATTTAATTAATCCAGAATGGCTGCAGATATTGTAGACCTGCTGGTTTTAGCACTTGCTCATAATTGGCTGCTCAGCTAAAATGATCTAAAATGCGTTGAAATGGCCGACAAAACCCGATACATGTTGTAGGAAATACTTCACTCTGTCTAGATCTTGGAATAATTAGAATCACAAAGATGCGTATAATAATCAATTCCAGAGAAAAAGTTCCAATAAGTACTGCAACTATCAGATCTCCCTATGTGAAGCTGAACTATTTGCAATAAACCTCGTAAAATACCATTGCTAAAAAATTTTTTTTAAAAAAGTCATTTTTAAATTGTTACAGTTTGCCCAAAATCACAAAGGCCAAGTATGTGAGATGCAGGTGTAATGGTTTAGGGATGTTTCTCATACTTTTGTGTCTGAACTATTTATCACATACTGGGCAACATAAAATAGCTTAAATATATAAAAATACTATAATCTGTCATGCTCTCATAGGCTATAAAAGAAATGTCAACAACCCCATATGCACCATCAATATCTAGACCTAAATCCGATTGAGAATTTGTGACATTTGAAAATGCTGTTTTTTAATGCAATATAAAACTGTGGAATGAGGTCTAGTCAGCTTGGGCTGAAACTTCTGTGACAATTCAGTACGATGCTGATTCTTCAAGCTGACAATTATTTTTAAAACTTTATAATTCCCCACGATATGATTCGATTCAATATTATTAAAATACAATTCCTATTCTAGTTCTATGTTCTGACATTTTCTGTTTCTGAAATTATTTGTAGCCCAGCATCATCTCCACAACTGTCTCATGATGATACCCACTCACGCATTGAGCATTATGCTAGCAGGTCAGTTATATACATTTTAGATCATTGTTTTTTTTTTTAAGATTTATATTGTGGTATTTTACATTACAAGCTAAAAACTCATTAGAATTTTCTATTTTTTGAGAATTTTATTATGTTAAAAATAAATGTTTGTTTTTCCTGAATTAATCCATATTTTTTCCCACAGATTAGCTGAAATGGAAGATCGAAATGGATCATATGTAAATGAAAACATTTCACCTAATGAAAGCATGTAAGTGTGTGTAACTTGAATACATAAACCAGGTTAGTGTTTAAAGTGAAAAATTAGTCATGTTGACTTGTCAGGTTGTAACAAACGAAAACTTCTGTACACAGAACGAATGTCCAGCGAACTTTCATAACCTTAACAAAAACTGGCGACGTTTTGTACTACTGGAATCAAAGTCACAAGAAATGCCCTGTCTGACCTCTGGATGCCTGCCTTGTATATGGCACCCAGGAAGCAATTGAGATTAAGTGGCTTGTCCAAGTGGCTTGACTGGGGGACCTTTGGGTCACAAGGTTGCTTCCGTAACAGGTTGTGGTTATGGAACCAACCTTGCGACTGCCCCTGGGCCAATTTCCTGGGACATCCTCTCTCGGAAAACTTTTCTTGTATGTTTTTTTTAAATGCATATTTTAAAATTTTTGCCATTGTGTTAAAACCCATATGTATTTAATTTTTTACATTCAAGTTTTGTTAACATTTTTGTTAAATAAATTGTGAAACAAATTTGATATTCTTATGTGTTTACCACTTTCTAAGCATCATTAAGATATGCTATATATTATGTTAGAACCATTATAACCATTAAATGACATAAAAGTGTAAAAACTTAATAGCAAAATAGCTTTATAGACAGATAAATTAGAATTGCATTTGCATTAATGTTTCAATGACACCAGTGCTCAAGACCTTAGTTACCTCAATTTATGACTTTTTATTGTGTGTTTTAATGCAGGGACGATGAGCATCTTTTGATTCAACACTACTGTCACAGTCTTAATCAGGGCTCTCCCTTAAATCAGCCACAAAGTCCAGCACAGATACTAATTACCATGGAACATGATGAGAAAGGAGAACTTGAGCGAGTTCTCAGTGATCTTGAGCAAGAAAATAGGTTTGTACTTTTTCATCTTCTTTGTCTTATATTCTTTCTTATATTATTTTGTAATTTTTTTTTTTAAATGTCATATTACCCACGTTGTTGTACTCTGTCATGTTATGTTTCTTTTTACTATTCTAGTTGTTGTGTTTTAGGAAATTACAGGCAGAATATGACCGGCTTAAAAAAACCCATGGTCATAGAGGATTTTCACCATTGCCGTCACCTCCACAAATGCTTCCAATTTCACCACATAATCGTGATGCTGAACTTATTGCTGAGGCCAAACTACTAAGACAACATAAAGGTCGCTTGGAGGCAAGAATGCAAATTCTAGAAGACCATAACAAGCAACTTGAGTCTCAACTAAGGCGTCTTAGACAACTACTTGAGCAGGTGGGTGCAACACAACAAAAGTGTTCTCATAAAGGTGTGTCAATTTGAATTATTTTAATAATTTAATAGACATTATAATGTGATATAACAGTGATGTTATGTGGGGTGGATAGAAAGAAACATATAACCTAATACCACACAGTTCTGGTTAAAACACGAGAAATGAGGAAAAACAAGATTGACATTACACATAAGTTATACAAACAGCAACTGATTTCATTAAAAGAGAGAGAAATCTGTAAGGGTGCATAAATGCTTTATTAGTAAATCACACGCCACCCCTAAAAGAGTGCAATATTAGTTTATGATTAGGGTACATAAAATTGTATAGGTAATAATTTTAGCTTGAGAAAGTGTATCTGCAATGAAATTATCAACACACCTTTTTGTATATACGCACATATGTGTGTGTTTTAGGAAAGGGATTATTACCCATCTACATAGACAATTACCTAGAAATCCTTTGCAGAAAAATTTTTTAAAAATGTAATTTTATCTCAATTTGCATAAAGTGATAAAACATAAAAAATGCATGTTTAACTTTATTGGTTTAAACCTGAGCAGAGACCAAAACAAAATCTTCTGCTTTTGTGTTTTTATATCCACAGACAGGCCATCTTATGTCATAATCAAGACTGCACATCAGGAAACTTTTGGGTCACAATGAAACCGTTGCTAAAAATGTCTATTCAGTTTGCAAGATTATATAGCAAGTCCACTAAATTACTTGCAGAATAGTTTAAATGTGTTTTGAGTGTTCAAAGTAAGGACATTACTGGATAATAGTGCATTATAAATGTTTGTTCTGTTGAATGTGGTACTAAAACAATGTGATCTAATGCATATTGAATACAGCTTCAAAACATTAATTAAAAGTTATTTCATTAAAGAAAATTTATTTTATGCAACATGTTTTTCTTGTCATTTAATTTTTTTTTAGTTTAAAATGGCCAAAACTAAAAAAAAAAGTGAGACTGTATGTAAACTGTATGTAAAACAGAAAGACACGATGTCTAATGTACAGTACTTCCTTTGTCACTCTGTCTGTAATGGAAAGACTGAATTCTTTTTTTATCTATGTGAAATAAGCACTAGAGAAGAAAAACAACAAATATAATTGTTCAGTGTTCAAATTTTGTAAAATCGTGTTTTATATAAAACTATAGAAGTAATTAAGAAAAAAATATATATATATATATTTAGTAAAATATGCACAAGCGCACATTTCTTTCATTCACACACCTTCTGTTTTATATTGTGATTATGCAGAGGGCTGTGGGTGTTTCTCCGAACCAAATTATGACAAACCATAATAAACATCCTTATAATATATGCATAATACATCCTTATAATCGTCTACTCATTTGGTCGGTGTCAGCAAAAATTCCTACTGCATTGCTAAATTTAATGAAAACACACCTAATTTTTGAGGGTTCTACTTAGAAAATTTATGAAACTGGGTTAGCTTTACTTAAAAGCTTCATAGCTATAGGTAAAATAATGTTTTTAAATGTAAACCAGAAAGGATTTAGAGATAAAGCAGAGAAATAAATAATAGAAAGGCACAATGTGTTTATTATGAAAAGCTACTATTTTACCTGTACTTCAAGGATATATTCAACTTTTGCATGGAAACTAAAATAACCATAACGGCTGTATTTTACGGACTCTTGAAGCTGTCTCTGTGTCACGCTTGCCTACCTCAACCGGAGCGGCTGCGCAGATGAAGCGCAGAGCCGCAGCGCCTTAACAAGCTGAAGTGAGCCAGGCACAACAGGTAGCGGAACAACAGAATTTTATTTAAAGGTGTAAAGACACCAAAAACAGCATGTACAAACACACAAGGTGACCTAAAACTACGACGTGCACTGAGGAAGGGGGACACCAGAAATAAATACAGACACCCGATCACGTGCACAAATCAAACCAATGAACAAAAGTTTAATTAACTCAAAAATAAGGAGCAGGTGCTCTAGGCACCTGTTACAGTACCCCCCCCCCACCCCACCCCCCTACGGTCACGCAATGGGGGGATGCTACCAAAAAAGAAAAACAAATCCCAGGGGGGTCCTCCTCTGACGCCAGTCTTAGCAGGCGCTTTCTGGTGGCCTGACCCGGAGAATGTGGTGCAGCAGGCGCTCTCTGGCTGTGTGACGTGGAGGACGCCCTCCGGTTGCGCGGCGCCAAGCCCATCCACAAGGGGCCGCACGCCGCTGAGCCCGCGCACCAGGGGCTGCACGCTGCCGAGCCCGCAGACGAGGCGTGGAGGACACCTTCTGGCTGCGCGGCGAGGCGGATGCCCTCTACGGACGAGGCATGGAGGACGCCCTCTGGCTGCGCGGTCCGGTGGACGCCTCTGCGGACGAGGCGTGAAGGACGCCCTCTGGCTGCGTGTTCAAGGGGACACCGTCTGGCTGCGTGGTCCGGTGGACGCCCTCTGGCTGCGCGGTCCGGTGGACGCCCTCTGGATGCCCTCTGGCTGCCTCGCCTGCCACATCATCGGAGATCTTGTCGATCATATCGAGACTTTCCTCTGCGCAGAGCGACTCCTATCCACTCGTGTGCATACCACTATAGAGGCATAACCACTCATCATCGGAGTCGTACCACTCCGAAACCACTGCATTAAAGCCGTCTTTACGGCTCCAGGACGGCAGGCAACGCATACCGGTGTACTCACGGACACGACAGAGGGTGCCGCGAGTACGAGGGTTTACGGCCCCAGCAAAGAAAAAAAAAACGCTTACCTGAGCTCTGGACTTAAATGCCCAACATGAACAATAGGTTAATTAAGTCAAAATAAGGAATGTGATGAATAAGTGACATTTTAGCTTGAATTCAACAAGAAATGAAAAACAGTAAAATGTCATAAGCACAGTTATCAGAACAGACACTGCTGTTTAAATATTTAAATTGGAGATTTCAAAAATTGTGTTTAAAAATATTAGAGATGCACTTAAAATGGTTAAAACAATAGAAATACATTCTCTAAAATCTAAGGATTGTACAAACCGGATTCCAAAAAGGTTGGGACACTAAACTAATTGTGAATAAAAACTGAATGCAATAATGTGGAGATGGAAAATGTAAATATTTTATTTAGAATAGACCACAAATCACAGATCAAAAGTTTCAACTGAGAATGTATCAATGTAAGGGTAAAATATGTTTCCACAACAATGGTGGAATTGGTGATCCTCTTACCATCTTGACACTCACACTAACACTGAATCTCTTTTTATACCCAATCATGTTGTCAATTTACCAAATTAGTGTTAATTAGCTGTTTGTTATATGCTTAATTTCCTTTTTCCAGCCACTTATTGCTACGTGTCCCAACGTTTTGGGGATTTTTTTGACACTGAAATTTTGATTCAACATATTTTTCCTTTAAAATGTTAAATTTACTCAGATTAAACTTTTAATGTCATCTATGTTCTTTTACTACTTCACATTATTGCATTCATTATTGCATATTGCATTTTAATTCACAATTTGTTTAGTGTCCCAACTTTTTTGGTATCCGGTTTTGAAAATGTTTGCCAAAAACACACAAAAAAAAAAACAACTAAAAGATACACCTGAGAAACAATCGAAAAACTAAATTGTGGTTAAATTACTAGAAATGCACATAATATATGCAATAAATTGCCAAGAACCTCAAAAAACATTCAAACTGCTGACTTAACAAGTACACATAGCACATGTAAAAATGGTGTATTAACATGATACAAAACAATATAAAATCCAAAGTAAAATTTATCAGAAAACACTGGACAAAGGCCTCAAAACCCAAAATTGAGTTTAAAAACTAAAGAAATGCTTGTAAAACATTGATGTACTTAAAATATATTCAACTTTCTGAATTAACAAGAAAACAGAAGAAAACGGAAACATAAAAAAGGCCAGAAAACGACAAAAATTTGCAATTACTACATGATTCAAAATGATGAATTGACAAGAAAAAAAGTTTTAAAAATTGCCATAAAGACACAAGGAAAGGCCAGAAATGTCATGTCATGAGGATGTCTAGAGGAAACAAGTTCAAGAGGAAACGAGTTCAAGTTTTTTTTAGAATAGAAAACATATTTGAATAAAGTATAAGCTTATAATTATATAAGTATAATTATATTGTTTAAAGACACAAATTATACGGATTGGGAAATCAATGTACAAGGTCAAAGAACAGCGGAAGCATGGCTCCTGTTGCCCATGTAGAATAATTATTATTATTAATATGTGTGATCCAAAACATTTACTGCAACCACATTTTAAGTATGCGGGTGGCCCCCAATTTGAAGATGGTTACACCCATTTAATATGCATTTAACTAATTTTAAATTATAGATGCATTAAAAATAAGTTCAAGTTATTTATTTATATAGCGCTTTTTACAACAGTACATTGTCACAAAGCAGCTTTACAGAATGAAAAGCCTTTAAACCCCCAAAGAGCAAGCCGAAGCGACAGTGGCAAGAAAAAGCTCCCTTTTATGTTGTTATTCAAGGAAGAAACCTTGTGAGGACCAAGACTCAGTGGGGGACTCATCCTCCTTGAGCGGCCAGGCAGCAACAACAATGTAGGACAGCCATGTAGAGACATTTAACAAATGTAAAAACTAAAAACTAGAAAACTATAAGTGAGTCCATTAAGGGGGCGTCCTGCAGGACCGCCAGTCCATTTAATATTCAGGTTTAATATAGAGGCTTAGTGCAAACTATGGAATCAATATTCTAGTGTAACCATTAAAAGGTTCATAAGAAAAAGTTCAGCTAACTATTAATAAACTGCTAAATTATAACCAAACTGAAAAATCGTTGCACTTCTTACTCATATACACATAATGGCATGAATGATAAAATTGTTGCGCTGGTTGTCAAAAATGTATATTTTACCCTGATGGACACCTGAAGCCGAGCGGGGCATAGGAGGTAAATTCTGACTAACCTCTCATAAAATAGATTTTACTTCCTTGAATGCTGATAAACAGGATTTGCCCGATTTGTGATAATCGCTGAATTCGGCCTTCCGTGACGAAACAGTGAATAAACTTCATTATCCTTTGAATGGCACTGAACTCTGATACCTCTATTATTTTGGGCTGTATTTGTATTCGTCAGCGTGTTCACCATCTCCTTATTGCTTAGAATCGCTTGAAAATGTGACGTTTAAATCAAAAATTCCTTCTGTAACTTAAAAATGATTGTAAACATGCAAGAGCAATTTGTGCCAATGTGCAATGTGAAGGTAATTTTTCCTTAGAATAAACAGTAGACATTTCATCAAGTAGTATTTTGTATAAGCAGTGATTTTGTAAATTTCTTTACGTGATTTTCTCTGGATCTTTCACGGTTTCAAAGCATTTGTGTTTATTACACATATATTGACGTGCTTCTCACGTTTATGGTGATAGCTGTGCATTACTAACTCTTTCGTGCATGTAACGACGTACAAACATAACTTCTTAGCAGAAATTAGCTAAAACGTAAGCAATACAATAAAGCAATCTAAACAAACTACTAATACTTGCTTTATGCTTTAAAACGTCATAAATGTCTTAAATAACTAAAAACTTGAAGTTCAAAGTAAAACTCCGCCAATAACGTGAAAATGAAAGTATGCAAGAGCGTCTATACATATACTGTACATGTATTTGTGTTCATGTGCATTGGAGGTCATTTTTACTAAGAATAAGCAGTGCTTTTGTAAACATTTGTATATTACACATTTGATGGACTTAAAAATGTTTGTAAACACTCAAGAGCACCCGAAATGCATAAGTATTTATGGTAATATGAATTGGAGGTCACTTTTAATAAAAATAAGCAGTGCTTTTATAAACTTAACTTCTTTACGTGTTTTTCTCTGGATCTTTCATGTGTTTAAAGCATTTGTGCATATTACACATTTAATCAAGTTGTAGTGTTGTATTTCTCACGTTTATGGTGATAGCTGTGCATTACAAACGCTTTCATGCATGTAAAGACGTAAAAATATAATTTCTTCGCAGAAATTAGCTAAAACGGGCTCTTTTGTGCATTTAAGGCCATTTTCAACCTATTAAAGCAGTGCGTCTGTTAACTTTGCTTCTGACTTATCTTTGGATCTTTCACATTTTTAAGGCATTCATGCACATTAGACATTAATTAAAGTATTTCTGCCATATATGGCATATTCCACATATTTGGTGATAACTTTTTTAACTTATTTAATCCTTTAGGCATTTGTGCATATTAGACATTAATTCAAGTGATAGCTGTGCAATTCTAACCCAATCATACATTTAAAGCCTTGAAAAACTTGTGCAGAAAATAGCTAAAACGTGCTAAACTCAAGTAATGTGAAAACACAAGAGAGCCAGAAATAGGCATATATCTGTGCTTTTGGGCGCCTATAAACATATAAGGCTTTTTTTCAATCTAGAGCAGTGCTATCGTAAACTTTACTTCTTACATGCTTTCTCTGCATCTTTCCCGTTTTTACATTTGCATATTAATCATTTAATCACGTAGTATATATGCTAATTTCTCACATTCATAATGAATAGCTTTGTATTTCTCACACTTTCATGCATTTAAAAACTTGAGTCATTATTTTGCAGAAATTAGATTAAATGTGAAGTTCAAACAAAACTACTTAGGTAATGTGAAAACGGTTTGAAACACACAAAAGCGCTAAAAATCCATATCTGTGCTTATTGGTGTATATTTGTGAATTTTGTGCACACTTTTAGTTTTTTGTTTTACGTGCATTTTTTGTTAGTTTTTCATGCATCTTTTGTGTTTTATGTACAAATTGTGTGTTTTCCATATTTTGTGTGTGTTTTCCATCTTTTTGTGCATTTGTTTTGTGTACATTATGCATTTTGTTTCTCTTTTTTTTTTTTTTGCAATTTGTTATTTATTTATTATTTTTTTAATTCAATTTGCATTTCCCACATTTTGCGTGTTTTTTAAGCGTTTGTTGAATGAGTTTTTTGTGCTATGTGTTTCATGCATCTTTTGTGCATTTGTTGTTTTTTTTTTGTTTGTTTGTTTGTTTTCCACAATTAATATATTTTTGTATGCATTTTGTGCATTCTTTTGTGTAGTTTAGCATTTTTGTGTGTCTTCCACATTTAACATCTGCTTATATTGTTTTGCCATTTTATACATTTTACTGTTTTCCATATTTTTTGTGCATTTTGTGCATATATCTCTGTTTTTCATGTTTTTAAATGCATTTTGTGCATTTATTTTTGTTTTTTCATGGTTTTTTGTGCATTTTGTGCTTTTGTTGTGTGTTTTAGCATTTTTTAGCATTTTATTTCATGTTTTTCACAGTTAAAAAGTTTTTTGTGTGCTTTTATTTTTGTTTTTCATGTTTTTTTTTGTGCATTTTGTACACTTTTTCTGTGTTTTAGCATTTTTGTGTTTTTTTCACAGAAATTTTTTTTCATGCA
>JAFMOD010000567.1:141094-154605 GCA_019802435.1 Corydoras maculifer | reverse complement strand
ATTTTGTTTGTGCTTTATGTGTGTCTTACATTTTGCATGTGGTGTTCATGTGTTTTCGTTCAAATTTTGCACTTCCCACATTTTGCATGTTTTTTTGTGCATTACTTGTGTTTTTTTATGTTTTGTTGTGCATTGTTTGTCTTTTATGGGTTCTTTATGTTTTACATGTTTTTTTTTCTGCAACTTGTGTGTTTTAAATGTTTTGTGTGTTGATTTTGTGCAATTTGTGCCTTTTTTGTGTTTTCTATAATTTATTTGTGATGTGTGTTTATCATGCATTTTGTGTATTTTATTTTAGCATTTTGTGTGTGTTCTTTGTTTTGTGTGAATTTTGTGCACACTCTTTTTTGTTTTACGTGCATTTTTGTGCATCTTTTGTGTTTTATGTGCAAATTGTGTGTTTTCCAGATTTTGTGTGTTTTCCATGTTTTTGTGCATTTTTTTGTGTACATTATGCATTTTGTTTCTCATATTTCTTAGCAATTTGTTACTTTTTTTTGTGTGTTTTTCATTCAATTTGCATTTCCCACATTTTGCATGTTTTTTGCAAGCAATATGTGTGTACATTTTGTCTGTTTTCCACGTTTTATTACAGGCGTTTTGTGCACTTTTGTGTGTTTATTAATTAATATTGCATATTAAGCTTTTTTGTGCAATTTGTGTATTTACATGTATTTTGTGCATTTTTTAAGTTTTCCACGTTATATGTGTGAGTTTCACATTTTGTGCATTTTTTGGGTTCATCTCTTTTCCACGTTGTGATGTATTTTTCATGCATTTTGTGAATTTGTTTCTCATGTATTTTGTGTCTTTTTCGATGAAATTGTGTTTTCCACATTTTGTGTGTGTTTTTTGTTTTGTGTGATTTTTTTAAATGTGTGCTGTTTATTGCAATTTATGCAATTATTATTATTATTATTTTTTGTGTGTTTTATATGCATTTTGTGCCTATTTTTTGCCACATTTTGTGTTTTTTATGTTTTTGTGACTATTGTCAGTTGTTTGTGTGTTTTTCATGCATTTTGTGCCTATTTTGTGCAATTAGTTTCACATTGTGTTTTCTACATGTGTTTTAAATGCATTTTTCATTGAAAAATTAGTTTTTGTGCAATGTGTTTAATGCAACTTTTGTGTTTTTTGTGCATTTTTTGCGCATTTTCAGTTTTTTTTTTCTTTTTTTGTCCACAATTAATATATTTTTAGGTTTTTTATGCATTTTGTGCATTCTTTTATGTAGTTTAGCATTTTTGTGTGTCTTCCACATTTAACATCTGCTTATAATTTTTTGGCATTTTATGCATTTCACTGTTTTCCATGGTTTATGTGCATTTATTTCTGGTTTTTCATGCTTTTTTTGTGCATTTTGTGCTTTTGTTGTGTGTTATAGCATTTTTGTGTGTTTTCCACAGTTAAAAACAGTTTTTTGTGCTTTTATTTTTGTTTTTCATGTTTTTTGTGCATTTTTTGTTAATTTTTTTTGTGTTTTAACATTTTTGTCTTTTTTTTCACAAATTTTTTCATGTATTTTGTGCAGTTTTGTGTCTTTTTTTTTCACATTTAACATCTGTTTTTCTTGCTTTTTTGTGTATTTTGTCCATTTTTTATTTTTCATGATTTGTGTGCTATTTTTGTGCTGTTTTGTTTGCTCATTTTCTGTGAAAATTTTTTTTAATGCTTTTTATGTGCATTTTGTGCTTTCTTTTGTGTGATTTTGCATTTTTGTGTTTTTTGCACTTAACATCTGCATATACATTTTTTTTTTTTTGCATTTTGTTCCGTTTACTGTTTTTCATGTTTAGTGTGCATTTTGTGTGTTTTTTTTTTTTTTGTTTTTCATTTTTTGGGCATTTATTTGTCATTTTCATTTTTTTTTTGTGTTTTTCCTTATATTTAGCATCTATTTTTTATGGGTTTTTTGTGCATTTTTGTGTTTTTCATTTTTAGCGCATTTCTCACGTTCATAATGAATAGCTTTGCATTTCTTATGCTTTCGTGAATTTAAAAATTTGAAAAAGTCAATTTTTTTGTAGAAATTAGATTAAAAGAGAAATTTAAACAAAACTACTTAAGTAATGTGAAAACGGTTTTAAACACACAAAAGCGCCATAAATCCACAAATATCTGTGCTTATATTTGCATTTAACATCTTTAACATTTTTGTGTGTTTCACATTTAATATATTTTTGTGTGTGTGTGTGTTTGTGCATTCTGTGCATTTTTTGTGTTGTTTTGGAACTTTCGTGTTTTTTCATATTTAGTTCAAGTAATTTATTTATATAGTGCTTTTTTACAACAGTACATTGTCACAAAGCAGCGTTACAGAATGAAAAACCTTTAAACCCCCAAAGAGCAAGCCGAAGCGACAGTGGCAAGAAAAAACTCCCTGTTATGCTGTTATTTAAGGAAGAAACCTTGGGAAGAACAAGACTCAGTAGGGGACTCATCCTCCTTGAGCGGCCAGGCAGTAACAACAGTGTAGGACAGCCATGTACAGATATTTAACAAATGGAAAAACTCTAACAACTGGAAAACTATATGTGAGTCCATTAAGGGGGTCCTTCAGGACCGCCAGTCCAATTAATATTCAGGTTTCAATCAGTATTCGTCGGCAGAGCCATGGATGAAGGTCTGACTACACCTCCAGAAAACCGGTCACACCTCAAAAGAAACAGACAAAGGAAGGCAGTTAGAGCTAATAATAAAGCACGGCATTTAATTAATAAGTAATTGATTGACACAGTGCATCACTGACTAGAGCAGCATAACTAAAAGAGGCAGATACTGCAGACTCTACATAGTTGAGATGGCTCCCCGGAACAGCATCATTTCAGCGCCACACCCCCCCCATTAATGATGAGGTGGATGAAGAGGTGAAACGCCAGCACACACTGATCAAAGATTACCACCCCAACACAGCCAAGCCTGAGATCTACATCTTTATCTACAGGGGATTAATTAAACTCACGATTAAATAAATGTGTTTTTAATTTATTTTTGAAGATTAATAGTGATTCAGAATTACGAACAGAACACTCTTCCACCAGCAGTAATTTTATTTATTCTAGGAGCTAAGAGTACACCAGCACCTTGAGATCTGAGCTCACGTGTTGGCTTGTACAATTGAATCAGCTTACTCAGATACTGTGGAGCCTGATTATGTAGAATTTTATATGTTATAAATAAAATTTTGTACTCAATACGAAACATAACTGGTAGCCAGTGCATGTTTGATAACACAGGACTGATATGATCAAACTTTCTGGTTTTAGTTAAAACTCTAGCTGCAGCATATAGAACAAGTTGTCATTTATGTAATGAGTTATTAGAACATCCTGTCAGAAGTGAATTACAATAACCTTACTTTGAGGTAATAAAAGCATGAATTAGTTTTTCTGCATCTTGAAGGGAGAGGATTTTTCGTAGCTTCGAAATGTTACGAAGGTGAAAAAATGCAATTGTAGTAATATTGCTAATGTGCTTTGTAAAGGAGAGATCTAAATCAATAATGACACCGAGATTATTTACAGATGAGCTGGGTCTAATTAAAAAGTTATCAAGGTTTAACATAGTGTTAGAAGCTTTGTTAATTTTGTCCTTGGGTCCAACTATCAGAAACTCTGTTTTATCAGAATTTAACAGTAGGAAGTTTTTTGACATCCATATTTTAATATCTTGGATGCAGTACTCAAGCTTACTGACTGAACAAAAATCATTAGGGTAAGCTGAAATGTATAACTGTGTATCATTTGCATAAGAGTGGAAACTGATTCCATGTACGAATGCTTGACCCCAATGGAAGCATATATAGCGCAAATAGGAGTGGACCCCAGAACTGACCCTTGCGGAACATCATATTTAACTTTATCAAGATCAGAACATTGGTTGTTAACACAGGTGAATTGATATCGATCTCTCAGGTAGGATCTAAACCACTGGAGTGCAGATCCTGTAACGCCCACAGTGTTTTCTAATCTATCAACTAAGATGTTATGGTCTATAGTGTCAAAGGCTGCACTAAGATCTAATAATACAAGGAAAGAGATTTGGTTATTATCAGAGTACATTAATAAGTCATTAACGACTTTTATTAATGCTGTCTCAGTGCTATGATGAGATCTAAAACCTGACTGAAAAACTTCATGAACGTTATTAGTTAGAAGATGGCACTTCAGCTGGTTGAACACAATTTTTTCTAGGATTTTAGAGACAATAGGAAGGTTTGATATTAGTCTATAGTTGGACAGTATTAGAGTTTTTTAAGTAATGGTTTAATGACTGCACACTTCAGATTTTTGGGGACATGAATTTTAATTGGAGACATTTCAAGTGATGAATTTATAATGTTTATAACAGGCTCTGTAATATTTGTTAGGAGGTCTTTAAGGAGGTTTGTAGGTATTGGGTCTAACAGACAGGATGTTGTCTTTGATTGTGCAATTAATGAGACTCTTTTTTAGATATGGGGTTAAAGGTATTTAACTCTTGTTCTATATTATTTTCTCTACCACTAGATTTTTCAGAGCTCGTCAAGGGTCAATTATTGATTGATACATTACATGATGCATTAGACCATTTAAGTCTTACGTTTTCAATTTTTTCACTAAAGAAATTCATAAAATCATTGCTGCTGAGCTGTGAGTGAATCTGATTCAGTAGCACTTCGAGTTAATTTGGCAATGGTACTAAAGAGGAATCTTTGGTTGTTTTTCTTGTTCTCTATTAGTTCAGAATAATATTTAGTCTTTGCTGCATTAAGTGCATGTTTTTACTCAGTTATACTGTCCTTCCATGCAACCCTAAATACCTCCAATTTAGTTTGTCTCCATTTACGCTCTATGGTTCTAGTGGTTTGTTTTAGGGCGTGTGTTTGATCATTAAACCAAGGAACGAGTCTTTTATTTTTAACCCTTTTTAGTTTAAGTGGAGCAACACTGTCTAAGATTGTAGAAAACACATGTTTAAGGTATTCAGGTGTGTTTTCAAGTTCATCGGGTCCTGATGCTGGTTTAATATTTAATTCTGGTAAATGTTGTAGGATTGACGCAGCAGTAGAGGGAATGATTGTACGCTTCATATCATATAGTGGTTTAATGACTGGATCAATATCAATTTCTAAATCGTAGATTATCATAGATTATTAAATGATGATCAGAGATGATCAGAGATGACCTCACTTAGTGGAGTTAAATTATTATTAATGCCATGTGATAAAACTAAGTCTAATCTATGTTTACAGCGATGTGTTTTACCATCCACACTTTGAAAACCCACTAGACTCATTTAAATTAGCCTTTGAATCTATCCTCGATTCCATGGGCAATCAAGTACAAAGTGAACATTGAAGTCACCAACTAATAAGGCCTTGTCTGATGAGATTACTATGTTAGAAAGAAATTCACCAAATTCTTTAATAAACTCTGTATATGGGCCTGGAGGGCGGTATACAGTAATCACTTGCATTAGATTGTATTTATTCTTCAATGAGCTTCGAAGGATTTTGACTCATACTTATTATTAAGTGTTACATTTGTGTTTTCTTTATAGATCGTAGCCACTCCACCTCCTCGTCCACCGAGACGTGGTTTATGAGCATAAGTATAACCAGGTGGGGATGCATCATTTAATGCTAAGTATTCATTGGCCCTAATCCAGGTCTCTGTGAGACAAAAGACATTTAGGAAGTTATCAGTAATTATTTCTTGATTTTGATGAAAGTGACCTAATGTTTAATAACCCAAGTTTTAACTTAAGTGTCTCTTACACTACTTGAGATTGTATTTATATTAATAAGATTTTTTTTGCACGCTTTTTGTTTTTTGCTCACTGCGATACTTGATAACTGTCTTAATGATATGGGACCTAGTTATTGTGGGTGACGACTCCTGGCAGTTCGCAGGCAGTTGGTTAGGCAATTCTGTCTGCTGCCTGTTCTTGGCTCTGAATTGTAAATTTTTATTCCTATCTGAAGAAAAAACCCTATCGGCTATGTTATGTGACATAAGCGCAGCACCCTCCGTGGAAGAATGGATGCCGCCCAATTTCAAAAGGCCAGGCCTTCCCTTAAAAGTAGACCAATTATCAATAAAGGTAATATTGTTTTCTGAGCACCACTTAGACATCACAACACAGCAACCATAACCTGCTGTAGGTTTCGCGGCCACGCCTAATTGGTAGAGGACCAGAGACAACTACTTCATCAGACATCATTGCAGCAGTTCCACACACCTCATTAGCCTTAGTAATCTCTGACTGCTTGTGGCGAACGTCATTAGTGCCAACGTGGATAACTATTCTAGAGAATGAGCGCTTTGAGGTTCGCCCTGATGTCTGGAGCCCTGGCCCCCGGCATGCACTGGACTATGGTTGCTGGGGTCTCTAAGGGGGTAGCTATTCGCACGTGTCTGAGCTGGAAGTCGGCAATAACCAAAGCACTTTTAGCAACCGGTCTCTCATTGGGTGAGTTACTGAGTGGGAAAAACTGATTGGACAAGTGGATCCTAGAAGAGTGATGCTACGTTCTACGTGTACGTCGCCTGGTCGTCACCCACTCGCTGTGAGGGCTCTGAAGCCGGAGATTTAGGACCTGATCCTGTGGCATTCAGGCTGGCTAAACTGGTCCCTGACACACCTTTACTAACATGACCCTGTTCTAAAACCCGAATGCGCTCTTCTAGCACTGAAATCTTCTCCGTCAGACTAATAACTAGGCAGTCTTCATCATTACTGATAATTCAGCCTGTGAGGAGGAAGACTGTCTATACATACTGCACTGAGGGCACGCAACCAGAGGGGAAAGAGCCATTGTAATGTTTATGTATAAATGAAGAAATAAACTTAATTTCGGGTGGGTAGAGATGTAAGGTTAGCTCCCCCTGTTACAGCTGATGATAAGACAAAGCAGCGGCAGCGGCTGGTGGAGATCCAACTCTAGTAAAGTCTGGCTGTATTAGCGTCGGATGGAGGTTGAGTCTTGAAGGTTCTCACAATGCGGTGTGTGTGAAGATCTGCGTTGAGTCCAATAAAATCCGATTCGAAAATCCGAACAATCCGGGGACACAGATCAGGAGATCTTTATAAATATAGGCTATTATTTATAAAAAGAAGCGGGTAATAAATGCAGCAGTGTTTGCAGCAAACAACCGCGATAGTAAGCAGAAAGTGCTAGCGTTAGCGGCTAAAAACGCTAACAACAACACCGTGATTTGAAAAGTAGTGTGGGACAAAAAGCGGAATAAATGCTATGTATTAACGACGAAGTAGCTAAATGGTCAAGAAAAAGTGAAAAAAGTAACTAAATAACACTTAATTTCGTATTTAGCTTGTGTTTTTTATGTTTTTGTGCATTTTCTCCATGTTTTTTTCTAAATTTTGTGCTAGTTTTAAAATTTTTTTGTGATTTGTACATTTTATACATTTACCATCTGTTTTTTTTTTTGTGTATTCTGTGTTTTTTGTGTGTTTTTCACATCTGCTTTTTTGTTTTTGTGGGCATTTATTGTTGTTTTTCATTTTTATGTGTTTTTCTTGTTTAACATCTGTTTTAATGTGTTTTTCATATTTTGTGTGCATTTGGTTTAGCATTTTTCTATTTTTCATGATTTTCACATTTAATTTCACATTTTTTTTGCATATTTGATTTAACATTTGTGCATTTTATACATTATTTCTGTTTTTCACTTTTTTGTGCGTTTTTTGTGTTTTTTCGTGTTTTCTTTTTTCATTTTGTGTCTTTTTCCATGTTTCTTGTGTGTTGCTTGTTTACTCTTTTTGTTTTTTTGTGCATTTTTTCGTTTTTTTTTAAATAGTTTTTGCGCATTGTTTTTTTTTGTGTGTTTTAACATGTGTGTTTTTCACATTTAATATGTTTTTTTAGTGTGTGTGTATTCTGTGCATTTTCTTGTGTGTGTTTTACCATCATTTATTTCTATTTGTTACGTTTTTTTGTGCATTTTTTTTGTTTTAGCATGTTTGTGTGTTTTCAACATTTAACATCTGTTCACTTTTTGTGCATCTTTGTTTTTTCATGTTTTTCTTGTTCAACATTTTCATGTTTTTGAGCATTTTTCATTGTTTTTGCTCATTTTGTGCTTTTTTTTTGTTTGGTGTTCATTTTCTTGTGCCTCTAGTGCGTTTTTTGTGTGTTACAGTATTTTTTTGATTTCCACAGATAACATCTGTTTTTCATATTTGGTATGCATTTTGGCACCAGGCTTTCAAGGGGACACCTATGGCCACTGCCGCTGGTTCTCCATGCCACCTCCAGCTGAGGTGGTTGGCTAAAAAAGCTTCACCTTCTGGCAAATCCCGCTTCTCCACAATGGCCTAGAGCAGAGTCTACATCATTGCAGACACTGCACTGATCTGTCGGTCAAGATCTTGAGATACTTAAACTGCTCCACTTGAGGCAGAAACTCCCTTTTTAAGCCATTTTTGATTAATTTTTTTTTTATTAAAGCTTTCTATTTTTATGAATTAGCCAAATTTATAGTAATTCTGACAGCTGATATTGAATTTTACAGGTCCTAGATTTCATGCGATATCAGACTTTTGCCTGTTTATGAAGAGTTTATGAATAAGAACCATTTGTCTTGGGTCCATATTCAAGTTTTTTGGTGAAAAAAAGTGCGGATGTCCACAGAGTTAGTTACAAAACACCCCCAAGCTATGGGTATTGCATGTATTGCACTGTTAGAGAGGAAGAAACATTTTCTCAAGTGATTTTATTTCACATTTAAATTTCAAGCTATTTAAAGACAAAGAAAATATTTTGACATGGAACACTCACTAAAAGTATTTAAAAAAAAGCAGTTATAGCCAACATTGTTTTTTAAACCACACTTGACAAACTACAAAATAAATCAAATTACAAAATATCGGGTGCCATTAGTAGATCCATTACCACATTTTGTTTGGTGTTCATTTTCTTGTGCCTCTAGTGCGTTTTTTGTGTGTTACAGTATTTTTTTGATTTCAACAGTGATGGTAACATGATGGTATAATCATGTTAGTAGCAGTCGACCACATTAATTCTTTCTTGTTTTGCCACAAACAGAATGTCTTCCATTAGGGACCTAGGTGAACTTGTCAAATTGTCAGTACTATGTAATAAAGTATGTTGCATCTGCTCCAAGTCTAATAATTCAAAAATACTGTAAAGACTCATCCTTTTTGGCAATGTAGCTTTGCAGGATTTTTGGCAATAAGATGCCTTCGGTGCATTTTCAGTATCCCAGGTGCATTTGGTATTTTGAAGCTTTTTGTATTCGTGAAAGATTTCATTACTCCAGCTCTCTGTGTAGATTTCAAGGTTCTGAAGACTATGACCACTTGGTGTTTTTCTTATCATTGATTGGAACTTAATCAAGAGTGAACAGGCCTTTTGTGACACTGGTCTATCATAGTCAAACAAACATTTCATGAGGAAATCAAACAGACCTATACTTTTTATCTCATTTGCTGCTTGCATTATGCTTGGTCTTTCAGGATATCCAGAGTTCAATGGGATTGTACAGCAATTTTTGTCCATTAAAACATCTGCCAATTCCAGTGTGTGAAGTTTCACCTCCCAGTCAAAATCATTCCCGGCAATTACCAATACAGATCTCAGATCTTTCTCCAAGACAGTACAAGAATGCTGGCTTTTTAGCAATGATATGAACACCTTAACTGCAGCACGCCGTGAGAAGCATTCATGATTTTGTGCAAGAATCGCAAGGAGGTGTGCTACAGCTTTTTCCTAAAAAAACAAAAAACAAAAGCTGTATAATGACTTATCAAAATGGTTATAGAGAGTGGAAATAACATTTACAATAAACATACTGTTTAACTATACACACAGTTCAAATCTTTTTTTTAATTTGTATTTAAAAATGGATTTGTTGTCACCTACCAACTAATAAGAATTATGGCTCTAACAGACCTGTTTGTTTTTCTTTTAGGAATCTGTCCTATTCTGCACTAATTACCTGTATTAATTGTATTTGTTTGAACTTGTTACACACTCAACACACACCCAGCCTCTTCCAAAACTGTTGATCAAATTATTCAAAAATAGAAGAAACACAAAAATGATTGTTAATCTTCCATAGTCTGGGGCTCAAAGCAGGATCTTAATTTTGGGGTAAGGAGAATTCTTAGAAAGGTCAGAAATCAGTCCAGAACTACACGGGAAGCCCGTTTGAAGGTTGCCGATGACCATGCTAGATAATCCAGAGAAGACACCAAAGAATGTCATGTGGCAAGATTAGTCAAAACTAGAGCTTTTTGGTATTCTTGTAACTCCACCTGAGATTCTAAGTTTGTCTTCATTTACATGAATGATTCAAGTAGTTTATAAGGAGCGTGTTTAATCAATGTATACACACTCAACCTCTTCCAAAAGATTAAATTCACAGATTGCAACCAATCTTTAATCTCTAACTCTTATTAGTATTTGTGGAGCAACACTGTAAAAGTTAAAGTAATATGAAACAAATGTTCAAGGTGTTAAGATGTACTCATGTTTTTTTTTTTGCTCCTGATGCTGTGCATCACCAGGTATGGTGTGGTTGTAGGGGCCACATGAGCATCTGAGGTGTTACATAGAGCTGGTATTTAAATGCAACGCGAGTACTATATGATAATATTTACTAAACAGGGCAAATATTTTTTTTTAATATATGGTTGAACCTTATGAGCTTTTCACCTAAAATATGTAATAACTTTTCATTTTTATAGAAGTAATATTAGATCTAGAGTGTAAACCAAAATAAATTATACGGTCACAAGTTCACAAGAATAATTAAAATTGTAGTTTATAATAAAGCTTAAATAAAATGGTTAAAAACACATTATAATGAAAAACCAAGTAACCAAATACATGAATGCATTTATTAAAAACATGAGTTTTGGGAACACTAATTCTATTGATCTGTATTTCCATTTATAGTACATGATTTAAAATAATGTATTTAACTTCACGCACTGATATAAGTGTGAAATGTTAAGAGGTGTGCATTATTGTCAATGGCTGAACTGGAAGTACCCATTGTTTGAATGCACAAATTGGCAAAGAAAGAAACATCCTGTAGTAAACGATAAATCTGACTTACCTGCAGGCTGCTACAAGTCACCATCAATTCTCCAAGAGCAATTATTGCACTTGCTTGGACATAGCTTTCCCCATCTGACAATGAGTTGAACAGCACTGAGATCATGTCACTACTATGAAGGATTTCAGTGTAGTCCATATTGGCTAAGATAAAAAAAAAAAAAGAGATCAATAACAAAAAAAAAAAAAAAAAATATATATATATATATATATATATATGTGTGTGTGTGTGTGTGTGTGTGTGTGTAAATATATATATGGTTCAATTGTACCTTTAAACATAGCAGTGAGCTGAGTAACAAATTCAAGAGTGGAATCCCTTACTTCCCAACGGATATCACATGCATGCTTTTTCAGCAATGGAAAAAGATCTAGAAAAATACATAAAAACAGCTTTGATCATCAGCTTCTATGTTATAATGTTATTTAAAAAGTATGGTGATTTTATTACATTTGGTCATTATTTTGCATGACTTTTATCCTAAGTGACTCACGAGCATATACAGTGTGTGTGTGTGTGTGTATATATATATATATATATATATATATATATATATATATACAGTATATATATATATATATATTCATTCATTATCTCCCGCTTCATCCTCTATTAGGGTCGCGGTGGGGTTCCCCATGCCCATCCAGGGAAGAACGTCTCGGGCGCTGGGCAGATAGACCCAGGACAGGGTGCCAATCCATCGCTGGGCAATATATATATATATATATATATATATATATATATATATATATACATATATATATATATATACACACACACACACCTATACATCTACATATATACATATACACAGTGGGGTGCGAAAGTTTGGGCAGCCTTGTTAATTTTCCTGATTTACCTGATATAAAAAAATCTGTTAAATATATCATAAAGGGGACAAACACAGTGATATTTAAGAAGTGAAATAAAGTTTTTATGATTTACAGAAAGTGTGCAATAATTGGTTAAACAAAATTAGGCAGGTGCATAAATTTGGGCACTGTTGAAATTTTATTGATTTTAAAACCTTTATAATTAATTATTGGAACTCAAATTTGGTTTGGTAAGTTCAGTGATCATTGACCTCTGTACACATGTGACAACAATTATGTAAAAGGGTATGTAAGGGGGGGCAATTGTAGGTTTTTCTCCTCCTTGCATCTTGTTTGAAGATTCGCAGCATGGGAGTCTCAAAACAACTTTTAAATGACTTAAAAACAAAGATTGTTCACAGTCATGGTTTAGGGGAAGGATACAGAAAGCAATCTCAGATATTTCAGCTTTCAGTCTCCACTGTTCTCACAAATACATTGTGAGAAAATGGAAGACCACAGGCACAGTTCAAGTCAATGCTCGAAGTGGCAGACCCAGAAAAATCTCTGAAAAACAGAAGCGAAGGATGTTGAGAACAGTCAGAGTCAACCCACAGACCAGCACCACAGTCACTGGATGGAGTCACTGTACATCATTCAACTATTCGGCGCACTTTACACAAGGAGATGCTGTATGGGAGAGTGATTCAGAGGAAGACTTTTCTCCGCCCACATCACAAACAGAGCCGCTTGAGGTATGTTAAAGCACATTTGGACAAGCCAACTACATTTTGGAATAAGGTGCTGTGGACTGATGGACTAAAATAGAGTCATTTGGGCATAACAAGGGCCGTTATGCATAGAGGAAAAAGAACACCGCACTCCAAGAAAAACACCTACTAACTACAGTCAAATTTGGTGGAGGTTCCATCATGCTGTGGGGCTGTGTGGCCAGTACAGGAACTGGGAATCTTGTTAAAGTTGAGAGCCGCATGGATTCCAAATTAATATCAGCAGATTCTGGACACCAATGTCCAAGAGTCGGTGAAAAAGCTGAAGCTGCTGGATCTTTTAAAAAGACAAAGACCCTAAACACTGCTTGTAAAGAAAAATGGTCTAAAATAACCAAACTCCAAATTCTCATTAGAAGCTATAGGAAGTGTTTACTGTTATTTCTGCAAAAGGAGGATCTACTAAATATTTAGTTTTTTTTGTGGTACCCAAATTTATGCACCTGCCTAATTTTGTTTAACCAATTTTTGCACACTTTTGTAAATCTTGTTTATTTGTATATATATATATATATATATATATATATATATATATATACAGAACAAAGTATTCAATCAGAATATGTCATTCATTCAGATCCAGGATGTGTTATTTGTAGTTTCCTTTATTTTTTTGAGCAGTATATACAATATATATATAAGTTTTGTGATTATTAAAGATTCAGTCAAATAATAAATACTGGACATTAAATAATAAAATACATTTTCACATGTTTGTAACATTTCATATGACTCAAACAGAACAGTGAATTTAATCTTAGTATACCTACCATGTTTAATAATTATCCAATCAGGTGTGGGAGAACAGATGCTTAACC
>JAFMOD010000567.1:114370-135115 GCA_019802435.1 Corydoras maculifer | reverse complement strand
GTTTCCTTTATTTTTTTGAGCAGTATATACAATATATATATAAGTTTTGTGATTATTAAAGATTCAGTCAAATAATAAATACTGGACATTAAATAATAAAATACATTTTCACATGTTTGTAACATTTCATATGACTCAAACAGAACAGTGAATTTAATCTTAGTATACCTACCATGTTTAATAATTATCCAATCAGGTGTGGGAGAACAGATGCTTAACCATGTTAGGGTGGCATAATATGCTTTTTTTAAAACCTGGAAAGATAAGTTTGAAAACTAATTTAGACCAATTACCTATTACACAATAGCTCAAAATTATAAGTATTAAAACAGTAAATAGTAAACCTAATGCCACTTACCATTGAACTTAAATTAGGACATTGCAGGTACTGTAAAAGTAAAGTTAAAGATTCCTGACCAAAGACCCTGCTCTCTAGATGAAAAAATACAAAACGTTTGGTCAGTAAAATTTTCAAGCAGGGAATTTTATCATTAACAAGAAACAAATGACACTTTGATGTGGCTTGCTGTTCATGTATGCCTTTGCTAGGGCTAAGCAGAACATATTTTAAACTGCATTAGATATAGACAAGACAACATTTTTATTTAGGTTTGATCATTAATTAGCTTTTTAGACAATTTTAAATGGCTATGTAATTAAACTAAACTTGTGCAGAGCTCAAAAGTTGACTTTAGTATTTTATGCTCTTGTATATTTGAAAAATTTATTGGCATAATTGATACTTTTGAATTAAAATTTAAAGTTGAGTTTGCAGTTGAATATAATTCTTTCAAAATTAACCTTGCAATTTTTCGATTTTAAAAATATAGATTAAAAAAATGTAAACAATATGTATGTGACCACAAGAGCATTGGCACAAAATGGCTTGATCTTGTGGATCATGTTTTGTTTCACATTATACAGATGGGTATGTTCATTGCTTGTCTGCCTCTTTAAGCAGAATAATGTAGACTGCAACAAAGAAAAATGCTTTAAGAATTGTTTGAGAACAACAACAACAACAAATCTGAGGTGGTTCCTTGACATTGACATTACCCAGATCACATTGAGCATCTGTGGAATGTGCTAGACAAACAAGTTCGATGCATAAAGGCTCTACATAGCAACTGCCATGAGCTAAAGGATCTGTTGCTAACATCTTAATGCCATATACCACAACATACTTTTAAACGTCTCGTGCGATCCCTAATGGCTCAGGGCAGTTTAGGTTTACACGACATTGGTGGTCAAAATTTTATGCATAAAATTAGTGTATATATAAAAGACACACAGTATCTCACAAAAGCTATTAAACTTCTTATATTTTATTATATATTTTCAAGTGACAACAGTGAAGACATGCCACTTCGATACAATTTAAAAGAGTCAGTGTACCGCTTAGATAACTGTGCAAAGTTGCTGTGCCCTTAAAATATCTTCACACAGCCATTAATGCCTAAACTGCTGTCCACAAAAGAATGAACACCCCTATGCGAGAAAAATGCGAGTGGCATACTCAATTTTGGAACTGACATACATACATAAGTTAGCAAAAGCGTTATAATAAAGCAATAAGGCACAGAAGGGCATGCATTATTGTGAATAAATCACATTATACATCTTTCCAGTAATTTATTTACAATAATGCGTGCCCTTCTGAGCTTGCATGCCCTTATTGCTTTTATAAAATGGTTACAAACACATATTATGAACAAAAGTTCATATTAATAAATTGCATTTATTGAAAGCAAAATCGTTAATAAACTTGACATAATTTAGTCCGTTTTCTAAAATTAATGCTGATCACTAAATAACAGGTTTCCTAACAATCATATACTGTAATTTGATGGCCAAATTACAGACTGCAGTTAAAGGTAAAAGGTAAAATATATGTACGGTATATCATGCAATATAGTATTGAATTGTAAATGTACAGTGTGAAGCAGTTAGATATGTGCATTATAATCAATAATGTCTCCGTTGTACAGATGACTCAGCCAATCAGATTTAAGTGTCGTAACTACCCATATTCTAATAAAAAAAATAAAAAGGCATTTTACACTGTTTTAATAAACACATTCAAAAACATGAAATAATCACGAAATAATTGTCTTACCATCATAAACAGTGAGGCTTCCTAATACATCCAAACTGCATTTCTGCACTTTGAAACAGCCAATAAAATGTGGATTGATTCGGGCTTGCTGAGGATTTAAGGGCTGATCACCAGTGCCAATTCTTAGAAATGTCATCACAAAATGGTGAACTTTTGGAAGTGGAATATGGCACAGTGTTTTCTTGCCATCCGGGAAGAGACAAAAAGGGCAAGGAAAAAAAAAAAAAAAAAAAAAAAAAAAAAAAAAAGGAAAAGAAAAAAAAAAAAAAAAAAAAAAAAAAAAAAAAGAGCAAGAACATTCTTAAAGACATTACAATTAATTTATTAAATAAACCAAATAATAAAATGTATTTAATTGAATAATAATCTTAGCTCCACAATTGGACTATTCACCTACCTTGTATAAAATTGTCAACAAGGCTGACAAACAGTGATGAAGCAAAGAAGCACAGGAAACTTTCTGTGACAGTTGTCTCTCCAAGTGTGTCTTATAGGAATTATTGTACTTATCTGCATTAAACAAAAAATATGAGTAAAAAAATGTAACAAAAATTGGAGATAATAATTCTGCAAGCAGAAAAAATAAACATGTTCTAAGTACAACGTCTAAAGTTTAATGTATTTCTTTATGTAGTGCAGCTTTACAGGGTTACAGAGCTGGTAAATCAAAAAAGAAGTTTATTTGAATAAATTAATGATTCCTAAGTCCTAAAATAAAGAGGGTGCAGGCAGCAGATGCATTAATTATCTTTAATCATTTTCTATTGCCATCGATTCCGTCTCTCCCATCATCAATGCACTTCTGTCATGATATTCTGTTGTACTTGTCTTAATTGTCACTAAACCGGTCCTTCAAGAAGTATAATAAAAATAAATATATAAACATTTGCATTTGTGAAACAGACACCAAGGTTTTATCCTTTCCAAAAAAAGTAAATTTGTAAGTTTTTTCACTATTGGGATATCTGGTCATTACCTCTTCATTCTGTAAATCTACACTCTCTGTTGAAATAGCCAACATTTGAAATATTCAGACGTTAATTCCCCCCCCCCCCCAATACCGAAGGATTGGTAGCTTAGTGGTTGTGGTGTTTGGCTATCAATCTGAGGGTTGCGAGTCCAAATCCCAGGTCCACTGACCTTACCACTGTGGGTCCTTGAGCAAGGCCATTAACCATTTACTGCTCCAGGGTGCTGTATCAACTCTGTGTTCTGATCCTAACAAAATTGGAATACTTGTAAGTCGCTTTGGATAAAGCATTTGCTAAATGACCAAATGTAATGGAAGCAACCCACACTTTGAGGAGCATCGTGTTTACAAGATTTGTTTCTTGTCTGCCATATAACAAAAAAAGTTCATGTTAAAACATTGGTTCCTTGCTTAATTTCTGTAGCAGTCAGATTTTTTTGTAATTTTATAAATTATAATAAGTAAATTAGTATTAAAGAATACATCAAAAAATATACTGACACTGTCAGTATCCAAAGCTTCATGGTACACTCTCTGATACACTGACCAAGTTGGTGGGTTAGTGTCTGTATATTTAAATAGAATTAGGAGAGAACAAACAAACATTTATATCTCGTTTACCAAGAGCAGCATCCATCTTAGCTACACCAAACAATGCTATGAATGGAGATGGCTCCATTACTTTTTTTGAGACCTTTAGGTAAAGATAGAATTCCAAAAGCTATATTGCTTCGAGCATGTTCAGACATATGCAAAAGCAAGGCACCATTCCGGCCACATGTAGGGTCTAAATCATTTTTGAAAGTCTTTGGAAAAGCACAAACGATGTACTGCTGTAAACTGATCAGCATGTTTTAAATATATAGAAGATTTATTGTACTATTTAGTACTTTTCATTAGAACGATAAGAGATATAACTGCTTAGCACATAATTAAAGAAAGGGAACTACAAATGCTTTAAAATTATTCTTTAAAGACTGATAATAACGATGAACGTAGAACCGAGAATTTCTTTAAAAAATCTGAAAATAGCCATCAAGCCCTGGAGATTTATCGCTCTGCATAGATTGGATTGCTGATATTTCCTGAGAGATCTCCCTGCAGCTCACAGACAGTCTCTAAACCCAAAGACGAAATAGTAGTTTTGTAAAAATCCTCGGATGGATTAAAACCTGAATTGAATGTATGAATAAATGGTAAAAACATTTAAAACATTAATACATTTTTTTGACTCTTGTTTTGAATATTTACATTTATATTTAGCAGATGCTTTTATCCAAAGCGACTTACAAATGAGAACATTACAAGTCACAAGTTATGCAGAAAACCAACTACACTGTAAAATCATCAAACCTGATTGTTATTTGATGCTGCGCCCCCCCCCCCCTTACAATAGGTATTTGTTAAAAAGATGCGTCTTCAGTAGTTTCTTAAAACTGCTTAGTGATTCTGCCTTTCGGACAGAGTTGGGAAGATCTTTCCACTAGGAGAGGACCAAGTACAGGGCCCTGAGGCACACCAGTGCATACATGGTGAGAGTTAGAGACCTCCCAATTACATGACACTTTGAAGGTACTTTCTGTGAGATAGGATTGAAACCATTCAAGTGTCATATCTGAAAAGCCTAATTCAGATAGAGTGGACAGTAGAATCTAATTATTTGCTGTATCAAAAGCTGCAGAAACGTCTAGCAGAATGAGGACAGAGGATTGAGATTTAGCTTTGGCAGATTTAAGTGAGTCAATCACAGACAGCAATGCTGTCTCTGTGGAGTAACTACACCTAAAACCGGACTGATTGGGATCAAGGAGATTATTCTGATTAAGAAATTTGAAGACCTGTGTAGATACCACCCGTTCAAGTGTTTTAGACAGGAAAGGTAAAAGTGAAACAGGTCTGTAGCTCTCGACCAAATTTGGGTAGGCGTTTTGAGTAGGGGTTTGACTATGGCCTGTTTGAAACAATTTGGAAAAGTACCAGACATGAGAGAGGAGTTAATGATGTGTGTGAGTACTGCTGTGATGGAGGAGGCAATGGATTAAAGAAGGTGGTATGGGATGGAATCAAGGGGCAAGTAGTTGGGTTACTGGCAAGAAGAATTTTGCAGATGTAAGATTCTGCGACAGGGGAGAAGGAGGAGAGGGTTGGTTGGCTGAATGTGTGAGATGTAGTGTTGTGGAAATGGTGAATATGAAAGAGTTTGCTGATGCCCTCGATCTTTTCTGTAAAAAAGGTTGCAAAGGCATCAGCTGACAGAGATGTTGGGAGGGGGAGAGGGAGGAGTTAGTAGAGAGCTGAAGGTATTGAATAAGGTGCGGGCATCTGAGATGCATGTTACCTTGGACTGGAAGAACAAGGATTTAGCAGCAGTTACATCCTTCGAGAAAATGGCTAGTGAGGACTGGAATGATTCTAAATCTGAAGACAAACCAGACACATGCCATTTTCTTTTGGCGGATCGAAGAGAAGTGCATTGCTTCGGAAGCGTCTCCGTGAGCCAGGGACTGGATGGAGAACTGAATATGCCCTAGTCCGTCATTAATTGCTAATAGGGAGAATGTTAGTCAGTTCCTTGGTAACCAGCTGTAACCAAGAACTGCTCATCAAACCATATGTTTATAAATCATGTGGCGTGATTAATAAATTAGACATTTAGACTGTCGTGTCAAAAGGAGAGCAAATTCAGTTTGTAGTGACATTTGTGTTTTCACCATTTCTGCGGATGCTGAGACACTATTCAATTTATCTATTTACAACTTGTTAGCACCTTAAGACGTGCAGTTTCTGTTTTTTTTTTTTTTTTTTTTTTTATGTACGAAATGACCTGGCCCCGTAAATATAACTTCAACACTTCCCAAATGGTTAGGGAGGACATTCTAGGAATTTGATTAATTACAAAAATTAATTACAAATTAATTACTAGTTTATTCTCTGATAATACTAAATAATAAGCAAAAATCTCATTAGAGAGAAAAAAAAAATTGAGCCTCCCGGGTTGGTAATGGAACTGTGTGGAAATGGAACACATTTTCATAAGTAAGGGACCATGGTTGGATATAACTACAGCTTTATAATCAAATTTAGTGATAAAAGGCATAAAAAAAAATAAAAGAAAATAACCAATACGAATGGAATACCCTCTCGAAGTGAGATTCTGGAACCGACACACATCTACTATTCCGTAAAGCTCCATAAACAACTGTATCATGTGAGCTGATTTAGACAGGGGGTCCTGTTTCGATGAGGTCCAAGACAGGGGAAAGTCAACAATTTGTGTCACCACCAAAAATAAAATTGTGAGTTGGCATATTTGGTACGGAAAAGAAAAGATCTGATAAAACTTAGGATTGTTTAAAAAAAAAAAAAAAAAAAACTCAGATGTTCCATTTTAGCCATTGTATTTAACCTGGCATGAATATAAAAAGAATATATATATATATGTATATAAAGTACCAGTAATTGTAATAAAATCACTAGTGTATTCCACCCCTCCCACCGTCATTGGTAAAAGAGGTGAACAAAGAACCCCAGAAATGAAACTGCACATATAGTGGGAACTACTAAAGCATGCCGCTCGAGCCCAAACCGAGCTTTCAAACCAAAATACTAAAACTAACTAACTAACTAAAGTTAAGATAAGAATAATGGAAAATTGTATGGTAATCTGTGATTCAGGTTTCGACTGACACCTTTGAGTCGGAGTCAAACATGTTGCCTGATGTACTCAACACACAGAGGAATTTGTCTTCCACATTTAACCCATTCATGCAGTTAAACATACACACTAGTGAAGTGAGCACACGTGCCTGGAGCGATGGGCAGCCTTGTATACAGAGCCGGGGAGCAACTGGGCTTATTCACCCATTGTACGTGGTGGGACATTTGAGTCACAAGGTTGGTTCCTTACCTACAAGCCTATGACTGCAACCTTTGACTAGAACTTGTTCTTTGCCTAGGAAAGTTAAAAAGGCATTTGGGACAGTGGCGCAAAATTGCTGTTTTTAAAGTTACGTCGTTCTTAAAGTTGTTTATTGCTATCAGATAACACACCCCAAATTATAACTATAAAGTCACAGTAAATGAATGCAATGCACTGAAGTTTTTGGACAGCTGCTATTTACATTTTGTTGTTCAACAATACCCAGTATGACTCGGCTGCAGTGATTTTATTATATCTATTTTTATTGATTTACCTTTCTTTATCTTAAGTTCAGATACTGCAGATTTTTGTTAAAGATGCAAACAAATGCATGTTAAATTAATATAAAATATAAACAAAAATGAACTACATTTTAATGGGAGTTTTTTGAGGTCATGGAAATTTGGTAAAAGGTCAGGGAGAAGTCATGATAAATGATATATGGGAATATGTATGAACCGCTGTCAAAGACATGGCAGTGGAGATCATCAGCAAAACAAAGTTGCTGGGGGTTCGGTTAATAGACAATTTGAACTTGACCACTCACATTGAAGATTTGGTAAGTAAGAGGTGAACAGCGCACACATCTGAGACAGATGAGAAGAGCACAACCACCACCTCAATAATCTCACCACCTGCTACAAAGGCACATTATAAAGCATACTGTACAGTTGTGCCTTAGTCTGGGAAAAAGCTTGCTCGTCTCTGACTGGACGTCATTACAGAGGGTGGTAAAAACAAGTGAGAGAACTGGAACTTCACTAGAAGGACAATAATTAATTAGCCAAATAATACCTGCTGTGTGATCAGGTACTATTGGGGTTCTGACCATCAGAGAACGGAGTAAAAAGGACTAACACAGTATGAACTGTAGTCCACAAACAGATGGACTACAGTCTGTAATTCTGTAATTACAAAGTCCATCTTTACGCTAAGTGGAACAAATAACATGGACAATAACTGGGGCAAAAAGGAGGCATGTTCAAACTTTTGATTGGTACAGTACATGATCTTAATATGGCACCTACCAGGTTCATGACACTCCAAATTAGTAGCATACAATAGTGGAAGAAGGATGACGTCTGCTGCTTTTTTCTTTAATGAATTAGAACTAAAAAAAGAAAAAAAAAAAGAATACAAATAATATGGTATTTAATATTTTTAAAAAAAGATTTTTGCATAACTTGGAATTTATTAAATTACCAATTCTGCAGTTGAAGTATTTTTTTAGCACAATGTACAGATTCATTAGCATTCTTTGAGTATAACAAAATGTCCACCAATTCATCCACATCAGACACTGGTTCTTTAAGCTCAGGACTTCTGAAACAAATTAAAAACACATTTTATTTATGTAACAATTTTAAAGTTTTGTTGAAACACACACACTACAAGCCAGGCTCTGGGAACTTCAGCTGCCACTATAAACTGTCAGACATGTGCTGCCAAGTCCAAACCTTATGCACCACATATGGGGTCTCCCCTGCCCTAATAATAGTAATGTTGTTGTTTCCCCTGCTGTATTCAGTTAAATATGGCATTGGCTATTGCCTTCAGCACATTCCTTCTTCCAATGCTTTACAATATAGGGCAGCAGCTTAAGATGTGCTCTAAACAGCCTCGACGTGAACACAGTGGACATACTGACTTTTATACAGGAATACAGGAAGTGATTCCAGAAAAGATTTGTTTTGAGTTGTTTCATGAAGATGCATCTCAGCATTGCAAACGGAGTTGGAAATGTCATTCCAATATTTAGCACTGATGAACAATAGGGAGTGAGAATTAGCACCACTGTGAGGTTGAAGCACCAGGCAACAAGCGTCATTAGACCATAGTGATTATGTTAGGAGGGAGTAGATCCAGAAATTGTCTGTACCAGTCAGTACCTTGTGCTAAATCTGGGTGGCAACACACAGAGATATACAGGACTGCATGAATTTCTTTGGAACTTGATTGGGGCTGCTTATCCACCATTCGGATTATACTGCGTTGCAACTTATCAATTTTTCTCCTCCGTCCATGTCCAGGGAGATTAGCTACAGTGCCATGGGTTGTAAACTTCTTGATTATGTTGCGTACCATGGACAAAGAAACTTCTCTGGAGATGGACTTGTAACCTTGAGATTGTTGATACTTTTCCACAATTTGGTTTTCAAGTCCTCAGACAGTTCTCTTCTCCTCTTTCTGTTCTCCATGCTTAATGTGGCACACACAGACACACAATGCAAAGATTTAGTCAACTTTTCTCATTTTTATCTGGTTTCAGTTCCTGCAAGATGAAGGCATTGAAGCTCTGGACTGGCCCGCCCATCCCAGACCTGAATCCAATTGAGCACATCTGGACATCATGTCTCGCTCCTTCCACCAACGACTGTCCAGGATTGGCAGATGCTTTAATTCAGATCTGGGAGGAGATTCTTCAGGAAACCTTCCGCCACCTCATCAGGAACATGCCCAGGCATTGTAGGGAGATCATACAGGCACGTGGAGGCCACACACAATACTGAGTCTCTAAGGACATTACATCAAAGTTGGATCAGCCTGTAGTATGTTTTTTCACTTGAATTTTGTATGTGAATCCAAATCCAGGCCTCCATTGGTTAATAAATTTGATTTTCATTGATGAATTTTGCGTGATTTTTTTGTCAGCACATTCATCTTTGTACAGAACAAAGTATTCAATGAGAATATTTAATTCTTTCAGATCTAGGATGTGTTATTTGAGTGTTCCTTTTTTTTTTTTGACACACACACACACACACACACACACACACACACATACAGAGGGTCCTCTCCTCTGCACTCTCCTCTTCAGCTCACTCGACAGGTTTTCAATAGGGTTGAGGTCTGGGGACTGAGATGGCTATGGGAGGAGTTTGATTCTCTGTATGGTGAACCAATTCTGGGTAGATTTGGCCATATGTTTAGAGTCATTATCTTTGCTGAAAGACTCAGTGATGACCCATCTTCAGCTTTCAGGCAGAAGGCACCAGATTTTGTTTTAAATGTCCTGGTATTTCAAATCATTCATGATGCCATGCACGCTAATAAGGTTCCCAGGGCCTTTGGAAGAGAAAAAGGCCCACAGCATCACTGATCCTCCCCCATATTTCACAGTAGGCATGAGGTGCTTTTCTGCATACTCAGCTCTTGTGCTATGCCAGACCCACTTATAGCATTTGTTGCCAAAAAGCTCTATCTTTGTTTCATCTGACCAAAGCACACAGTCCCAGTTAAAGTCCCATGACTGTTTAGCAAACTTCAAACATTTGCTTTGACACCCCTCTTCGAGATCGACGTATTGAGCACCCCTGTTGTAGAGTATCTGGAAAGTAACCCCATAATATGTGAGGTATTACTGTACATGCTCATTGCTTCAGTAATGAATTTGCAGTTTTTTATTACTTCTTGTTATTGGTACATGTGGATGATTCTGCTGAAATTTCTAAATGTTTCCAAAAACATACCTCTATCTATGCTTTGCCTCTAAACTGAGCTACAATTAAATGGCATGCTTAGCAGTGTGTACAGCTAAGTTGCAACTCGCACTATGGCTTGGGAGTACAACTCGCCTCTTAATTTTATTTCTGCCATGTGTAGCTTGGTCCTCCCAAGTTCCATACAGTTGTATTCTCTGTTCAACTGCACTTGCTGAACAGTGTATCCGGTAATAAACAGTTGATAAACGGTACATTGCATGATAAACGCAATGTCCTATTACACCTCTAGTAGTCAACATATGAACCAAGGGCAGACTCACCTTAAAGCAGCTTGAATGACTGCCATGATAGGCTGTGTTAAAGAATCATCATCCATGTGAGCTAGGGCTTTCAGTGGTACCACTACAAGTTTCCAAAGCATACTTCGGACGGATTCCTTGGACTTGGTGAGAATTATCGCCAACAACTTTAAGGCTGTAAGTGTTTTAGCCTGTTCATTTGAGTCTAATGACGAAAACACATGATTGACTACTTTAGCCGTAACTGAGGGAAAGTCATTGTTGGTCCAAATACAACCACTTGGTGAACCAATCTCAATGCTGTTGTTCAACCCATGAGGTACGGTAAAGTTCAAAATGTGTGCTAATATCTGACCGGTTAAAGTTGCAATAAAAAGGCTTTTGTCGTAGTATAGTTGAAGGACAGCTGTAACAACTTCTGCAAAACACAATTAGAACTGAAATGAGAAAATTAAATATTTAATAATTAGCAAATACAACATAAACTTGGCTTGTAAAAATGTTTGGTTGCTATGGTGTTAAGTATTCTATGTGCCATTTGTGTGGTTTGAAGTATGTTTAAGTATGGCTGTTGAGTAGTTTATCTTTTGTTTGGTTATTGTGTAGGGAATTCAAGTGAAATGTTTGAAGTATGTAATTTGTGTTGCATACTGCATAGTCTGAAGTGTATTAAATATTTAAAAAATGGTGTTAATACGTAAATAAAATTAAGATTTACCATTCTTACAAAAAAAATCCATAGCTTTTTGATGTTGCAACATGTTCCACAATCCTTGTAACCACCCAAAACGCACTGAAGCATTATCCCAAAGTTCAAGGATACACCAAGAATCTGGCTGAAGCATCTGTGTCAATACACCTCTTTCCTATTTTAAAATAATAGAGCATAACAAAGCAATATTCATACCAAATTATATTATGTTATTCCACCCCCTCACCTACAAAGACATTATAGAAATGTGGACGAAAGATAATGACAACATAAAGCCTCATTAAACAACAAACCGTATTTATTAATAAATATTTGATTGATAGAATAAAAATAAAAGTTTACTTTAATTTGAGGTTCAAATGAAACATGTAACACTTTGAAAAGTGTGCTTTATTATTAAAACACCTACTTTAATACTTTGTAAAGCATCCTTTAATTTCCAAAAATTTTCTGTAAATATTAACAAGATTCTTACACAAGATTCTTCATGTACAAAAGCCTCTAGTTCAATGAAGGACTTCAAGGGGAGTTGTAATCATGGGAAAGACAAAGAAACTTCCACAAAAGCTAAGAGAAAAAAAATTTCATCACACTTAAAGGGCCTTATGTATAAGAAGATTTCAGAAAAGTATATCATCGCAAGAGACACCATTGGAAGCATTATAATGAAGTTTAAAACCGGCCTTGCAGTGGAAGAAGGTCCAAAAAGGTTCTTAGCTGCTTAGTCGGGACAACTAAGAAAAACCCCTGTTTGTGCCAGACTCTTACAAGTGCAAGACTCCCACAAGATGACCACACATTTCTGGCTCAAGATCTACTTTTCAAAGTAGACAGGACATCGTGATCTACCAGGACTCATTAAACTTTAATCTTGAAAACCTTTTACACACTTCATATTAAAATAATAATATAGTGGAATCAAGACAGCACAGTGGTTCAGTGGTTAGCACGTTCGCCTCTCAGCACTGGGGATACCCAGTTTGAATCCCAATCTGGGTGGAGTTTCCATGTTGTATCAACTCTTACCTGTTCCCTGGTGTCACATCCCAAATCTCATTACATATAGGTTTAATTTTACCAGTGTTTGGAATAGGCCGAACTGATAAACACAGCAAAACTGAGTAAAGTGCCAAGAATGCATCTTAAGTCAGGGAAAGGAATCATTGGTGACTTTTTTAAAAATAACTTTTGTTTAGACTTAGGCAGATGTAACAGTACATGTATTTCTACTGTACCATCATGGTACAGGGTACACAGTTTCGTACGCACAGTTATACATAGAATACACAGTACATACATCCTTTAAGAATGAGTAAAGACCAAGAAACGTAAGGCGGTGCGCTAAAGTTCCCAGGGAAGTTTTACACAGGAGATACAACCTAGTTTAGCTAAGTGTAGCTCAGTTTATAACAGAATATGGCAAATGAAAATGATATACAGCAACTCAACAACTAATCTCCATTTCTTTAAAGCAGTTTCTAGATGCCAAATGAGATCCAAAGGTCCAAAACCATTTATGAAGCAATTAGGATATACATTTCATCATCTATGGTGGATTACCCTGGCTTTAAGCATTTAAAAGTGCTTGAAAAAAATTTTTAAATTCATTTTGCATTTACATATCAAGTGTTATTTAGTTTGTATTGTTTTTTGAATCTGCCCCAGTAGCGTTTCCAATTTAAAACAATTTTACACAACCATAGTAGTTAATCTTTCATTCAGTGTGTTTCTACAACTGCAATCAAGCCAATAAGTGAGGACCTCTTCTTACCTCCAACAATGTGAACCAATATTCTTTGTCTGCCAAAAGTCCAGTCAATTTGAGAGAGAATGAAAAGACAATAGGATTTATTGCTGAAGACGTTGATACATTGTGTAGGAATGTCAGAAGACATGGGTAAATTTCATCATCTAAAAAAAAGATAAAACAAAGTTAACAAAACACAAACATTCAAACTAAAATATAATCTACAGATTATAATTAACCACAGAATTTGTTGAAATAATACCTCAAGGATAGATGGCACCCATATATCTACATTAAACACTACCAGATGTAGGAAAAGATAAACTTGTGTATTGAGTCCTAATAATGGATTGTTTGCAATATGGGGTGTTTGGTATGTATATCGTCATATTCTAAAGATGGTTATTTCTGTACAAGCCATACATTGCTAGGTTGTGTTATAATAGATGTATAATACCTTACAGATTTCTGGAATATTGTAATCCCGTCTTTAGCATAAGAACAGTGGTCTGCAGGAGAACCCTTTTGTATTTCAATTGACAATGTCACACCTTTATCTCCCCACAAACAATACCAAATTTGTCTATTTGTCCCTACAGCCGGTTTCAAGCTGGTTTTACACCCTGATAACCTGGGAACCTTAGCATATTGATTGGATTAACATAGAAAGGACAAAAGGTTCTTAAAGGTATAAAAAGGGTTGCAACAGAGAAACTCACTCTCTTGGTTCCGGTATCTTTCCAGCGTTCGCATAACACGTGAGTTTGTACCTAAAGGGGGCGTTCATTTACTATTAATGTAACTTTTATTATAACGTGTTCAGTAATTTTAGTAATATTTGTGTTCTGAATTAATCTTTGCAATAAATACTGTTACTTACTTTTAACCAAAGTCTCCAGTTAATATTTTAAGGCTGGAGTTTAAGGGGTAATTTATTTCACAATAAATGGTGTATATTGAGCAGCTATAAGATTGACCTCTGAGGGATATTTAGATATATCTACATGTCAGTATAGTCTCTGTCCATGTATTATAAAAGCCTCTGACAGAATTAAGATTTCTGCATGCTTACAGAATACCTCTGAGTCAGATATAGCTTAAACCATTAAGATAAATTTAACCCACTTAGTGCAGAGAAGCACTCCTATAACCACCTACCCCAGATACACACGCGCAGCCCGCCAAAGCACCCGCCTGTGCCCCCCCCACCAACCACCATGGCCTGCCCACAGGGACCACAAGGTGGCGGCCAAAGTCTCCCACCCAAGAGCCCCCGAAAGCCCAAGACCCCCCACCCCCCCAGCCGCCTGCCAGTAGTGATGTGACAATTGAAGCGAGGCCTGTGTCGAGCAAGAAGGGGCGTGTCAAATGAAGCCCCTGTTCGAGGCAGTTATTAGGTGTAAAAAAAAAAAAAAATTAAATTAAATTTAAAAATTTTTTAAAAAATCACATGATGACAAACGAGGCCTCCGATTCAGTGGGTCACATCATCGTTTCATTTTGCGTGCCGCTACAGTAGCGCCGCACAACCTCATAAAGGGGGATTGCACCACCATGCACTTTGTGAGTTTTGAGTTGGCATTGTTTGGTGTGGTTGCAAGGCAATTTGAGTGTGTGTTAAAGTTAGTTTGTAGTTTAGTAATAAAGTTTAGATTATATCAGATATAATTATTATAGTAATATTATCAGTTATTAATATAAGTATATTAATATTCTTATATTATATTAATATTATTAGGTTATTGTTTAGTTAGTTGTTAGTCGAGTAGCTTAGTGTTACAAATAAATAAATATATATATATATATATATATATATATATATATATATATATATATATATATATATATATATATATGTATAGCATGTGTAGGCTAGTTGGTAATAATAAATATATAATCTTTATTGAATTATCTACATCATGTGTTTAGCCATTGTAATAACTCCAATTACATATTGTTTCAGATTCCAGAAAAAAAAAATTGTGGATGATGCCCTGGTCGATATGGTCATCAAAAACTCACAACCCTTGTTGTGTGGGCTTTAAGGAATTGATTCATGTACTGGAACCAACATATGTTCTACCAACCAGACAGGTGTGTATGGTAGGGATGTGTTTTATGATTTTCTTTGCTACTAAAGGGATAAAATTTTATATTTATATGCAGAAGTACTTCATGTTCAAGGGAATGAGCACATTTGATAACGAGATGGGGCAATCTGGCCAGCATTTGCCCAAGGCCTAGATATTTCATGAGCCTAGAGACATCTGGCGTCTGGCTCAAGGGCAACCGAGCTGTATCGAGCTCCCCCAGATAAGGGAAGGAACGGCGCGTTCAGCCCCCCCATAGAACTCCTTCAACAAGTTGTTTTAGAATAAGCAGAACGAGGGATGGGTGTTTCAATAAATACAGTCAGCAACTGGACTTCGGGGCTCTGTCTTCGTGGGGACCAGTGTGTTGCTGAGATCAGAGTCGGATCGCGATCCGATCATAAATAAACCGCTTGATTCGAATAACTCTGAAATCATCTGTACTGTGCTTTTTGACGCCTTCAAAATTGGTTCACCGGGGAAATTTCAGATTTCCTAACACTACTTAAATGTGAAATTTATAGTGGGTCAACTCTTCATATTTGAATTTAAAGGCTCTAAAGGCAATGGTGGAAAAGCAGGAGAAGGAGAAGGTCAAGAAGACACTGCAAAAAGTTGTGTCTGTCAGCCTCACATCTGAGATGTGGACTTCAATCAATGTGGAAGCGTCCCATGCGGTCACTCGTCATTTCATTGATGAAGAGGACCAGCTAGGGACAATTTTGCTTGGGATAGAGCATTTTCCAAGTACCCATACAGCAGAGAACCTAGCAATGGCTCATTCAAGGTTCATAGAGGAGTGGGGCATAAAGAACAAAACTAAATGTATAGTGACAGATGCTGCACCCAACATGATTGCTTGTGTGAACAATTTAAATGTTAGACATGCTCTATGTACCGCTAAATATAAGTATCTAAATCTTATAGTTAAAAAGTCCTTTGAAAAAGCACCAGGCCTGTCTGAGTTGTAGGCAAAATGCCACAAAATGGTTTCTTATTTTAGACCCAGCACGACTGCCAAGGAAACATTGACGCAGGTACAAAAGCAAATGGGCCTCCCATCTCTAAAAATTATATTAGACGTGGACACTAGGTGGAACAGCACATATGTCATGCTCTGAGCTCCTGTATAAGATTAGAGAGCCAGTTGGAGCAGCTCTGGCCTCACTAAGGACTGAAATAACCCCTCCAACATCTCTGGAATATGAAATAATTAAAGAGACAATTCAGGTTCTTGGTGCATTTCAGCAGGCTACCATAGACTTGTCAGGGGAGAAATGGGTAAGTGCATCAAAGGTTATACCTCAAGATGCTAAGCCGCACTACCCAGAACAAGACTAAGAGCTTGACCTCGAGCATGGCAAGGCAACTTGGAGTGAATCTGCTACAGCGGGTAATAGACCGCTCTTTAAAGGCAGAGGAAATAACTGTCAGGACCATGCTAACTCTGCTGGATCCGAGGTTTAAAAAGCTGGGATTCTTGAGCTCCACTAAATTAGAAGAAGCTATAACAAGGTTAAAAGGGAATTGCGCTGAAATCATCAGAAACACTCCCTCATCAAACCCCCTTCAGCTACAAGAGGCCATACAAACAGACCAATCATCTGACAGTGGTAAGTTTTTCTTCGGTTTAGTAATATATGTATGTGTGTATAATGTAATATCGATCTCTGATTGCTATTTTTCTACCCTTGTACATTTACAGTACTTCCACTTCATGAGGATAGCTTTCTTGGCAACGAAGAAGGCGGTTAGAACTGTGTGTGATATATCTGTTTCTAGGTTTAATTCACTCGTATCACCTTAAATGCACAATTTTGGTATGGCTGGGATAACACAATTAAGCCATATAGATAAGTTCTCACGTCATCTGCCAAAGCCTTTGAACTGCTGTGCAGGACCATATAGCATGTATGTAATTATCAATATGATTGTCTGAACAGTTAGTGCATATGTTTGTTTCTTTGAAGCCCATTTGAAACATTTTGCGCCCTGTGTAATGTACTCTATGTACAATTTTGTATTGTACAATTTTTAAGTTTGGGTTTTTAGTCATTTTGAAAGTATTTGCACATATTTGTGTCCAGAAGTTTTCATCCGGATCGATGGAGAGAACTTGCTCCCATTTTGTAACTGGGAGGCATATGGAGTCATCAATTTTTAACAATAATTTATATATTTTTGACAGGAGTTTAGGATCATAGAGATTTAGAAAATCTGTTATCAATACTGCAGTTTTCCATTTAGGCTTATTTAGCTTGAATTTCATCTGAATGATGAATCTCAATTGCTGATATTCGAGAAATTTGCTACTGCTAATCCCATATTTAGAAATGAGATCTTCAAATGAAATAAAGGTCCCCTCATAAATAACATGTCCTAAATTCTCTATTCCTTTCTCTTGCCATTCTGTAAAATTCAGTAGTGCCTTTGTTTGACATACATCTTGATTGTTCCAAATAGGTGTCATTTTACATGGTATTGGTGAGGTCTTGGCTAGCTTTAAAAATTCCCACTAGGCAGTCAGAGTGGTCTTAATGTAAAGGCTTTTAAAACAGATATAACATTTAATAATAGAGCTAATGAAAGGTAAGTCAGAGATTTTCAATTTCCCACAAAATGTTTGTTCTAATGTTTGTTGTGCATTTTAGCTTTTGCAAAGTTTTCAAACTTATTCTTGCTGTTTTGCCTTTCCATAAGAATTTTGAAATATGTGAGTCTAATGACTTAAACCATGCAGCAGAGGGTTTATTAGGTATCAGTGAAAACCCATGAGAGATATAGGATTCCAACGTGTGAGGTCGACCCCAATTCTTTTTAGAACAGGAATATGATTCAATCGTATCAGGTCTGACAAGCTAGGGGAAAAATTTATACCCAAATATCATATCTGATATTTGGCACGGTGGCTTAGTGGTTAGCACGTTTGCATTCTCAGCACTAGGGATTCCCGGTTCGAATCCCCATCTGGGTGGAGTTTCCATGTTCTCCCCGTGGGTTTCCTCTGGGTTCTCCGGTTTCCTCCCACAGTCCAAAAACATGGTTCAAGTCAATTGAGTTCTCCAAATTGCCCCATATAGAGTGTGTTTGTGTGAGTGAGTGTGTGCCCAGCGATAGATTGGCACCCTGTCCTGGGTGTATCTGCCCAGCGCCCGAGACGTTCTCCCCTGGATGTGCATGAAGAACCCCACCGCGACCCTAATAGAGGATAAAAGCGTAAGATAATGAATGAATATCTGATATTGCCTGATTCTAGTGGGGTTGTGGAGATGTTCCGGAAATTACAATTCAAAGGCAAGACTGTTGATTTACTCAGTTAATGAAGTAATCTGATATGGATGAGAACTTACCTATAACTGATATTGTTTTCAAAAGAAAATGTTTGTGAGTTTTCTAGGAAAAGTAATACATCAGCATAAAGATATTATGATCAGTGTTTTCTGTTTGAATTACTTTAATATCGCCATTCTGTCGTATTTTTGCTGCTAATGGCGCAATAAAGATGATAAAAATTGAGGGCGAGAGTGGGCAACCTTGTCTAGTGCCCCTCTGCAGATTGAAGCTTTGTGAAAAAAGATCATTTGTCCTAACCCGTGCATTTGGAGAGCTGTATAGTGTTTTAATCCAGCTTATGAAGGATGCTCCAAATTCAAATTTATGTAGAACTGCTAATTCCCAGTTCACCCAATCGAATGCTTTCTCTGCATCTAAAGAGATAACTATGTTTTCCGATTTGCTAAAGTAACAGTAATCTATTATATTTATTAGTCGACGTGTGTTGTTCGCTGAGTGTCAGCCCTTGATCAAACCCATTTGGTCCGAATGTATGATAGAAGAAATGATTTTTTCTAACCTTTTTGCAAGAACCTTGCAAATAATTTTAAGGTCTACACTGATGAGAGAAATTGGGCGATAGCTAGATGGGAGTGTTGGATCTTTGCCCGTTTTAGGGAGCAGGCTAATGTTGGCACAGTTCATGTTTGGAGAAATTGTGTGGTTATTCTTGGTTTGAGCCACCACCTTTAAAAACGTAGGCTCTAACACAGAGCAAAATTCTTTATAGAACTATTATTTGGAAAATGTTGTATTGCATTATAAAATTCAGGCGGTGAAATGGGGGAATCAAGAGTCTTAACCTGATCCTCATTTAATTTAGGTAGGTTTATATTATTAAGAAATTCATTGATTTCAGCATCAGATGGGTTGATCTGTGATGAATACAGGGCTTCATAGAAATCTTTAAAGGAGTTATTTATTTGTTGTGGGTCATGAGTAATGTTGCCAACCGAGTCTTTAATTGAGTGAATTGCTTTAGTTTTAACTGATTTGCCAGAAACTTACCAGATTTATTTCCATCTTCAAAATTTTGCAAACATAAATGCAATGCAAGTTGTGTTTTCTTACCAATTATTTTATTTAGCTCCAATTTAAGTTTCCTCAGGTTGTTAATTATATGTTCTTGTGGTGAGGCAGCGTTTGCAGTTTCTAAAGATTAAATTTTCTGTTCTAATTTCAGTACAAGTGTTTTTTCTTTATTTTTCTTGTATACACAGTAAGACCTTATTTTACCTTTAATTACTGCTTTTCTTGCTTCCCAAAGAACACATGGAGATATTCCAGGCAGATCATTGTATTCTACAAACAGATGGACTACACAGTCAGTAAAGTCATCTCCTGATCTGTGTCGACGGATTCAACTGTTCGGATTTTCGGATCGGATTCTATCGGTCTCGACGCTGATCTTCACACACCGTATTGTGAGAACCTTCAGGACTCAACCTCCACCCGACGCTAAAGCAGCCAGATTCATTAGGGTTGGATCTTCATCATCAGCTGTAACAGCGGGAAATAACCTCACATCTCTACCCACCCAAAGCTAAGTTTTTTCTTCTTTTATATATAAACTTAACAATGGCACTTTCCCCTCTGGTTGCGTGCCCTCAGTGCAGTATGTATAGACAGTCTTCCTCCGTCATTACTGATAATTCAGCCTTTGAGAAGTGTAGCCTAGTCCTTAGTCTGACGGAGAAGATTTCAGTGCTAGAAGAGCGCATTCGGGTTTTAGAACAGGGTCATGTTAGTAAAGATGTGTCAGGGACCAGTTTAGCCAGCCCGAATGCCGCAGGATCAGGTCCTAAATCTCCGGCTTTAGAGCCCTCGCAGCAGGGCGAGTGGGTGACGACCAGGCGACGTACACGTAGAACTGAGCATCACTCTTCTAGGATCCAAGTGTCCAATCGGTTTTCCCCACTCAGTGACTCACCCACTGAGAGACCGGTTGCTAAAAGTGCTCTGGTTATTGGCGACTCCCAGCTCAGACACGTGCGAATCGCTACCCCCTTAGAGACCCCAGCAACCATAGTCCGGTGCATTCCGGGGGCCAGGGCTCCAGACATCAGGGCGAACCTCAAAGTGCTGGCTAATGCTAAACGCTCATTCTCTAGAATAG
>JAFMOD010000567.1:91590-103119 GCA_019802435.1 Corydoras maculifer | reverse complement strand
TGGCTGTCCTACATTGTTGTTGCTGCCTGGCCGCTCAAGGAGGATGAGTCCCCCACTGAGTCTTGGTCCTCCCAAGGTTTCTTCCTTGAATAACAACATAAAAGGGAGTTTTTTCTTGCCACTGTTGCTTCGGCTTGCTCTTTGGGGGTTTAAAGGCTTTTCATTCTGTAAAGCTGCTTTGTGACAATGTACTGTTGTAAAAAGCGCTATATAAATAAATAACTTGAACTTGAACTTGAACTGTCCAGGAGTTGGCAGATGCTTTAATCCAGGTCTGGGAGGAGATCCCTCAGGAGACCAGCCGCCACCTCATCAGGAGCATGCCCAGGCGTTGTAGGGAGGTCATACAGGCATGTGGAGACCACACACAATACTCAAAATGACACAAGTCTCATTTTGACTTGTTTTAAGGACATTACATCAAAGTTGGATCAGCCTGTAGTGTGTTTTTTCTAGGGCTGCAACTAACGATTATTTTAATAATCGATTAATCGGTCGGTTATTTTTTCGATTAATTGATGAATCGGATAAATAAATAAAAAAATTTCCATGTCTTCACATGTACATTTACTCATTTAGCAGACGCTTTTATCCAAAGCGACTTACAAATGAGAACATCACAAGTCAGTAGTTATGAAAAAAACAGCTACACTGTAGAATTATTAAGCAGGTCAATAAATGTCTGGTTTTATTTACATTATGAGTTTAAGGCAGCCAAGTAACCCAAAGAGCAATTAAACATAAATCTCAAACACACATTGACATAATGTAGCATAATGTGAAAAAAATATTAAATTACACAAATTTGAGTTGCTCTAATATGTTACCTAATTCCTCTTTAAAAGCAACTAATTCTACATCACTCCCATAGAGTACAGTGTCTTCACTCATATTTTGTCAAAAAATTTAGATGTTAAGCTTGATCATTAATTACCACCATTTGTGTACAATTTGTATGTATTTATAAAGCACATTTAAATGTTGCTTAAGCTAATTAAATGAAAATATAAAGTAACACGTTCTCCATCACTGTTATTATCCAGTTAACAAACAAAAACAGCATGAAGCGAGCTCTGCCGGTCTCATAGTGAGAGCACTGTTACGTTGATTCACTTCAAAACTAAAGAACCTTAAGATGTTGTAGTGATTTACTCTGCCGTTGAGCTTCATCCTCATAAGTGTTCAACATGTTTAGTTTCACGTGGTGGATCATCACCGTGGTGCCCCTTGCAGGTCAATTCATGCTCGCAGAGCTTGCATGTTCCACGTTCTTCATTTCCATTGGTTGATAAATTTGATTTTCATTGATGATTTTTGTGTGATTTTGTCGCCAGTGCATTCAACTTTGTACAGAACAAAGTATTCAATGAGAATATTTCATTCATTTAGATCTAGGATGTGTTATTTGAGTGTTCCCTTTATTTTGTTAAGCAGTGTATATAAACTAGGTCTGATGGTTTAAGTTTGTTTAGTCAGTCTTATGTATGGTCCCAAAAATAAAACTAATTGGAAATATCTTTAGATTTTGACATCATACTACTTGATTAAAGTGTGATGTCGAAAAATTAAAAAGTTAAAAAATTTGAATATCATGAAAAAGTTTATTTATTTCAGTAATTCTATTCAAAACGTTAAACACACAGACTGATATTTTAAATGTTTATTTCTTTTAATTGTGATTATTACTACTGATCACTAATAAAAAAAAATCCAAAATCTCAAAAAAATTTAATATTGTGAAATGGTTCAATATTGAAGACAGCTGGTGCCACACTTTAAACAGCTAATTAACTCAAAACACCTGCAAAAGCCTTTAAATAGTTAAGCCTAGTTCTGTAAGCTACACAATTATGGGGAAGACTTGACAGTTGTCTAATAAGACGACCATTGACACCTTGCACAAGGAGGGCAAGACACAAAAGGTCTAAAGAGGTTGGTCTAAGCACATTAAAAGAGAGGTGAAAGGAAGGAAAAGATGTGGTCGACAAAAGCGTACAAGCAATAGGGATAACGGCACCCTGGAGAGGATTGTGAAACCAAATCCAATCAAAAAAGTAGACTGCAGCTAGAGTCAGTGCTTCAAGAACCACCACACACAAGATGTGATACGCCACACCCACCAATTCAAAACAGCTGAAGGCTACCATCAAAGCAACCTGGGCTCTCATAACTCTTGAGCAGTGCCACAGACTGATAATTTACCACATTGCTGGAGTAATCCAGGCCAAAGGAGTACCAACTAAATGTTAAGCGCTTTACATGCTCATACTCTTCATTTTCATACTTTTCAGTTGGCCATTTCTAAAAATCCTATTTTTGTATTGGTCTTAAGTAATATTCTGATTTTCAAATAATCAAAATTAGAACTTTTAATCAAAACTAAAAGGAAAACATTTAAAATACATCGGTATGTGTGTAATAAATGAAACTGACAAACAAGTTTTACTTTGTAAATGGAATTACTGAAATAAATAAATTTTGTCATGATATTCCAATTTTATTACCAGCATCTGTATATGAACCTGAAAGTTTTAGCTCTTCCTGTATTTCTGAAAAAAAAATTTCCGTAAACTATTAGTTGGTTAACAATTTCCTGTTGTGTGACTAGACATGCTAATACAACAAAGGAGTATAACATCGAATTTTGTGAACTTTCGTGAACTGCGACCAATGGGTTTTGTGTTGCCAATGTAGACCAGAAAATCACATACACACAAGACTTCATTTTGCAAATATCATTATTATCGTTATACTAATTATGCTGTTATAATCTGATCTCTCCCCAAATGTACCGTAGCACATTTTGGAGGACTGATTCTTAATGAATTGCAAAATGAAATATTAAAAATCAAGACGGTTACACCCGGCCGGAACAGCTCCTATGCAGAAGGACAGTGGGTGCGAGGCTACCACAAGGTTTGGATGAGAAGTGTTCCTCTACAGCGGTGTGCCCTGGCATAAGGCTGCTTAAGTGTCACTGGTTCAATCATGTCCAGATGGGCGGGCTTAAGGTGGTCCACAGAGATTTGTTCATGCAAACCGCCCAAGTCCACAACAAAGAACGTGTCCCCAGGGGCAATGACAGAACTGCGTAGAGGAGAGAGTATCATTGTGGACGAAAATGTAGCTGGCCTAGATTGTGAGGGACATGGGCACGCTGCAGTCCATGTTGGGAGGTAGGCAAAGGAACAAAAGTTTAAAAACTCTTGGAGGACAGGACGCTACTGACTGGCAGACCAGGGACCTGTAAATTTCATGAGGAATTCCCCAGGGACTTGCCTGGCCATGTACAAGTTCCGCTAAGGAGGCCTGGAGGTCCTCTTTAGAACGAATACCCAGTATAACCCGAAGGGATTTTGTGTGCCTAGTAGTTGTCCTTCAGGCTGGCTCAGAGTGCAGCTTTCATGGAACTATGGCTGCAGGGCAAGGTAGCTCAGTGGTTAGGGCGTTGGGCTATCAATCTGAAGGTTGGGGGTTCAAATCCCAGGTCCACTGAAGTTACCAATGTGGGTCCTTAACCCTCATTGCTCCAGGGATGTTGTGATTAACCCTGTGCTCACTTTATAAGTTGCTTTGGATAAAAGGGTCTGCTAAATGACCAAATGTAAATGTAAATGGCTGCAACAACGAATTGATAAAATCGATAAAAATCGATTAAGAAAAATGTTGATAAATTCCGTTATTGATTTCCTTGGGTCACACGATTTCCCTGTTACTGCTACTCGTAACCGCTAACGTCACTTGCAGCGCTTCAACAACACTGGAAAAAAAATAGCGGGTTGAACAGAACGAGGCAGAATCTGCAAAACAAAGTTGATAAATCGTACAAATGAAACGCAGCCAATACAGAAAAAAAAGCTTCAAATACTCAAAACTGCAGGAGCACTACACGCTTCACACAAATAAAGAACGTGTAACTCTGAAAAAATAAATAGACCTGCACGGAGCACCACGGTGATGATACACCACTGAAACTAAATATGTTGGAGTCACCGATGAGGAAGGAAGGAGCTCAAAAGCAGAGAAAATCACTACAACATTCTGAGTTTCTTTTGTTTTAAAGTGAATCAATGTAATGGTACACTCACAATGAGAACCAGAGATCGCTGCTGCATGCTGTTTTTGGTTGTTAACTGGATAATGATAGTGATGGAGAATGTGTGTTACTTTATATTTTCATTTAATTAGCTGAAGCAGTGTTTAAATGTGCTTTTTTAAATACATACAACTTGTGCACAATGGAGGTAGTTAATAATCAAGCTTCACATTTTAATATTTCTGACAAAATATGAATGAAGACACTGCACTCTATGGGAGTGATGGGAATTAGGTAACATATTACAGCTACACAAAATTGTGTAATTTAGTATTATGTGCCAGTGTGTTTGAGATTCGTGTTTAATTGCTCTTTGGGCTAATTGAATGCCTTATACTCATCCTGTAAATAAAACCAGACATTTATTGACCTGCTTAATAATTCTTAAGTTTAGCTTGTTTTCTTCATAACTACTGACTTGTGGTGTTCTCATTTGTAAGTCACTTTGGATGAAAGTGTCTGCTAAATGAATAAATGTAATGTAAAGACACGGGAAAAAAATTTATTTATCAGATTTATCGATTAATCGGAAAAATAACCGACCGATTAATAGATATATATATAATAATTATACTACATGGAACGATGCAAATGTTCGCACAACCAATTAGCCTGAGGCTGGTACGCAGCGGTATGGTGGCGTTACACCCCTAGAGCGTTAGCCAATGCCGCACCAGATTGCGGATGTGAATTGCAGGCCCCGGTCTGACGATACATCAGCTGAAATATCAAAACGAGCAACCCATACATTAAGGAAGGCCTGGGGAACCTCTGTCGATGATGTTGATGACATCGAAATGGTGCACCTCAGCACGTTGGCAGTCCATGTAAGTATTAGCCCAGTCAAACTTAGCTGCCACGAATCTTTGTGAAGCCTTATTACCAGAGTGAGAAAGGCTATGCATGGTATCAAAAATGTGTCTGCGCCATCCAACTGCGACCGTGGGCCTGGGTTGTCACCCCAGCATCATCGAAAGGGATGTCCTTCATCAGCAGGCCAGTGAACTACAAATGGGGTAAGGAGCTCGCGGTCAAAGGTGCTATGCTTGCGTTCATTTGGTCGGACTTGCCGCCTGAAGAATGCAGTGGTTGCCAGGCCCCATCAACCCACTGATGATGCACTGCACCCACAGCACAATCCAATGCGTTGGTGGTGATGGCATTGGGTGTATGCCAGTGCTCGCTTGGAGGTGTGGAATGTTTGCTCTCTCTCTTGACACCCAAATTTCGGTAAGAGAGCAGACAGCAGACAACTTTGTTGTCAGTTTGAAAGTTTGCAAAAGAAGAGTTTTAATTCCATAATTTTTACCGTTCTCTGGGGGGGTTTAGAGAAAACTCACCACTTTGGAGGCTGTACTGCTGTTCAGTGCTGTGACGACATACTAGTATTTGGTTTTGTCGTCTGTGATTCTTCTAACGGCGAACTGAGCCTCGGATTGAATGAGCCAAACTGGCATGTTGCTCCCAGGACTTTGTGTCCATTACCATGTTTAAGAACTTAATTTGTCCAAAGTGTCGTCAGGGACACCAGTGTAAGAGTGATAACACTGGAACGAGTTAAACCAAAAATCCAGAGAAGGGGAAACATTATTGATTTCAAGCCAAAAAAAATATTCCTAACTGAATCACTGACTGCCCCGTAGATTCCTGCCGAAAAAGAACCAACTCGCTGGTGAGTCAACGCAAGTAAATCCTCGACTTTAGCTGGAACTTAAAGGACCAGTAACAATCACCCACTTAACAGCGTCTTTTCGTGTATACTGTTCCTTTGTGTTCAGTAAGCTTTACAGTACTGCTGATTTTTATAAAGATATATTAAGGTTAATTAAATTCTGAGCAATTGGTTAAAATCTTCTTTCTTAAGGTCGTGCCAGACAAACTTATCTGCCACCTTAGCTGTCTTTGTGAAGCTTAGTACCAGGGTGAGCATGCTGTGTATGGTATCAAAAATGTGTCTGAGCCATCCAACTGCAACCACGGGCCTGGGTTGGCCTGTGAAAGTGTCGTAAAGGGGCGTCACCCCAGTATCATCAAAAGGGATGTCCTTCATCAGCAGACCGGTGCCCGCACTTTTGAGGGCCTGAATTTCCGGTTTGGAAACCTGGTAACCTGCCATCTCTGTGTAGTCAATGCCAACGTGAACAAGAAACAGGGCAAGGAGGTCGCAGTCAAAGGTTCTGTACTTGCGTTCATTCGGTTGGACTTGCCGACTGAAGAATGCCAGCGGTTTCCTATTGTTTGTGCATTGAATTAATTAACTTAATTAAATTCTGAGCGGTTGGTTAAAATGTTCAAATTATAATTGATTGTATTAGATAGATAAAATAGGTTTTTGTCACTTTTTATATTGAATGCAAAGTATCTCAGATGATTAATACTGAATGATACCATCAGATTATGTGACACACATGTGTAAAATGTATCACAACTTAATTAAACCATATTAAATGTATGTGATTTTCAGGTCCAAATTGACAACAGCACCCTCTAAGCATGGTGATGCCGAGTCCCCCAATGAGCCTTGGTCTTCCCAAGGTTTCTACCTTAAAACATCAATAGGGAGTTTTTTCTTGCCGCTTCGGCTGGCTCTTTGGGGGTTTAAAGGCTTTTAACTCTAAAGCTGCTTTGTGACGATTTATTGTTGTAAAAAGCGCTATATAAATAAATTACTTAAAATTTAACTAAGGTCACAGATGGAATCGTCCCGCATTTGGTAGTAAGTATTTGATTTTTTTTTATTGAAGTTTATTGTTGTATACTCCACACAAACATACTGATTTTATGTTTTAGTTTCTTTGGGGGGTTAAAGGCTTTTAACTCTGTAAAGATGCTTTGTGACAATGTACTGTTGTAAAAAGAGCTATATAAACAAATTTCTTGAACTTCAACTAAGGTCACAGCAACACAATAGCTATAACTAGTGTCCCGTAAAACATGGAATTGACCCCCTTTTGGTATATAAATGTTGAGCGTTTTGTTCTTTGTTAATGCTATAATTCTAAATTGAACAGAAAAATGTGTCGGAAACACTGTGCCCGAAACGTTCTCGGTGAACACCACCCTGCAGCCCTAGTAGAGAATTAAGCAGAAGTGTGTCCAGAGATAGATTGGTTCTCCCTTGGAAGTGCATGGGGAAACCCACGCGACGCTAGTAGAGGATTAAGTGTAAAATAACGAATAAATGAAAATGGCTCGTGGTGGGAGCTTTATCTCTGTATTTAATAGTTTTCCTCTACATAGTATTTGAGCACCAAACACTATTTTAAATCTTACACTGAACCATATTCAGTAGACCTAATATGGACCAATTCTTACATTTTGTATCCTTTGTATCGTCACTTTATGTCCTTCCTAATCTCGCTAACACCTGGTTGAAATCAGACAAAATCCTACCTTGTTTGTTTAGAACTTTCGTCCATTTCGTCCAGCACTTTATACTCTTTGCGCTGTGCTCTTACGACAGGTTCACTTCTTCTAATAGCGGTTGGCAGCTAGCTGGGTTGTGCATTACCGCCACCGTCTGAGCTGGAGAATTTGCTTACTCTATTGTTATTATCCATCCGCTTTATCCTCTACTAGGGTCGCGGGGGGGGGGGGGGGTGTTCCCCATGCCCATCCAGGGGGCGCTGGGCAGATACACCCAGGACAGGGTGCCAATTCATCGCCGGGCACACAGTCACTCAGACACACACACAATCACGCTCTATATGGGGCAATTTGGAAAATTCAAAGGAGAATTAATTGACTTTGATCCATGTCTTTGAACTATGGGAGGGAACAGAAGAACCCAGAGGAAACCCACACAGACACGGGGAGAACATGGAAGCTCCATCCAGATTTGGATTCGAACCGGGAATGCCCGGCGCTGAGAAGCGAATGTGCTAACCACTAAGCAACCGTGCCACCCTCTATTATATATATTATTATAATACTTGACATATTACAAATTGAAATAGATGTAGTTAAGCTTAAAAGTTTATATCATTTAAAGCAATTATTGTAAAGTCCCTACCTGGTGTGTTCCTTGGTCGTCATGATGCTCTCTGCACTTTAAACAGGACTCTGAGACTATCACAGCAGATGCATTTATACAGAGACTTGTTGACTCACAAGTGGATTCTATTTATCCTCATCAGTCATTTAGGTCAACATTGGATCATTCAGAGATCCTCACTGAACTTTTGGAGTGAGTTTGCTGCACTGAAATTAAAGAGGCCGAATAATATTGCATGCCACACGTTTCAGTTTTATATTTCTAAAAAAAAGTTCACAATTGTGTCCCACTTGTTGATTCTTCCCAAATAATTACAATTTCATTTCTTTATCTTTGAAGCCTGAAATGTGGCAAAAGTTTGAAAACTTCTATAGGGCTGAATACTTTAATACACCAATATATACACACTTCCGCTCAAAAGTTTAGGATCACTTGCAAATTTCCCTTTTTAAAAGAAAAACACATCATCATGCAATTCACAAACAACATTACCCATTTCACAATTAATTTAAGTGTATTAGATGATTTTGATGAGCCTATTTTTGTATAGAGGCTTATTTTGCACATATTCCTATTATCAGCAATTCTCAGTCCTATGCAAAATTTCCTGGTATGGCCGCTAATACAAGTTAACAATGTTATTGGACTAATTGGTTTTTAAAACACCCTTACTCAATTGTGATGTACAGCTGAAAAACATTGTAATAATAAGTGAGCATAAAAAGGAGCACAACATTCTAGGTTAGTTTTGTATCTGAAGCATCAGCAGTTGTTGACTTGCTTACAAGCTCAAAATGGCCAGAAAGAAACAACTCTCTTTAGGGATGTTAGTCTATTGTGTTAAGGAATGAAGGGTACTCAATGCAAGATATTGTGAACAATGCCCTGAGAATCCGAACAATGAATTCCTCTCAACTCCATGCATGTTTAAGGGAGGTTAAAGGCACCCAAGTGTCACGTCAGACCATTTGAAACCGTTTACATCAGCGTGGTCTGCATGCTAGACGACCTGCAAGGGCGTCTTTGTCTTGCATGGGGCAGGGAGCGTTTACACTCGACGAGGGACCAGCGGGCATCAGTGCTGTTCTCTGTTAAAAGTCGATTCATTTTGAGCAGAAATGATGGTTGCAAACAATGTTGGAGATGTCAAGGAGAGCCACTGTTGTCACCAGATGAGCATTTGGCAGTGTTAGTGTAGCCAGAAACAACCAGTTCAGGATTCAAACCTATTCAAACACTTGAAAAATTTTAATTGGATAGCTGCAATTTAAAATGCTTTATCTTTGGACAAAATAAATAGTTTCCCCCATCTTAATTTATATTACTGCCAATCATACCCCTCCACACACACACAAAAAAAGAGGGGAGTATGAAAATCCGCATAAACAAAAAACAGTGAGCCTTGTTATATTAGGAAGATGTATGTAATCTTTTGTTTGGTCAATTTTAATTTTAATATTGCATTTCAGGCCTACAACACATTCCAAGAACTCAGAATGGCATTGTCTTGTTGAAATATCAATGAGAGAAGTGATGACATTTTGACATGTTGCCTTTAACAGTTTGCATGGTCCTTTTTCGGAACAAGTCTTCAAAATTTTATCGATTAAAAAAAAAATTATATATATGAATAAAAAAGACCCGGAATACCGATTTATCTGGTAATGCATATTTTGTTCATTCTTTATTTGATGGTCAGTTCTAGATGCCTTAAAAACTAGAGAAGTCAATGACATTTCTGGGCATAATTTACTTAAGGCTTTTTTTATGCAGTCAAGTTTAAATGACAGTTGTGAATGTAACTCTGTATTGTGGAGCTTGGCAAAAATTTTTTAAAGCAATCCCTGTTAGTCCAAAGTATTTTTATCAGATATTGCTAAAGGATGCTTCTTGATGCTGGGTCATAGTAAGCTTGTGTAGTATTTCCTGTGCAATTATAATTATCTTTTTTTAAAACTCTAATTATGACTACAGTATAGAAACTCAAAATTGTACAAGTGTATAGACTTTAAGATCAAATGTGTTTGTCTTAAAAAAAAAATAAAAAAAAAAGAATTTACATAATGTATATAAGTGTTGATAATGTATATCTCAAATACAAGTAAAATAATAGGGCAAAATCTTTACTGCTTAAACTAAAACAGGAAAGCCTAAGCATTTATTAGACAGCTGAAATGTGTTTTTGCAACATGGTGAATTCACAAAAATTTGCATGTCCAAATGATACATACTATTCTATTCAAACCTGTGCTCTATCAATTGAAATGCAGATATTGACCGTTCACAAAATAATTCTAAAATGTCAAAAAACACAGTTAAAAAAAAAGTTCTATGCCTGATGTTTTTCACACAATTCAGGCAAAAGGCTGCCCTGAAAAATTTGTTTGTATGCAAGACATTACGGTGTAAAGTGTAAATGATGAATAAAATAATTAAGTTATTCTAGTCGCATAATGTGGAGCAAAAAGTGCATGGTTGTATAAAAGCAGAAAGTCACTACCACATCAAAAGTGAAAAAAAAAAACAACAAAAACAAAAGATAAAATTGCCTTCAACAGTAATAAGGAATAAAATGGCATAAAAAACTAGAAAAATAATTCATGTAATTTTGAAATAAGAGGCAATTAATTTATAAAATGTCAATTTGAGATTACATTTACATTTTAGCAGACGCTTGTATCCAAGGAAACTTACAAGTAACCCAACTTAATTATTTGGGTCTCACACTGGTAACATCAGTGGACCTGGGATTTAAACCCACAACCCTGGCATTGTTAGCCCAACAGCATATCCACTGAGCTACCACACCTGTCCATTTTGGTGACATGGAGGCAGTGGTAGATTTTGTGCTGTATGAGTGAAGCAGATGCAGAATTGCTAACACTGTACAAAATATAAGATCACAGACAACAATCTTATCTTTTTATTTTTTCGATCATGAAGTAGTCGACATGCTTTTTGCCATCAACAGTTTTTTGAATGGATTCAAAAACAAATCAGTTCTCAAATTGTTGTCACCGTTGTCAACTATAAGTAATATTTCAATGAAACAAAAAGGGGCCAATTACTTCTATGTTAAGTATGTTATGATAACATTGGTAGGCCAATAGAAATAACTGATGACATAGCTCTAGAACCCTTCCTACATTAGAAAAAAACGTGTAAATGTTTTTTAATATGACCAGAATAGTTCCCACAAAGGTGGGTCTAAAGTAGTTTCTATAAATGGTATTTTCTGAATGCAATACTTTTTTGGGCTGATGTGGCATCCTACAAAACACTAACACTATAGTTCATTATGCATTTGGTGGGTGGGAAGATGAGCATCTCTCTCTCTCCTAAGACGAGCCACAGTAATTCATGCGGAGTTGAGAAGATCCTGTATAGCCTTCTGGTGGGTTTCATTAAGAGTTGATACACATTGTGTCCAAAGTCCCCC
>JAFMOD010000567.1:43075-75086 GCA_019802435.1 Corydoras maculifer | reverse complement strand
TCTCCATTTGTTTTATAGTTGCACTATGTATACACTGTTGCTTTGGTTTGGTCTTGGGGATTAGTGAAGCCAAACTACTTTCAGACCATGCACGGTCCTAAGAAGCACCAAGTTACGCTAAAACAGAAAATTAACCTCCCCCATTTTGTACTACTTGTACTTTGATCTTCCTGATGTTGTACAGAATGAACCTGCGAGTCAATTATTAAACCAAGGTTACAGATCAAGTCGTTTGGAGAGATTATGGTGCCATCAATTTAATCAGGTCATAATAGATGACCTGATCAAATTGGTTTAACCCCCATTAAAAGGTTTAGCTGGAATTCCTAAACCAGCTGATTTGGGATGTTTTTCCCTGCATTCCAGGATTTTTTCCCTAATATTCTATTGCATCTGTAGAAAGCGACGTTTATATCAGTACCTTGTCATGAAACTTCTTCTGGAAAGTCGGAGCAAAATCTGTTGCCATCTGACCAATTGCATTGCAGGCTGCATAACGAACTCTAGGATGCTAAAACAAAGAAATAATATAAAACGCATGGCAAAAATTAAAGACTAAATATTTGCAACTAATGTGTCTTTACAAAGTGGAAAAGCAGCATTTGATTTATAAAAATATGTTCTGCGTGAGAGTACAGAGGACATACTTACAGGATCTTGACAAAAAAGCAAAACAAAGCTAACAATTTCATTCAGTATAGACTCCATCTGCTGATGGCAGCCTTCACCAATTGCAGAAAGAGCCATAAGACCAGCATGTCTGTACCTCCAATCCACTATCACAAACAGACATGGTGTAAATGTACAGTGCTGCTAGTAAGCAAGATATAAATTCTTTGTGATCAAGTGTTCCATTAAAAATGAATAAATATTATCAGCAAACTGCAATGTTTTGGAAGGTTTACCATTCTGTAGCATCTGCATGATGTGTTGTTTAATCATAGGAAGCACAATTTTCCCCCCAAGGCCACAAGCAATTCTGTCTAAAGCACTTTCACCAGCTACCGCATTACTGGGGGGAAGAACATTCATTTTGGGTTAAGTTGGCTGTGCTATAAAGTTATGCAATTTAATAATAATAGTTGAAGTCTGTTAACTTTGCACCAATTTGCAGCATCATTTGTATTATCATTTGTATAATCTGGCATTTAAGCACCATTTAATTTAAAGAGAATAGTAAGCCATTTAAAAAAATCAAGTTGTTCTTGTCCTTTAAATCTGATCGGTCAAGCAGTTTGTCAATCTATAACATTATTGACAATAATGCACAACTCTGAACACTTCCGATTCATATAAATAAGTGGCATACAATACATTATTTTAAATCTTGTACCATAAATGGAAAGAGAATAACAGTGAGACAATTTCCGATAAGAAAGGAGTCTATCGAGATGTTGTTTATTTATTGTCGTATTTTAAAATGAGGCCACTAGATGGGATTTTTTGATTGTTAAACGGGCTTTTTGAACTGGTCTCAGAAAATGATTAGTCACAACCCAGTTTTATAGAATACAAACCAAATTTATTTAAAATTTATTTTTCCGATGTAAATCCAGTTAATTCATGCTAGAGACTGCAAAATACATAACACATTTTACAGAGAATAAACAGTGTTTAATACTGAAAACAAAGAAATGATATACAAAATAGCTGTATATTATTTTATTTTATTAAGTCATCTGTTGAAAGAACATGTCTACACATAATGAGCTGCACCAAGCTCTCTCTGTGCTAGTTGATGCAGCAATCCTTTTTGCAACAGTATGTATGCATGCATGCGCCTTGGTTTAATTACTGGTTTAACGTAACCCAGCCTAGTAATATTTACAAAAAGAGCGGAGATGTAACAACTCTGACATTAAATATCGAAATAGATTAAATAGTTGTTTTCTACCATGGCAAATTGTTAATAACTACCGTAAGGACATTCACATATCTAAATACTTAATTAACAATATAATTATTTAAAGTTTTTATTCGTGTTACTCAGTACTCTTAGTTTCCCCAAGTTACATAAAGGTTGGTGATCCCCGATAGACATTAGTAATATAACAAAGTACAGAGTCTAGCCCTTTCTCCCTCCATGACCTAATCTATAATTTTTACCTGTCAAAATCGTCATCTTCCAACTCATCCGCCATTGTCCACTCATCGTCTTCCTCTAGGTCCACCATCATGGATAACATCTGAGGAACTAAGGGGGAGAGGTCTTCACTATTTCATGATTCACATTTTAACAGAATTGTCCTGGCTTATTTAGTCTTTCATATGTACCAAATTTGTAACACTGCAATTATTAAATGTGTTAACACATCATCACTTACCACTTTGGGCCACAATTGAGGTATGCTTCCTCAGCATGGCGGCAGCGGTCTCAGACAGAGTAACTATAACCTCAAGTGCCAGCTGCCTCTGCATATTTGATAAGTTTGTATCTGCACAAAGCTGGGGGGGGTACCACATACATTATTGAATGCCAGAATATACTAACTGCCTATATACATACACACAATAATATATGGGTGGCACGGTGGCTTAGTGGTTAGCACACTCAGCGCTGGTGATGCCCAGTTTAAATCCCAATCTGGGTGGAGTTTATATGTTCTCCCAGTGTCTGCGTGGGTATATGTTTCCTCCTGGTTCTCCAGTGTCCAACAGTCCAAAACCATGGATCAAGGTCAAATGAATACTCCAAATTGCCCCATATAGAGTGTGTTTGTGCGAGTGTGTGCCAAGCCCCCGAAACGTTCTCTCCTGGATGGGCATGGGGAACCCCTCCGCAACCCTAGTTCCGGTAAAACGGAAGATGATTTCATAAACCAAATCTAGTTTTTCTTTGTTTGTAACCTCTTTAAAAAAATAAAAAAAAACAATAAGGCACTTGATGTGCATTATAGAACTACTAAATTTGTGGGAAAGAAAACACCACTAAAATGTAAGCTGAAATCCTGGTCAGATTTTTTTTTTTTATTCACAGTGGGAGCAATCAGGAAATCTTTGTTGAATTACTTTGACTGTACTGGTTCCTATACCTGATTATACACTACTAATGTAATGGCTGTATTTGCTTCTTAATTGTATTCAATTGTTTGCAAATAATACAGTGGTTTGTCTAATGTATTCTATACAAATTGTGAAAAAAAAAACCATAAAACATATACCACTTTGAAAAAACATTAGTAAATTAGTTTAAATGTGTAGTAAGCATAGGAAATGGTAGTGTATTTCCTACACACAGAATTCAGACTTTTTAAATGTTTTGGTATTTTCCTCCCATTTTAATGCAAGTTACATGCAAATTACAGTTGCGTGGCCATATCAAGAAACTCTGCTTTCATCCTAATCCATTTGAGCTATGATTAATGGATTAAGTCAAAAAGATGTGCAGGATGCTGTGGATGGTGCATTTATAGTCTGAATAAATGTTTTATTGTCATTTACAGCATGGCTAAAATTGACTCTCTGAGCTACATTATTTATTTGGATAAGTAGCATCAATCTTTAATTGTTTAATTTCTATCAGGTAAGATATGCATATGTACAATATTTGGACAAAAGCATTGGGACATATTTTTAATCCTTGAATTCAGACTATTTGTTTAATCTCAAGGCGGCACGGTGGCTTAGTGGTTAGCACGTTCGCCTCTCAGCGCTAGGGATTCCCGGTTCGAATCCCCATCTGGGTGGAGTTTCCATGTTCTCCCCGTGTCTGCGTGGGTTTCCTCCGGGTTCTCCGGTTTCCTCCCACAGTCCAAAAACATGGATCAAGTTAATTGAAATCTCAAAATTGCCCCATATAGAGTGTGTCTGTATGAGTGAGTGTGTGCCCAGCGATGGATTGGCGCCCTGTCCTGGGTCTATCTGCCCAGCGCCCGAGACGTTCTCCCCTGGATGGGCATGGGGAACCCCACCGCGACCCTGATAGAGGATAAGCGGGAGATAATGAATGAATGAATGAATGAATGTTTAATCTCAGTCGATCAGGTGTATGGAATCGAGCACCTAGACAAACATTTTGGACAATTTCAACTCTAAAAAATTGCTATAGCTATAAAGTAAGGACCAACAAAAATGCTTCTGCAAATGCAACATGTAGGTGTCCCAACATTTATCCACACAGTGCACCAGCATACCATTTATGTGCATACCTTCAGACAGAGTTGTAAAGTTGTCTCCAGATTTGGCCTTAAATATTTAGGGGCAGAGTCAGCAATCTCAACTAAAGACTTCAGTACCGAGTCATCGCCTTTGTAACAGGACTCATTTACCGCCTGAAACACAGCAGAAAAACATAAATATTTTCTTTTAACGATAAAAATCATTACTTAGAACTCATACTTTATCAAGATTTAAACCATATGATTTAATTTGAAAATACATTTTACCTGTAGTATGCCAGGCAGAAGTTCAGCAAAATATTTAAGTAGTGCAGTGTTGTTTTCATTGGACAAAATGAATGAGGCAGTTGCCCGTGCAGCCAAAGTATTAATCTAAAAGGCAAAAAGATATGATTTAAGAATACACCAATAGAAACCAAGTCTCACTAATTAAAAAAATTACCATTTGAAAAAAGATTTTACCAAGCGTAATTCAACTTAGAAAGGGAAAAAAATATATAAAAAAAATAAACCACTTAGAAGTAAAGTAGAATGTATTAATGTGGACCTCATTCAGCAACACGAGTTATTAAAATTTCATTATATACACTATATGATCATATATGAATGTCAGTTGCAATTTAAGCCCATTTAACAGAATAGAAACCACAGAGGGCGTCAGAGATAGTGTTACAATTAACCATGAGGTAATTAGTCCTCTAGTATAGGCTATATATCTATTTTTGATTTAGCCATACAACATAACATGGGTAAATGCAGCCTTGATTTTTATAGCTTAGTCAGTAATAGTACTGGCCACACATGATGCAATGGTAGTTTTTGAATAATTTTCCAATAAATTTTGTCAAAAAACCCAATTTAATAACATTAATTGTGCACACTGTGGTTAAACAAGTCAAACAAATTTTTAAGGAATATTGTTTATTAAATTGGTAACTTTAGTGCTCTGGGTTAATTCAAAAGTTAATAAACCATAAACATGAATGTTTAAGAAAGTGAAAGTGAGCTTTTGGCTTTTTTAGGGGAGTATTTATATGCATCATAATTAATAGGTAACCATTATTGTGCAGAACTATTATGTAGCTAAATGAAAATCACATTTTCTCCAAACTCCTTTTTTTAATTTATATTTTCAGTGACCGTTATAGCAACCCTTCTTTTATTATTTTTGGACAGAGGAAGCTTTTGTCCAAATTAAAGCTGAACTTTTTGAATGATTCAGTATTTTCCTGACTTTGCGCTCCCTTTTATTTAGCAGATGGATGTATCAAACAAGGGTGTGTAGTGAAACAAAGTGTATGCAACAAAGTCAAAAACAGCTAGGCTTGGTCATTTGTGTGAGTGTACTTTGGCAACAAGAAAAGCATCGCATTTAAACCCCACTATTACACTAGAGCAAGGGCTCTAGACTTGTGTGCATGTACATCAGTAATGATTTGGCTTGGCATATGTGAATTCAGTTTAGCATGTGCAAGTTAGTGCTCCTCTTAAACATGACTACTGCACTTTGCAACAAACAAATACATTCCAAATTTAGTCATTTAGCAAACACTTTTATCCAAAGCGACTTTCAAGTATCCCATCTTGATTGTTGGGGTTAGAACTAAGGCTGCAACTATTGATTATTTTGATAATCGATTAATCGGTCAATTATTTTTTTAGATTAATCAGATAAATAAATAAAAAAATGTCCATGTCTTTACATTTACATTTAATCATTTAGCAGACGATTATAGCAGAAGAAAATAATTTTATTCAAAATGTTTAAGTTAACATTTCCTGCAATGAATGAAAAGCACAATGAATGAAATAATGCATCATCTAAATATCCCTCACTTAACAAGTCAACTCGAAATAACACATGATACTCAGTTGCCCTCAGTAATGAACCAAATATTGTCTGTTCTGTAGCCTATTGAAAAAACATTACTTAACAAATGAACTAATTAACAATCAGCTATTGAAAAAAATTAATTCACAAATTAACCAGTTAACAAAAAAAAATTAATTGTGTGAAATGTCAATTGGACACCGGGGCATATGTTTCTGCTTTGCATGCCTTGCACAAAGCTTCCCCTTTGTCTCGACACGGTCTGAAAGTGGGGGGGGGGGACTCTTTTGTAAACACACACTTGTGCTTTAGCATGTTGCTTACGGACTGACACGCAGCGCCGTGCACAGTGCCGGGACATTTAATGATCCAATGAAGGTCATTTAAATGGCTAAAGTCACGTACTTTTACGCCGTGCACCTCAATCCCCCGCTCCCCTGCGGTGTGCTGCTATTGATACGCTAAAAACCGGGACATTTCCTCACTTTAAAAAATAAACTGGGACACCCGGTACAGGACGTGACATACGGACATGTCCCGGGAAATACTGAAGTATTCGTATAACGGACGTTAAGACACGTTCTCCATCACTGTTATTATCCAGTTAACAACCAAATACAGCATGAAGCGTGCTCTGCCGGTCTAATATTGTGACGTTGATTTACTTCAAAACTAAAAAATCTCGGGATGTTGTAGTGATTTATCTGCTGTTTAGCTTCATCCTCAACAGTGTTTAGTTTCAGGTCGTGTATTATCACCATGGTGCTTCGTGCAGCTCAATTCATTTTCACAGAGCTTGCATGTTCCACATTCTTTATTTGTGTGCAGCGTGAAGCTGTTTGGATTTAAACGGAAGCTTTCTCTGCGTTGGCTGTGTTTTATTTGTGTGATTTATCAACTTGTTTTGCAGACTCCGCCTCGTTCTGTTCAACCCACTATTTTTTTTCCAGCGTTGTTGAAGCTGCAGGTGGCGTAAGCGGTTACGACATTGCGACCCAAAGAGTCGATAATGGAAATTTATTATCGATACTTTGGATAATTTCAGCTTCCACAATCAGACCTCTTCAACTAAATCAAAACTCTGCAGCTCAACTTGTGTTTAACCAACCCTAGCGAACTCATGTCACTCCATTACTCATTTCCCTCCATTGGCTCCCTGTAGCTCCTCGCATTCAGTACAAGTCACTGACTCTGGCCTACAGAACCATTTCTGGATCTTCCCCCTCCTACCTTCACGCTATCTTTTCAAAATACACTCCGACTCGTTCACTTTGCTCCAGTGATGGAGCCTGGCGATTCCACCTCAACGAGGAGCTAATTCTCACTCCGTGGCGTTCACCACTGCAAAAAGGTGGAACGATCTTCCCAACTCTGTCCGTAAGGCAGTATCACTAAACATTTTTAAGAAAGTACTAAAGACGCATCTCTTTAACAAATACCTGTTGTTAAAAAAAATTTTTAATTAATAAAATAAAAAAGGGGGTGGGGGGCACAGCATTAAATAACAATCAGGTTTGATGAATTTACAGTATAGTTGGTTTTCTGCAAAACTTCTGACTTGTAATGTTCTCATTTGTAGGTCACTTTGGATAAAAGCATCTGCTAAATGACTTAATCTAAATGTATAATCGATTTTATCGATTCGTTGTTGCAGCCCTAGTCAGAACACAGGGTTGATGCAGCAACCAGGAGCAATGAGGGTCAAGGGTCTTACTCAAGGATCCACACTATTAACTTTAGTGGATTTGGGGTTTAAATCCACAACCATCAGATTGATAGGCCCAAATCACTGAGCTACAATGCCTTAGTTACAGACCTAGTAGCACTAACTAAGTCCTAACACACCAGGTAACACATGCTTTTTCTTTTTTTTTTTTTTTTCTTTTTTCACAAATAACAAATCTAATTCAAAACCAATCAAAACTCCAGCCAATGTCTTTGGGGGAAAAAAGATCATAAAATTGTTTATGTAGAATGAGATTAACCTTTTTACAAATAATCAAGAGTAATAAAATGTTATTTCTTATTAGGTGGTCGTGACCACCATGCTTGAAATGTATTCATTTATTTATTTGAAAGTTAGTCATTTCGGACCTAAACGTCAATAAATGGCAGTTTCTGGTTTCATATTTCTGTCTGTTTATTATTTCTTATGCTTTGGTTTACATTTCCATTTTTAATTGAATAATTGCAAGGTCAGTTAGGACTGTACTTATGTTGCCATTGTAGCATGTGTTTAATTCTACTAGGTTGATTGGCAGGTTTTACAGAAGGATGGGTCAATGCTTGAGAAAAAATTTAGTTTTGTATTGTATTAGTCTCGTATCTGTTTCAGATATTTAAAAATAAAAAATATTTTAGCTTCATAAAATAAGGGTAGTTCAGCAGATTACTGCTTACCTGTGGGTTCTCCTGATCTTGCATGCACTGCACCAACATTCGTTTAATAACCTCCATATAATGCTGCTGTTGGTTACCAAAAATGCCTGGGAAGTTCCTTTTGAAGGAAAAAAAAAACAAAAACAAAACATGTTTAAAATATTTATAAAATAAATTTTAGTATACATTAAAATCACAGAACATCATCCAGTTACAACAGTCATAATTATTGTCAAGCATCTTCTTCACCAGAAGATATGCAATGCAGCTTCTCGCAGTGAAACGTTTTGAGAGTTAACAGAGTCAAACAGGAACTTCAGAATTTCTGGCCACTGGTTGTTTCCATTTCCATCTAGAAAAAAACAACAAAACATAATTTAACATAACTGTCTGAAGGCATTTAATAAGCACTTGCTTATTGTGAAAATGTAACAAGATTCCTTATGCAACATTATACATTAAAATCCAAACGTATTCTGGTTAAAAGTCAATTTAAATAATTTTGATCTATTATAGAAATAACAAACCAAGAAGATTGCGGGCCAGTTCGGCAGCTACATCGCAGACTTTCTTACGAATACTGGAAGAACCATCTAACTGGATGCAGGCAAGCAGTTCTGTTTTGATTGCTGCTTGAATATCCACTGTAAGACCTGGGTAGACTTCTTCAAATGCTGATGACAACAATCGTCGGAGGAGAACAGCAGACATCTGTCTGACCTTAAGGGGTACATATATTTTTCTCTTTTATTCAACACAAAACTTGAAATGTTTCATTAAAATATGTCACTTGGCCAATGTTTTTGATGGTTTTCTTTATTTAAGATATTCTAATCCAGTAGTACTTCTTACAGAACTTAGTTAAAAAAAACACACATGTATAAAAAATATAAGAGGAATAATCTAAATTCTATTCAAAAGATTTAACATTCTATACATATTTAAGTCCTTGAAATCAGTTGCTACCTGACCTTAAATGACATATTTCTGAAAAGTATTTCAGTGAATGTCACTGTGTTTATAGGCTATGGATGAGATTACTGCTAAAATGATCAAACAAAATGTTACGTAAAGCAAATTGTATTTGTATTTTTAGCTTTTCAAATTCAAGTTTTTATAGTTGCTATTTTTTGAGTTCCAGATTTCTCACACATTCTAAAATTTATACATAACTTACTTAAAATTATTTATATGCAGGACAATGCATGTCAAGTGGTTAATACACCTCTATTAACCAAATCTATAAATAAACCTTGTCTGATAATACCCCATATTTTACAGTAGCATAATCAGTCGTCAGATCTTTTACCTAATTAATTTCCACTCTCTTAAACATGTCCATTTTCCTGCTTGTCATCTTTAACATTGCCATTAGGAATGCGTTTAACCCTTAGGAAATTTTGGGGACATTCTGTAGACCTTTAAATTTGTCAACAGTTATTCATTTTCTTTGCATGTTAGTATGTTCTTTTCAAAATCATTAAATTTGAAAACAAGGGCAAATTTACAAATTAATTTCTTTCTTTATCAAAATAAAAAAAAAAAAATTCTAAACAATGTTTAAAACAAGTCAATAAAATCTTTTAAAGTGTTAGCTGTTATGAAAAATTACTACATTTTATTTAGATAAAGCAGCACAGGAAGAGCAAAATTTGTCCATCAATATTACACCTGTTGTTAAAGCTATTACAAATTAAGACTTGTCTAGATAAGCAAATTCAACATACCTCTTCGGCAATAGAGGCATCACGGATGGCCTGCAGCAACAGAGTGACCTTTGTTGATCCAGGGATGGTGTCATAAGTTTCCTACATGGGTTTAAAAAAAATAATGTAATTAACTTATTGGTTTTTTTATGCATGTGTGTACAAACATCTTAAAATTGATAACTTGAGTCTTAAGCTAGAAAAAATAATTATAAATTTTACAATAAAATCTAAAATCTTAGAAGCCACCTCCCCACTGCTATGACAATTGAAGCATTCCTCAACAATGAGGATTCCACATGCATGTGTGTGTGTATGTATATATATATATATATATATATATATATATATATATATATATATATATAATTTATTTATTTTTTTTCCTTTACATTTGAACTACTAAATTAAAAAAAAATTTAAACACACAAAATCTTTTTAGTAGTTTTTAATGTCCATGCATTGGGAACATTGCATACTGTTTTCCAAATCAAAACATTAAGAGAAATGTATATAACTTATAAGAAAATAATAAAAAAATGACCGTTGGGCAGATCAGAAAAATAGCAGTGTCTGCATTTGTCTTTACAAAATTAAAATCTATACTCCTTTTTTTTATAATTTAGCATTCCTGTGAATCACTAACCTAATATTTAGTTGAATAACCACAGTTTTTTTAGAACTGCTTCACATCTGTGTTGCATAGAGTCAACCAACCTCTGGCACCTGTCAACTGGTGTTTTAGCCCAGGATGCTTTGACTATATTCCACAATTCATTTGAATTTCCTGGTTTTGCCTCAGAAACGGCATTTTTGACGTCACCCCACAAGTCTTCTATTGGATTTAGGTCTGGGGATTGGGCTGGCCACTCCATAACCTCAATTTTGTTGGACTGGAACCAAGATTGTGCTTGTTTACTGGTGTGTTTAGGGCCATTATCTTGTTGAAACACCCATTTCAAGGGCAATTCCTCTTCAACGCAAGGCAACATGACATGTTCAAGTATTCTGATATATGCTGACTGGTCCATAATCCCTGGTATGCGGTAAATAGGCCCAACACCATAGTAAGAGAAATATGCCCATATCATAATGCTTGCACCATCATGCTTCACTGGCTCAGAGTGTACTGTGGCTTGAATTCAGAGTTTGAGGGTCGGCTGACAAACTGTACAGCCCTTGGACCCAAAAAGAACTTTTTTACTTTCAATATGTCCACAATATGTTTGTCCATTTTCCTTTGGGCCAGTTGATGTATTATTTGGCAAATTGTATCCGCTTCAGTACATTTTTTTTTTTTTTAAACAGTGGGACTTTGCACTGACTTTTTGCTAATAGCTTCACACAGGCGTCTTCTAACTGTCACAGTACTCACAGCCAACTTGAGACTCTCTTTGATTATCCTGTAGCTGATCATTGTCTGAGCCTTCGCCATTCTGGCTATTCTTTGATCCATTCAAAAGGTAGTCTTGCGTTTCCTTCCACGTCTCTCTGGTTTTGCTCTCCATTTTAAAGCATTGGAGATCATTTTGGCTAAACAGTCTATTATTGTCTGCACTTCTTTATAAGTTTTACCCTCTCCAATCAACTTTTTAATCAAAGTTTGCTGCTCTTCTGAACAATGTCTTGAACCACCCATATTTCTCAGACTTTCAAGGACAAATGCATGTACAGCATTCACCCTTAAATAAGGGCCACCTGATTCACACCTGTTTCCTTACAGAAGGATTGTCCTCACTAATTGAACTCCACACTGCTATTATTTTGAACACACCCCTTTCAATTAATTATTCAAATACACAGACCCAATAGCATGTATATCATGAATGCTGAGACTGTTGGCGTTCTAAGAATCTACTGTACCAACTGGCAAATTGTTTGTCATGAGGTAATATAATTTATACCAAAAACAGTCATTAATCTGATTAGTCATATTGAACTGCTATTATTTTGAACACAACTGTACATCCATCACACATTTGTGACCGATGCACTGTCAGTGAAAGTTACTTTATAAGAGTTAAAGTGCAATTATTTATATATATATATATATTACTCGCAATGTCGGAAACGCTTACGTCACCTGCAGCGCTTCAATAACGCTGGAAAAAAATTGCAGGTTGAACAGAACAAGGCGATAAATCGTACAAATAAAACTGAAATGAAAAAATACTTCAGTTTAAAACCACGGGAGCACTTGACGCTTCACACATAAAGAACGTGGAACATGCGAGCTTTGCTAAAATGAATTTTCCTGTATAGAACACCACAGTGATGATCCACCACCTGAAACTAAGCATAATGGACACCGATGAGGATGACTATCAACAGCAGAGTAAATCACTACAAAGTGAATCAACGTAACGTAACAGAGAGCGGCAGAGCACGCTTTATGCTGTTTTTGGTTGTTAACTGGATAATGACATTGATGGAGAACGTGTGTTACTTTATATTTTCATTTAATTATCTTAAGCAGTGTTTAAATACATACAACTTGTACACAATGGTAATTAATGATCAAGCTTTTCGTTTTAATTTTGAAAAAATATGCCCTCTATGGGAGTGAGGTAGGATGAGTTGCATTTAGAGGGGAATTGGGTAACATTAGAGCAACTCAAATTTGTGTAATTTAGTACTTTTATTCACACTATGCTACATATTGTACCAGTGTGTGTGAGATTTGTATTTAATTGTTGCAGCCCTAATATACAAGTTATTACTAATTTAGATCAAACAAATAGCGAGAAATGTTAAATGTTCATTTACATTCATTTTTTAAATAAAAAAAGAAGAATACAAACTACTGTATATATAATGTCTTTACTTTGGTTTTAATATTCATTTGTACTTTTTTTCAGTATTGAACCTTTTTTGTTGTTCTCTATAAAATGTTTTAGATAAGCATTTGTGAGACTCTAGAATGAAATCAGATTTATATTGATTTAAATGAAAGTTCGCATTGATTGTTACGGACAGATTTACAACTGTATGTATGCATGTGTATATTTATTTTTTTATAAATAGAGGAAAATGTTCGATTCTGTATCACAATATATTTAGATAGTTATTTATTACAAATGTAGTAGTTGTTTTATTTTGCATATTTACTGGGGAAGTTTTATGGGCTTTCAGTGTTAGCGTTAATCCCTGATGGTAAAATGGTTTCAGGGGTCAGAGACAGGATTTCCTTACCACAGCATATATGCAACAGCCATAATCCGTTTGAGGATCAACTGATAAGATCAGTGCTTTGTATGGTCACAGCAACAGGGGGAATTGGGTGTTCCACTGAAGTACTCGCCAATGTGTGCATTATATTAGAGTGGTTTTGACAGTTTTAAGTTGTTAAATATTAGCTTTAAAATTAAGTTTGTTGTCTATGACTGAAGCCAGAAATCTGGTTTCTGGTTCAACTTTGAGCTCTTCTTTAAGCAACAATGTTGGATTGAGTGCATCTAGCATTCTGTTTCAGGTGGGTAAAAATTTAAAGCCTGGATAACAAACACATACATAATCTGAATATTGGTATTGTTTTACACCTGTTAACTGTGTGGCTAGAGAATATTTCGGTAGCTGGCCAGATACACACAGGACAGGGTGGCAATCCGTCACTGGGAACACTCACAGACACACTATATATGGGGCAATCAATTTACATTGAATCCATGTTCTTGAACTGTGTGAGGAAGCTGGAGAACCTGGCTAAAACCCATGCGGACACAGGCAACACATGGAAACTCCAACCAGATTGGGAACTGGAATTCCAAAATCATGGAGAGGTGAGGTGTTTAAATGTAGATAACTAATATACACATGATATAGTATGAACATAATGGATACATAATTTACAGTATTCCACAGTATACAGTATTTTTTTTTTATTATCTCTGAATGGTTCTGCATTATGGACAGGGCTAGAAAGATCAATCCATTAGCAACACCATGAATCAATGAAGTGAATCAGGATCAGGTTTATTCGTCATATGCGTAGATATACATGGTACAGCCAGCAGTGAAATTCTTACCTGACCTCTCCACAGAAAGTTAAATTTGTTAATTTGTAAAGGATAAGAAAAATAGAATAGAATAAAAATAAAATTTAACTCTGTATATACACTGTGCAAATGGAATTATAAAAGTGGGTTGTGCTTTTGTGCAAATATTGCAGTGCAGGGTTACAAGTTATTTTAGACATGAAAGTGTTGTGGGTGGGATTATGTCCATTTAGTCCTGGTTCAGGGTCCGAATCGCCGTTGGGAAGAAGCTCCTCCTCATCCTCTCTGTATTTGCCTTCAGGAGATGAAAACGCCGTCCTGATGGCAACAGCGTGAAGAGCTTGTGGTCAGAATGACTGAAGTCTTCCACAATCTTTTTGGCTTTGGACCAGCACCACTTCCACTATCAGCTCCTTAGTCTTGCTGACGTTGAGTTGGAAATTATTATCCTGGCACCAGGTCTCCAGGTGTGTAATCTCCTCCATGTAGGCCCTCTCATCGTTGTTGGAGATCAGACCTACTACAACGGTGTCGTCAGCAAACTTAATGATGGCTGTGGAGCTGGAGGTGGCCACTCAGTCATAGGTGTATAATGAGTACAGCAAAGGACTCAAAACACACCCCTGAGGAGCCCCAATGCTGAGAGTGACAGGGGTGGAAAGATGCTTGCCAACCCGCACTGCCTGCCATCTGTCTGTCAGAAAACTGGAGATACAGTGACACAGGGATGGGTGAAGTCCCAGATTCTCCAGCTTGGTGTTGAGTGTGGAAGGGATAACAGTGTTGAATGCTGAACTATGGTCCATGAACAGCAATCTAACAATTATCCCTCCCAGTGTCCAGGTGAGACAGGGCAGAGTGAAGCAGGTGTGAGATGGCATCATCTGTGGAGCGGTTATGGCGGTAGGCGAACTGTAGGGGGTCTAAGGAGCCCGGAAGTGAAGAAGTGATGGCTGAAATGTTTTCGGAACCGGGACAATGACCGACTGTTTAAAGCATGATGGTACGATGCCCAGTGACAGAGCGAGATTACAAATCTTGGTGAATACCGGAGCAAGCTTGGATGCGCAGGTTTTCAGGACACGCCCGCATATCCCGTCTGGTCCTGCAGCTTTCCTGGTATTCACTCCTCTGAACACTTTCCTGACATCACTCTCCGAGATGACGAGTGGCGGCTGTTCGTCGCGAAGATCTGCGCATGCGTGGTCAGCTGCGCCGTGAGCGTGTTGGTTGGAACGCCGAAGCGAGCATAAAAGTTATTTAGCTCGCTCGCCAGCGTCCCATCTGCACTCGTTAAACCAGCGGGTGTGCTTTTATAGTCCGTCACCGTCCGCAGTCCCTGCCATAAAGATCTAGAGCAGTGGTGCCCACACTGTTTTGGCCCGAGATCTAATTTTCCATCGAACAAGTCATCGAGATCTACCGGGGTCAATGGGGGGGGGGGGGGGGGGGGGGGGGGGGGGGGGGGGGGGGGGGGGGGGGGGGGGGGGGGGGGGGGGGGGGGGGGGGGGGGGGGGGGGGGGGGGGGGGGGGAAAAAAAAAAAAAAAGCCCTGACACGTTCTAAACACTTTTTTTCTCAAACTTCCATCGCGATCTACCTGCACCCCTGATTGACGTATTGAGCACCCCTGATCTAGACTCACGCGGCTGAAACTGTGACTAGTTTCTCGGCGTAGCGCTGTTTTGCCTGTTGTGCCGCCCTGTATACTCCGTATTATTGCTGATAAGTCCTGAGTTATAAGCAGCTGTACGAGCTTTCAAAGCATCACGGACAGATGTATTCATCCATGGCTTCTGGTTGGGAAACATCCTGACTGTGGTTCTGGGAACCGTGTCATTAACCAGCTTCCCAACGAAGATCACTACAGAGTCTGCAAACAGTCTAACGTCATCAGCACAGCTGGTTTGGAACATGCCCCAATCCGCGTCATCCAGAGCGTCTTGCAGGGTGTCCACCAATTGGTCGGTCCAGCGCGGCACCTCCCTCTGAGCCACGACTTCCTGTTTCAGTTTTTGTTTATATTTTGGCATCAGAAAGATGGCGGCATGGGCGGACTTCCCAACCGGTGGATGAGACTGAGCCCTGTAACTGTTCTTAATCATGGTGTAACAATGATCCAGTGTCCGGTTGCCTCTGGTTGGGCAGCTGATGTGCTGATGAAAGTCCGGTGCTGCACTTCTGAGGTTAGCGCTGTTGAAATCGCCAACGACGATGAGCGTGGCGTCCCAGTGTTGAGTTTGGAACTGTGTGAGCGCGTCATGAAGCTCACACAGCGTGGTGTCCGTGTTGGCCTGGGGTGGAATGTAGACTGTTATAACGATGACCGAAGTAAATTCCAGAGGAAGATAGAAGGGACAAAACTTGAGTGCGATCAGTTCTAGGTTCAGTGTACAGGAGCGTGTCAGTGTAACACTGGTGTTTTTGCACCAGCAATTGTTTACGAAACAAACTACACCATTTTTATATTTTAAATTCCAACCCTCGTATTTTTAATTTATATATTGTAAAGCTTTATAAACTTTTTCCACTCTCTTACTAACCTCTGCCACACTTTTATAAACATTTCATATGCTTTAGACACTTACTACACCCCTACATAACCTAGGTAATTTTGATATGTATAGTGCCAAATCCTGCAATGTATTGAAAACTCAGTGATACAGATACTAAAATATTTCTAAGATACAGTAAAGTTGTAAAACATGGATTTCCTTGCAAATGTGTTCCAAATGTGTTGGACTAGAAAGGAATTTCATGTGCTTGTCCTTGGTCAGGGTACCTCAGAATTTCAATTAAACTTGGGGGGGGGGTCAGGCTGGGCCATGCTTGTAATTATCTTTAGTTAAGGCATGATAAGAAAATGGGTTTTTTGGCACAAACTCACTAAAGTCGCACTTTAATATTTTATATTAAAGTGGACCTGGGTGCTAGGTATACCATTTTTTTTTAAACAAAATGGTTTCCCAAATAAGTTAAATAAATACAAAAGCTCTTTTAATTTTAAGCCTTTACTTCAAAATAACTTATTTGTTTCCATTCCGCAATAATCGTGTATTAAATTGTGTGTGTGTGTGGGGGGGGGGGTTAATGTTTGTTTTAAATACCATGATTGCAGGCATGCCTAAATATTATATTGTAATATAATTTAATATAATAATGATAATACATTGTGGTAGTTGGTTTGTCAATAGCAAACATGGAAGGCATCAAAAACATTTCAAATTGAATTAGACCATTTCTCATTTTTGTGATTGGCAAAATTAAACAATTATTTTTTTTATCTTGTAGTAAGCAATGAAAACAAAGAGGTTGGCAAGACACATGTGATAGGCTTTAAATACACTGTTAACAGATCACCTTGATGTTTTAATCGTAATGTTAGAAACTGTGGTGTGATGGATGATAGTCCAATTTGTTTTGTGTTTTTTTAAGCAGAAATACTGTAACTTATTACCACCCATCACATTATTAACATAGCAATAAAATATTAAAGTGCAACTTCAGTGAGTTTGTGCAAAAAAAAACATTTTCTTATGATGCTTTAACTAAAGATAATTACAAGCATGTTTAATTGAAATTCTGAGGTACCCTGACCAAGGACAAGCACATGAAATTCCTTTCTAGTCCAACACATTTGGAACACATTTGCAAGGAAATCCATGTTTTACAACTTTACTGTATCCTAGAAATATTTTAATATCTGTATCACAGAGTTTTCACTACATTGCAGGATTTGGCACTATACATATCAAAATTACCTAGGTTATGTAGGGGTGTAGAAAGTGTCTAAAGCATATGAAATGTTTATAAAAGTGTAGCAGAGGTTAATAAGGGAGTGGAAAAAGTTTATAAAGATTTACAATATATAAATAAAAAATACAAGGGTTGGAAGTTAAAATAGTGGCAACTAATTATTCACAACCGATACAAGAGGTACATGTTTGCACATGTTGCGGTCCTTCAAAGTAGTCACCAGCGTTGTGTAGAACCCGTTGCCAGTGATGTGGAAGGCGTAGTATACTGTTAGCAGAGCCTGTCGAATCTCTGGAACAGATCTGATGCGAATGCCACGAAGTACTGGGAAGTACAGTACCATCCACCATACTCCCCGGACTAAAGGCCTTGTGACTTTGATTTGATTCTGAAGATGAAGGAACCACTTCGTGGCATTCGCTTCAGAACTGTACCAGAGATTCGACAGGCAGTAGACCGCTCCATTCGCACCATCAACAGAACAGGCTCTGCTAACGGTATACTATGCCTTCCACATTGCTGGCAACGGGTTCTACACAACGCTGGTGACTACTTTGAAGGACAGTAACAGTTTTTTTATTTAATCCCTACACTTTTATTTAATAATGCTACTACTTATTTAATAACAAAATAGATTAAGGTAAGATTAACAACATTTGGTCTCATTTTTCATCACACAGATCTTTAACAGGGATCTGTAGAAATCTTATATTAAGTGTATAACTAAGCATGTCCACTACCATTACCGACCAAATTAGTGACAAATTTAGACTTACACTGAGCAAACATGTTTAACCTACTGAAAAGCATGTCAGAAAGCATTTAAACACGCAACAACCCATGGAAATTTATTTCCTGCAATGCTTCTCTGTTATGAGGTTTACTAAAGAATTCAGAAAGAACCAGCAAGTACTAATAATATTGAGACATGGCAACAGCATTTTCACTTCAATATTAAAGACATTGCATAGCCAAAACCAAATAAACTGAAGTTTTATGAGTTAGTATTACAAATAATATAACTAATGTGGTACATTTTTAAACACTTGAACACAGCTGTCAAAGTAAAGTGATCCATTTTGACCACTGTGCTTACACACAAAGGAATTAGTCCTCCCCATTTAACCCATCTGTGCAGTGAAACGCACACATACTAGTGAAGTGAGAACACATGCCCGGAGAGTGGGCCTTGTATACAGCACCCAGGGAGAAATTGGGGTTAAATCCCTTGCCCAACAGCACTTCTATCATAGTACTTGGTGGAACCAGGAATCGAACAGGGGACCCATGTGTTACAACTTCAATGCATCTTAGAGATTAATATAATACATGTAATACATCTAATTATGTATCACATAGTTTTCACTACATTGCAGGATTTGGCACTACACATATCAATGTTAACATGTGTTTATATGAGTGTGGCAGAGTTTAATAAGAGAGTGGGAAGGGTTTATAAAGCTTTACAATATATAAGTTAAAAATATATTGCAGCTACTTGACAGATTTTCCAAAACACACCTTAATGCTACACCTTCTTCACAAACATCTAAATCAGTAAATTACTTTAATCCCTCTGGGGTTCAAATCCAGGTCCATTGAAGTTACCAAGGTGGGTCCTTGAGCAAGACACTTAACTCTCAGTCCTCTATGGATGCTGACCCCAACCACCAAGTTGGGAGATGTGCATGTCGCTTCGATAAAGGCGTCTGCAAAATGACCAGATGTAAATGTAATGACTTCGCTGCACCTCGTGCTGCTGTATCGCTCACACTCTGAAATGCTCTAGAGCTGCACCCACAACAACAACTTAAAGCAATCGCGGTTACACAAATTGGAGAATGATCCCACCGATTGTATTGAGGATTTTAGGCTGCGATAAAAGGAATCGATGTAATATTATTTGGTTGAATTCCTATTCAGTTGCTTGCGATTGTAAACTAATGGCCTGAATCTGTGCTAACGCGTAAGCTAGCTAGCTATTTGACATTATGTACATTACATGACAACCAAAACCTGTTCAGCAGTCTCGGACTGTTAACGTATAAAGTTTTATATTTTACAAAAGTTGCCACTGTAGCGTTATTTGTCAATTAAGTTAAGTATCATCATGTGAAAACTAAGCATCGTACACTAGCCGATTTATCACCGCTACGTTTATTCCGTTTTATTCTCGCAAAGTCAAATACAAGTTAAGTGGCAAAATTGTTGGTAAGAAAAACAGTGGAGTTTTGTAACTAAATATCTATAATTAGTTGAATTAGACCTTCGTATACACTTTCAAGTTATGTTATTACGCTAACTGTGTTGTACAGTATTCTTAGCTTATGCGTAAAAGGCCAAAAGCTAGCGTTCAAAATGCAACCGAGCACACCATCAGTAAAACACACACAATGGCCAAACAGTCCGCACACGCGAGCTCAAATAGCGAAACAAATGTAAAACTGGAAGTACCGTTTAGCCGTAACTTATCGCAATACACACAAAACTTGCGCCTGCACACGTGGGGCAGCCCAACGCAGCAATATCAACACCACAGTAATACAGGTTTAATAATCCCCATTACATAAACATTATTGTCAATATGCCACAATAAATAGAAGGTTTTTTTTGTTTTGTTTTACCTCTGATTGCTTCCTGATAGTATTATCAGGGCTCATTAAGTTCCCCAGTAAGAGGTAGAATTGCTGTTGCTCCGCCATTGCTGGACAATTCAGAAAGAAACCAGCTGATGAAGGAGGGGCGAAAATAGACGGAGGTTCCGCTAGCTTTACCGCCTTGTCAGAGTTTGTCACCGCCGGCAGGAAGTTCATTGACTGAAATTCAATAAAGGCTAAAAAAGAAATAGGAAAATAGGAATTTTACGCATTTTACTAGTTGACTTAGCCATTGCTAAAAGACATATAATACAATAATAATAAAAAATTATAAAAAGTACACTCACTTATCCTCGCTAACATAATAAATCGACTTTACTTTCAAATCTGCATTTATGTGCAGGATTGGTTCGTGCATACCCACATCATGTCCGGAAAAACTAATTGCGAAACGCTTTGTACATTTTATATCTTTAACTTTTACCCCGACAAAGCAGATGTTTTAGGGTGTCGTGTGATGGTACGAGTGGATCAGACATTTGTATGTATTGATATTTGTACCGTTTAGTTAAGTAGCCCCACTGTGTCTGTTCCACTTTCACCAGTACAACACACAACAACTCACCACCATGTCAATATCATTGCTGTACTCATAATCACCCACCACCTACATTATGTAATTCTAAAACTCCAAAATATATAAACAGTAGAACTGAAAAATCAGTGAGTGTAGAAATGAGGTGTACCTAATAAAATGGCTGATGGGTGTATATATACAATTTAAAACACTAGTATTACAAATAACTTTCTATGTTCTAGGTTTGACTGGTTACATAAGTTATTTACAACCAAGTAATTATAACAATAAATTAATCTTTTTTTTTTAAAGATATCAAAATGGATTTATTCAGTGTTTAAATTATTAGTTACACTTAATGTGTTTTAATTCATGTGCTCTTCGAACAAATCAATATGAAATTAAAATGAATAACACAATTAGATATTTTATTAACAAAAATGTTACAACCTTTAGGTACTATGCAGACAGGTGCATTCCAAACCCAAAATTTCCAAATCTATTGCAGAAATTCTCATAAATATGTGGCACATTTAGGTTGTATTTCTTTCACTCTTCTGTGTAGTTTATTCAAAACAAGCTCGATGGGGTTTAAGTCTGATGGTGTGCTGGCCACTCATGTTTTCAAGATTACCATTTTTTCTTTTTCTGAGGTAGTTCTGGCAAAGCTTGGAATTATGTTTTAGGTCATTATCCTGTGGAAGGATAAACCCATTACTAACTAGGTGCCTACCAGCGGATATTGCACGGCTTTGCTGAATGCTGCATTAGCTCTTTTGGTTCAGGGTGCCTTTCACTCTGTGCAAGCCTCTCACTCTGGATCTAGCAAAACAGCCCCAGATAATGTTTGACCATTGAGGTCACACATTGTGGAACCATCCATACGTCAAATTGACAGTTTACAAATATCCTGCATATTGAACCGAAGATTTTATGAAGTTCAAGTAATTTTTTTATATAGTGCTTTTTACAACAGTACATTGTCACAAAGCAGCTTTGCAGAGTTAAAAGCCTTTAAATCCCCAAAGAGCAAGCCTAAATGACAGTGGCAAGAAAAAAAACAGCATCAACAGAAACCAGGCAGCATCAACAGTGTTGGACGGCCATGTACAGATTGTGTCGAGATCAGGTGACCGTATTAAACAAATGGAAAAACTTTAACAACTGGAAAACTATATGGAAGTCCATTAAGGTGGTCCTACAGGACCGCCAGTCCAATTAATATCCAGGTTCCATCCAGTAATCATCGTAGCCACAGTGCTTTGGCAGAGTCATGGATGAAGGTCTAACTACACCTCCAGGAAACCCTCAACACCTCAAAAGAAACAGAAAGGAAAAGCAGTTAGAACTGATAAAGCACAGCATTTAAGTAATAAGTAATTGATTGACACAGTGCGGCATGTGACTCAACTGACATAACTGACTAGAGCAGCATAACTAAAAGAGGCAGATACTGCAGAGACAGGATTTTACAGGCTCAAAAACAGGCTTTATTTACACATTGTTTTAAATTCATCGATCAGATGTGCCGTTGCATTCCAGCAGCTTATGGCTGATTTTTCCACCCGCAGCATGTGATGTTGCAGCTTATAAAGGACCCATAGGTTTATCAGCCAGAGCCGCATCTGGTGTGTTAATAGCCCATTCCATCTGGAATGGCTCTGCTTTCTCTCAGGGCCACTGTGTTTTTGACACAACAAGTTATTTATCTGTGATGCAACTGCTCTTTATACAGCATTTCTGCATAATGAGATATTTATATAGCCATAAAAAGATATTGATGCAGGGATTAATTCAGATGGAATACACACACACACACACACACACACACACACACACAGATATATATACATGCACATATATATATATATATATATATATACATGCACATATATAAAGAAATATACACTCTGGAAATCGAAATTAGAGAACAATTTATGAACACTACTTTTTTTTTTTTTCAAAAATAATGTAATGTACATTTATCAACATTTGAAGGACTAGTTCGGTTCCACAAACAAAATCCAAACAATAACTGTTTTTTCTAAATCGACGATTCTGCACAGAATTAATTCGAAAAGCTAATAAAATTTTGGTAAGAACCTTAAAAACTGACTCCTTTTACTTAAATGGGAGTTACTTATACATTTTTTTAATTAATATAAAGACATAATTCTCCGGTTTCCTCACAGCAAATACTGGATGTTACCTGGGTTCCTGCAGGATGTCGTCAATGGACTTATATAGTTTTACAATTGTTAAATGCTGGATCAAACTGCACAGTCAGTTCTGTCCTCTAGAACCTGCAAATTGACTTGTTTGGTTAGTAAAGTTAAACACAACATCAAACAAACTTAAATTTTTGTATTGTTTATACAAATCGCACAACATAAGTTTAATAAACTCATATTTCTCCTGTTCAATGTAAAATTTTAAAATTAGGCCGCCTTAAGTTCATTACCTGGAGGAATAATAAAACCTTTATCAATCAATGTATAAACAACAATGCTGCAAAAAAGTCATAACATCAATTAATTATTCTTATATGTGTCATGGCAAAATATTTTCTCGAACTTCGACCTGGAAAAAATATAACCTCATAATTTTGTCCTCATTATTTAATGTCAGTCAGTCTGGTCTAGTGTAGTTAATTATCAGTCAAATCTTTTTTGTGACCTTGCTCTGCCAGATGCTTCACTAGAGCCAAAGTTGTGTCTTTACATATGGTCTGGGTTGGTGCTGCCACCAACATTTCAAAAATAGATCTCTGTCCGACTGTCAACATCTTATCAGTCCCGTGGCCCATTTTCTGTCATATATTAGTTCTGTCCTAGTCAAACAGTCTGGTTTATTCACTCAAATCTTCACAAAAAACCTCGTCTTTAAATTGGAAAATAGTGCTATTTAACATTTTAAAATCTAATAGTTATATTTAAATGAGCTCAAACTATTTTATTTGCCACAGCTAATTAATATTAATTCACTAACTTTCCCCAATTCAACATTATTGAAACTGTAGGATTTTTGGGTATTACTATGATGTTACTAAAGTCTTCCGCGTCCCATTACCAAATTATGGAAAATGAGAGACGGTCAAAGATTTAATCCGTGTTCTATTATGTAAAATATCTGACTACAAAGAATTTTTATTAAAACGGTAACTTTAGTTACACGAGTGCTTCTCTGCACTAAATGGGCTATTGTAGCTCAATGGTTTAAGCTATATCTGATTCAGGTATTCTGTAAGCATGCAGAAATCTTAATTCTGTCAGAGGCTTTTATAATATATGGACAGAGGCTACATGTGGATATATCTAAATATCCCTCAGAGGTCAATCTTGTGGCTGCTTAAAATACACCATTTAGTTAGAAATAAATTAACCTTTGAATTTCAGCCCTGAAGGAGTAACTGGAAACTTTGGTTTAGAGTATTAACAGTATTTATTACAGAAGATTCATTAAGAACACGAAGAATATTAAGATTACTTAACAGATTTATATTAAAAACTTACACTGATAGCCAATGAACGTCCCCTTTAGGTACAAACTCACGTGTTATGCAAACACAGCAATCAATGCAATACCACAATGAATCCTCAATAAAAGCAATAACTTTTCCCTACCTTCACTTACTCGTGACCTCATCAAAGACACACACACACACACACACACACACACACACACACACACACACACACACACACACACAGTGTTAATCAGAGATAAGAGCAGAGCAGAGACAAAGAAATGTGTCTATTTTCCAACCTTAAATTACTTCTCAATTTGTTCTAAATTAACCCAAATTTTATAGAAAAATGTATTAGGTTATTTATTTATTAATTTAAACTTTAAGACCTATTTTAATGATTTTAAAACCTTAATAGATTAATTAATTATTATTTATTGTGAGCAACATGTGACCTTAATGCTGGCAGCAGTTCAGGTTCAGTCAGGCTGTGTTCTTTAAACAGTGCTCACAGACAGACAGACTGATGGACCGGTGATCAGCTCTCTTGATCCTGAGACACTGACCATTTAATTTCTAGCATTGACGTCTGCCTGATCTGGTTGAGTCTGGGATCAAGTAAACACTCACCCGTCTTCGGTTGAGCACGTCCTCACTTTTTGCCAGAAATTCTCACACTGTTACAAGTGCCTAGGGCACCTGTCCCTCATGAGTGTAGACATTTACTCCGTTGGGAGATTGGTTTGTTTTGGTGCACGTGATCGGGTGTGTCGGTATTTAGGTTCCGTGTTCCCCGTCCCCCGTGCACGTCTTTGTTTTCGACTCGTTTGTGTGTTACCTTTTCGTTTGGTGTCCCTAGACCTTTAATTAATAAATTCCCGTGTTATGCTACCTGGTGTGTCTGAACTCCCTTCAGCGCATTCAGGCGCTCCGGCTCTGCGCATTACGCTGCGCAGCCGATTTCCGTGTTAGGTAAGCGAGTCTGACAGAAAGACGTGCCAATATATTTGGAGAGTTTAGAGCCCAGGTAAGCTCTTTTTTGCATTGGGTCGCCGCAACCGCACACCTGAGCTTATGGCTATGCGGAAATGGTACGACTCCGAGGATGAGTTTATATGGAGGAGTGGGTATGAGTTGCTCTGCGCGGAGGAAGGTCTCGATTTCATCGAGATCTCAGATGACGAGGCGGGCGAGTCGTACCTGTATGGGCATATTCTGCCTGTACGCACTCTTCTAAACTCTGAGGAGCTATGGACTGATGGTCCGGTCCAGTTCGTGAAACCACCCCCCGTTGAGAGTCGCAGACGCGGAGCGCTCCGCCGGCACAGAGCCAAGAAGCAGCTTGCGGGTTGCGCAGCCGCCAAGCTCCAGCCTGCGTGCACCCCCGCCGAGCTCCAGCCAGCGCGCACGCCCGCCGAGCTCCAGCCAGCGCACACGCCCGCCGAGGTCCTGCCAGCGTGCGTGCCCGCCGAGATCCTGCTAGCGTGCGTGCCCGCCGAGGTCCAGCCAACGTGCGTGCCTGCCAAGGTCCAGCCAGCGTGTGTGTCCGCCGAGGTCAAGCACCAGAAGCCGCCCTCCACCGAGCCCGAGCACCAGGGGCCGCCCGCCGCTGAGCCCTAGCAACAGGGGCCGCCCGCCGCCGAGTCTGAGCACCAGGGGCCGCCTGTCACCGAGCCCTCGCCCCAGGGGCGCTCCCCTCGCCCCGCAGCCAGAGGGCGCCGACCGGACTACGCAGACCAAGGGCGTCCACCGCGCTCCGCAGCCAGAGGGCGAGCTCCACTCCTCGCCCGCCGAGGGCATCCACCGCGCCCTGCAGCGAGAGGGCGTGCTCCACGCCTCATCCGCAGAGGGTGTCCATCACGCCTCCACCGGACCATGCAACGAGAGGACGTCCACCAGACCATGCAGCGAAAGGACGTCACGCAGCCAGAGGGCGTCCACCTAGTCTCGTCCGCAGAGGGCGTCAGCCTCGCTACAAAGCCAGAAGGCGTTCTCCACTCCTCATCAGCAGAGGGACGCCCCACTCTCCCCAAGAATTGTTTTTCTTTTTTTTCCCTTCTTGGTTTTTTCCCCGTTCCCCCTGTTGTGTGACCGGTGAGGCGGGGATATGTTACATGTGCCTAGGGTAGTCATTTACTCTGTTGGGAGATTGGTTTGTTTTGGTGCACATGATCGGGTGTGTCGGTATTTAGGTTCCGTGTTCCCCTTCCACCGTGCACGTCTTTGTTTCCATGTCGACTCGTTTGTGTATTACCTTTTTGTTTGGTGTCCCTACACCTTTAATTAATAAATTCCCGTGTTATGCTACCTGGTGTGTCTGAACTCCATTCAGACACACCATTGAACTGAGTGAATTTATTATACTTTACTAAAATACTAGAAACCATTTTGTCTTTTACACTCTATTGTTAAGCTTAAAATTTACTTTTATGTTTACTTTATTCTAATTTACAGTGTTTCTTAACTTATTATTGTAGCATTTATTTATTTTACCCTAACTCACTACTACCATAACTATTATTTATTTAGTAATTTACTCATTTGCTTTTAGTTATGCTAGTATATTATTCCCTAGTTTGGTTGTTCTTCCCCACAACACAGAAAAGAGTTTAGAGTAGAAAAATAGGGTTTTAGTTTTTACATTCATCATGTCACATGCCTACCTTGGACTAAGAGCGGCTGCGCGGATGAGGCCCAGATCCGCAGCGCTTTAATGCGCAGAAGAGAGCCAGGCACACAGGTAGCAGAAACACTGATTTTATTTTCAAGATGTAGAGATGCCAAACACAACAGGTACACACAACCAGTGAAGATAGACCTAGCGAAGGCACGGAGGACGGGGAACACAGGAAATAAATACACAAAGACATCTGACGTGCACCCAACAAACCAATGAAACAGAAGAGCTAATTTACTTAAACGACCCGGAATGACAGTTAATTAACTCAAATCAAGGATAACACATAAAAAACAGAAACAGAAAAACAGGTGCCCTAGGTGTTACAGTAAGTACCCCCGCCCCTATGGTCGCGCAACGGGGGGGGGGGGGGCGCGATCAAGAAAAAAAAAAAAAGTCCCGGGGGCGGGGGTCCTTCGCCCTCCTTGAGCCGGGCTTGGCAGCGTGCAGCCCCTGAAGAATGGGCTGGGCGGCAAGCGGCCCCTGGAGAACGGGCTGGGCGGCGTGCGGACCCTGGAGAACGGGCTGGGCGGCGTGCAGCCCCTGGAGAACGGGCTGGGCGGTGTGCGGCGCAGGGACCACGACAGGTGTGCATTCTTGTGGGTCTGTGGCAGAAATGCCCGCTGGGGGACCTCGGCGTAAACGCACGCAGGAGGGGCCTCGGCGGGTTCGCACGCTGGCTGGACCTCGGGGGGCACGCACGCTGGCTGGGCCGCGGCGGGCACGCACGCTGGCTGGACCTCGGGGGGCACGCACGCTGGCTGGGCCGCGGCGGGCACGCACGCTGGCTGGACCTCGGGGGGCACGCACGCTGGCTGGGCCTCGGCGGGCACACACGCTGGCTGGGCCTCGGCGGGCACGCACGCTGGCTGGACCTCGGCGGGCACGCACGCTGGCTGGACCTCGGCGGGCACGCACGCTGGGTGGACCTCGGCGGGCACGCACGCTGGGAGGACCTCGGCGGGCACGCACGCTGGGTGGACCTCGGTGGGCACACACACTGGGTGGACCTCGGCGGGCACGCGTCAGCACCTCCAATACGCCGTTCGTTTTCCACCTCAGGATCGCCATACTGCACACAGTAGAGGTACAACCCCACAAGCCACAGACTCATATGACACGGGGAAGACAGACTGGACAGACGAGACAGGGGGATTTACCACACTCATGACACATGCATCCACATTAACACACTTTAGCGGTGGCTCCAGTACCGCCCCCTCGCAGCGCGACCCAGACAAGGCGCGGCCCAGCGTGAACGCGTCACGTGACTGCCCTGCAGAGCACGTATCAAGCTCAATCGCTGCGTCTTGGCTCCGCACCATCAGTCCAGAACTCCTCAGAGTTAATGAGGGTTCGTACGGGCAGAATATGCCCATACAGATACGACTCGCCCGCCTCATCATCGGAGATCTCGACTAAGTCGAGACCCTCCTCTGCGCAGAGCGCCTCATACCCATACCTCCACAACCAATCATCGGAGTCACAACACTCGGCTCCGGGACGGCGGACTACGCATAGCGGCATACTCGCGGACACGACGGAGGCCCCCGCAAAGAAAAATAAAAGAAAAACCTACCTGGGCTCTGGACTCTCCAAACGATTGGCACGTCGTGATGTTACACTTGCCTACCTTGGACAAAGAGCGGCTGCGCAGATGAACTGAAACGACCAGGAATGACAGTTAATTAACTCAAATCAAGGATAACACAGAAGAACAGAAACAGAAAAACAGGTGCCCTAGGCACCTGTTACACACTCATATCTGACCCACTCGAACAACAAATATGCCAGGCACTTAACATAACCACATACAGTGGTACCACACCTAACCAACAATTATCTAACTATATCATACTGCAATATTTCAACACATTTTAACTTTATTCAGTATATACTTTAATTTATTAATACTGCAGTTTTATTTTAATTTAAGGTTCATACTCTAATTATTACTGATTTTAAACTTCTATATTACAATATGTGGATCATATAATATTATATGTAAATATATATTAAAATAATTATATAGTGTAATTATATCAGCAATTCAAACAAGCCCAGTTGGTTCTTTAAATTGTTCACAAGAATTCTGTCTGGGAGTCCCAATGGTCTTCTGTGTGGGCAGTGTTTACTCCCCCCCCCCCACACACACACACTCATGAGTGTGATTGAAAATTTGCAAAGGAGGTCTCGACCCAGTAAGTCTATTGGACACTGTGGGGCAAATAGAAATTGATGGTACACCGTTTCCGAATTCATCTGTAATGTAATTGCTACTGATAAAGTGACAGTTAGGGGCTGCACTAATACTTTCCCCAAGAAAACAGTTGTTTTGAGAGTTTTGTTAGACAAATGTCCCTGCTCCAGTATCCAACAAAAAAAAATCCCACATTCCACCCTTTTACAGATAACCTCAATATTGGTTCTGGGCAGCCGTGGGTAGGACTGGTGACTGGGCAGCATCATTGGTGGTTGGGTCTGCGGCGATAACTCCAGGGTGGACCCCCAACTCCTCACCCTCTCCCACGCTGTGGGCAATCTCTCCCGAAATATCCCGATCGACCACACGAGTAGCACTCATTTCTTCCCATTGTGCTGTTGTGTCCCCCATTCCTGGCCCTCACAATAGTGTCGGACTCCGAGAGCCCCACTTTTTGCATCAATTCAACCAAGGTGTTTTTCATGGCATCAATTTCAGGACACCTTTCCATTACGTAACCCCCGGACAAAGACACACTCATAGTTCCTCTCTCAGCGGCCTCTCCGGGTTGAGCCACCATTGTTTTACACTCATGAGATTGTGTTGTGATTCTACGGTCTTGCTTGGTTGAGGGCAGGATGAGGTAGAGGGCTAGCACAACATTAACACTAGGAAGAGCAGTTGGCTGTATGGGAGGGGTGCTAGTGGGGGGAGGTATGTGGAGCGGAGGAGTCGGAGTAGGAATGGGTTCCTGCTTCACTTCCTGTTTCTCACCAGTTGACTCTACATGCTTGCTCTGGCTCTCTGTAATCACCGCCATGTGTTCCATGATTAATTTTACCCATATCTGTTCGTTCTCTGCTTTTGTAGCCCTCGATTTAACCGCTAATCTTCTCAACCCACTCGCACCTTTTGCCTGCTTTTCTGCAGCATCAGCTCTCGTTTGCATCACATACAACAAATGTATGTATGCAGGGCAGTATCAATGGGGTAGAGTCCCACACCACACCACTCATTAAACATTTTTTCACACCTTTTTACCACACTCACACGTTTATCCACAGGATTAGTTACTTTTATTCTCTCCAACACCTCCTTTTTGACATCACCAGCAGTCAACCCCATTTTAATCAACACTCTCTCACACACTCCCGTACAACTCCCTCTATTCACCCTCTCGTGCGTCCATGAGCAATATCCCACAAATGCAGCTGCTCTATTGCTGCATGCTGAATTTCACTTTTATACTTGACTTACCCGCGAGCACAAGTGTCTCCTCATAAACTCATTCATTCATTCATTATCTTCCGCTTTGTCCTATATTAGGGTCGCGGTGGGCTTCCCCATGCCCATCCAGGGGAGAACGTTTCGGGTGCTGGGCAGATACACCCAGGACAGGGCGCCAATCTATCGCTGTCTCCTCATAAACTCTTTCAAACTTAAACTTGATTTACCGCCCTCTGGGACATGAACCCACCAGGACTGAGTAATTGACCAATTTATATTTACCTACCTAGACACTGTGTGGTTTTTGAACCCAATCACTTTGACCAATTTACCTACCAAGACACTGTGAATTTACGTGCCCAAAACCTGTATTGTGCTCTGCAGATGGGCCTTGAATCCCCTGGGAGCAGCTCAATTTGTCGAGACGGGTCAGTCCGCGACTGTACACACACAGGGAGCTACCCCATTCGCCTCAGTAACGCAACTACAGGATTTTCACAATCCCTTGGTCATGACCTTTCAGTAAAACCCAGCATTCAGAGCAACTTTTAAAAACACAATTTAATCCATACACAAATCCACAAAGCCTTGGGAGAACACAACACACTTTAACACTTAAATTTATACACTTAATTTCAGTTAACAATTCTATTCATTCATTATCTTCTGCTTTATCCTATATTAGAGTCGCGGGAGGGTTTCCCATGCCCATCCAGGGGAGAACGTTTCGGGCGCTGGGCAGATACACCCAAGACAGGGTGCCAATCTATCGCTGGGCACACACTCACTCACACATACACACTCTATATGGGGCAATTTGGAGAACTCAATTGACTTGATCCATGTTTTTGGACTGTGGGAGGAAACTGGAGAACCCGGAGGAAACCCACGCGGACACGGAGAGAACATGGAAACTCCACCCAGATGGGGATTCAAACCGGGAATCCCTAGTACTGAGAGGCGAACGTGCTAACCACTATTGTATTAATTTAATTTAGATTTCAACTGAGCCCTTATTCACCACCCACAGCTAATTATATTGTTTTTCAGCTAAATATAGGAGCAAGGGTCCTTCTTACCTTATTGGCCGGCCTGTGAGTACCGCGTAAGTGCTATCGTTGGAATCAAGCAATCAACCCGATTATCTGCACTGCAATCAACGACCTTCAACCATCCCCTGCTACCAATTGTTAGGAAATCTGAAATTTACCCGATGAAATGAACCATTTTGAAGGCGTCAAAAAGCACAGTACAATTGGTTTCAGAGTTACTCGAATCAAGCGGTTTATTTATGACAAACCGAGTTAAATCAGGACCTTCAGGTTGCAAGGCTGGGCAAATGACTTTTACAATCAATAGGACACATACAAATGTACTAAAAATCTATACTTGCATTACAAATACATTAATGGAATAATATGACCAGAGATAAGTATAGTTTTTCAAAATACACTTTAAAACAATTATTAACAATTGATTA
>JAFMOD010000567.1:19518-35176 GCA_019802435.1 Corydoras maculifer | reverse complement strand
TATATTCATTCATTATCTTCCGCTTATCCTCTATTAGGGTCGCGGTGGGGTTCCCCATGCCCATCCAGGGGAGAACATCTCGGGCGCTGGGCAGATAGACCCAGGACAGGGCGCCAATCCATCGCTGGGCACACACTCACTCACACAGACACACTCTAAACGGGGCAATTTGGAGAATTCAATTAACTTGATCCATGTTTTTGGACTGTGGGAGGAAACCGGAGAACCCGGAGGAAACCTACGCAGACACGGGGAGAACATGGAAACTCCAACCAGATGGGGATTCGAACCGGGAATCCCTAGCGCTGAGAGGCGAACGTGCTAACCACTAAGCCACCATGCCGCCCTCATTCTTGATATCAACAATTTAATTTCCACTAGTGGAAATGTTCATTGTTGATATCTGTAATTCACTTACAACTAGTAAGCTTGTGCCATAGACCTCCATTCAAATTCAATTTCAGATATCTGTAATTCAGTTTTGACATGTCAAAAATACAAGCCGACATATCCATAATGTCATTTTGACTAGTTTGACTAGTCATTTTGACAAGATATCATTAATGATATCTCAAACTCAATTTCCACTAGTGGAAATGTTCATTGTAGATATCAACAATTCAATTTCCACAAAAGGTGTTATGCTATTGTCACATGGTGTGGGTTGGTCTGGGTGTGCACACCCCCATAATCATGCGCCACGATTAATCACGATTCCCTATTTAAGTCCCTTCCGTCCCCGCCAGTTAGTCTTGTGCAAAGCCCTTGCTACGCCCGACTACACTAGCTTCCTTCACTGCCTCGCCTTGCCCTGCCTTGTTTTGCTTTTCTTTGTGTGTACACGTTCTCGTCTGTGCTGTGTTCTATGTGTGTGCAGCTCATCGTCTGCCGCCACTACCTTGCTCAAGCTCCCTTCACGCCAGTCACACCGGATTGGGACACGACGCCAGCTGACGTCATACGCCGCGTCTCCACGTCACTACGCCACTTCCTTGTGTTACCTCCAGTGTGTTGTTGTTCCCAGTACTGTTGCCCTGTGTGTCTGGAAATAAACCCTGTTTTTTTGCATCTCATCTTCACTTTCAGTCTGAATTTGTCTCCGAGTAGCGGATCCACCCCGCCCGGTCATCAGACCGTAACATTACTAACTGGCCAACATGGATCCCTCAGCGAGTGACTCAGCGCTGGAGCGGAGCTGGCGCCATCACCATCTGCCGGACAACCGCCTGATCCACGCCTCGATCTGCTCTACAGCTGCCAGCAGGGACTGGCGGATCTGGTCAGCAAACTGGCGCTACAGGTACAGATGGCCCTCGCCTCACTGCCTGCTTCGACCACTGCTCCCGCACCGGAGATATCATCCGATAACCAGGTACCAAACGTTTCCCACGCGCCCTGACGGAGCCGCGGTACACCCGGAACCGTACGACGGGGATCTACAGAGGTGTAGGGGATTCCTGCTCCAGTGGGAACTATATTTTAACATCCGCCCCTCATGCTTCCTCACCAACCCGCACAAGATCGCTTTTGTCATAGGGCTGCTGTACGGTCGTGTGCTGAATTGGGCAGAAGCGGCGCAGGGATCCATCTCGCCGATTGGCACTACGTACACCTCGTTTTTAGAACGCTTCCGCTCTGTCTTCGATCATCCAGACTATGCTGATGATATTGACTCTTGACTGCTCTCGGTGCGACAGGGGACACGCTCAGTATCAGAGTTCGTCGTCGAGTTTCAGACTCTCGCCGCGGAGTCGGGCTGGTATGAGCGCTCGCTCCGCGGCGTGTTTCGTCACGCCCTGAACGAGCGGATGCGTGATGAGTTAGCAACGCGCGACAGACCTGACACCCTCCAGGAAATTATCAACCTTGCCATACGCATAGACGGATGTTTTAATGAGCGACGCCGCGAGCGTCAATCCCAGGACCATGTCCGTACCATCACCCCATCAAGATTACCGCCAGCGTTCCTGATGGCCGCTCCCTGCCCGAACAGTCGGCTGGACCTGAACCTATGCAGCTGGGCCGTACCACGCTAGTGCCTAGAGACTTTGTTTTTATTGTGGCGGAAGTAATAATCAGGTGAGGGGGTGCCCGGTCCGCCCAAAGAAATCGACTCGGCAGTAGGACTTGGGGTCCTGTCGAGTCCTACTCTAAAACACCAAAGCCATTGACTCAGCCTCCCTGCAGTATTTTCCCTCCAGGAAAGAAGAGTCACCGTCAACGTTCTAGTAGATTCTGGGGCAGAGGAGAATCTGATAGACGTTGACTTTTCTAACCTATATGGCATTGTGATCTCTCCACTAGCTTCCCCTCTCCATACGGTGGCGTTGGAAGGCAGGCGACACTCCCCCATCACTCACCGCACCTTGCCCGTCCATTTGACATTGGAGGGAAACTACCAAGAAAGGATCTGCTTCGACGTTTTTCAGTTTCCTGAAGCCCCGGTCATTTTGGGTTACCCTTGGCTGCGGAAACACAACCCCCATATCGACTGGTTCAATGCCCGGGTCCTCACGTGGGGGGCATTGTGCCACGCCTCCTGTCTAATTTCCGCAGCCCCCCCCAGCAACACACCTGACTCCGGCAGTCCTACCCCCGTTGATCTGTCCACAGTACCCGGCGAGTTCCATGACCTGGAGGAAGTGTTCAGCAAAGACAAGGCTTGTCAGCTTCCACCCCACAGAGCTTACGACTGTGCCATTGACCTCCTGCCAGGGACTCCCCTTCCGTCCAGCCGGCTCTACCCATTGTCACGTCCAGAGAGGGAGGCAATGGAGAAGTACGTGTCGGAGTGTCTCGCCACAGGATTGATCCAGTCCTCGACATCTCCCGTAGGGGCCGGTTTCTTCTTTGTATCCAAGAAGGACAGTTCCCTACGTCCCTGCATTGACTATAGGGGATTAAACACCATCACAGTCCCCTACAAATACCCTCTGCCACTAACATCCTCCGCATTTGAGTCTTTGCAGGGTGCAACCATCTTCACCAAGCTGGACCTGCGGAATGCCTACCACCTGGTCCGCATAAAGAAAGGGGACGAATGGAAGACGGCGTTTAACACCCTGAGCGGCCACTATGAATACCGCCTGGTCCCCTTCGGCCTCAAGAATGCCCCGGCCCTGTTCCAAGCTCTGGTGAATGATGTGTTGTGGGACTTCCTGGATCGTTTCGTCTTTGTCTACCTGGATGATATCCTGATTTTCTCCAAGTCCACCAACGAGCACGTCCGACACGTCTGTCTTGTCCTGAACCGCCTCCTGCAGAACAGACTGTTTGCAAAAGCCGAGAAGTGCTGCTTCCATCAGAAGTCGGTGTCCTTCCTGGGGTTCATCCTGTCTCCAGGGGCTGTTCGACCCGACCCCGAGAAGATCCGGGCCATCACCGACTGGCCCACTCCCACCACCAGGACCGAGCTGCAGAGATTCCTGGGCTTTGCCAATTTCTACAGACGCTTCATTAAGAATTATAGCAGCATATAGCAACCTCACTACTTACATCCCTTACTTCCACGAAGGAGAAGTTCCGCTGGACTCAGGAGGCCCAGCACACCATGGACTACCTCAAGACCTGCTTCACCTCTGCCCCCATTTTAATACAGCCAGACCCCACCAAACAGTTCATAGTGGAAGTCGTCGCGTCGGGCGCTGGAGTGGGGGCTGTCCTGTCCCAGAAGTCGGAGGAGGGTCGCCTTCACCCCTGTGCCTTCTTTTCAAGGAAACTCTCAGCGGCCAACTACGACGTGGGGAACTGTGAGCTGCTGGCTGGAAGGGGCTGAGCAGCCGTTTGTGGTTTGGACCGACCACAAGAACCTGGCCTACATACAGTCTGCCAAGAGACTGAATTCCCGTCAGGCACGTTGGGCCTTGTTTTTTGGTCGGTTCAATTTCACTTTGTCATACTGACCTGGAACCCGGAACACCAAGCCAGATGCACTATCACGGCTCTTCCCGGAGAAGGAGGTAACCTCCGAGAATGACTTTATCCTGTCTCCCCAGTGTCTCATTGCAGGTGTCTCCTGGGAGGTCCGCCAAGTCGTGGAACGGGAACTGGCCAAGGATCCTGACCCGGGGCTGGGTCCACCCAACCGGACCTTTGTGCCCACCGCCGCCCGCATCACTGTTCTCAAATGGAGTCACGAATCCCTCTGGGCTTGCCATCCTGGGGTCTCACAGACAGAGGAGATCATCAGGTGTTGCTTCTGGTGGCCCTCCTTGTCAGCGGACATTCAGCAGTTTGTCTCCGCCTGTGCTGTTTGCGCCCGCAACAAGGCCTCGCATCAGCCACCCGCTGGACTGCTCCAGCTGCTTTCCATACCTGGGCGTCCCTGGTCACACGTCGCGCTGGATTTCGTCACGGGTCTGCCGAACTCCGGAGGTAATACCGTCATCGCTACCATTGTGGATTGGTTCTCGAAGTCAGTACGTCTAATAGCATTGTCCAAGCTACCGTCTGCTCTAGAGACTGCCAAGTTATGTTTTGAGTACGTCTTCAGGGTCTTCAGCATTCCCGTGGACATCGTCTCGGAGCGGGGACCCCAGTTCATCTCCCAGGTATGGAGAGCCCTTCACAGTTTTTTTGGTACCAGCATTTCCCTGACCTCAGGTGGCCACCCCCAGTCCAACGGCCAGGTGTGACCATCTAGCCTAGGTGGAATACGCAATTAACACTGCGCGCAGTTCCGCCACTGGTAGGTCTCCTTTTAAGAAAGCACTGGGCTACCAACCCCCCCTATTCCTGGAAGAGCAAGCAGAGATCAGTGTCCCATCGGTCAGCCAGCATATTCGCCGCTGCCGGCGCACATGGAAAAACACCCTCATAGCACTCCGCCAAGCCCAAGCCACGTCCGCCCTCTTGGCGCCGCGTGGCCCCTGTCTACAAGGTGGGTCAACTGGTCTGGCTGTCTACAAGGAACATTCCCCTAATAACTGAGTCAAAGAAACTAAGCCCCTGCTTCATAGGACCCTTCTCCATTACCAGGGTCATCAACCCTGCAGCTGTCTGCCTCCACCTGCCTTGACACATGCGCATCCACCCCACCTTCAACGTCTCCCAGGTCAAGCCCGCCATGCACTCTATGTGTGTGCAGCTCATTGTCTGCCGCCACTACCTTGCTCAATCTCCCTTCACGCCAGTCACACCGGATTGGGACACGATGCCAGCTAAGGTCAGGCTTCGCCATATGCCACGTCTCCACGTCACTATGCCACTTCCTCGTGTTACCTCCAGTGTGTTGTTGTTACTCGTACTGTTGCCCTGTGTGTCTGTAAATAAACCCTGGTTTTTTGCATCTCATCTTCGCTTCCAGTCTGAATTCGTCTCAGAGAAGCGGATCCACCCCACCCGGTCATCAGACTGTAACAAAAGGAATGTTCATTTTAGATATCTCTAATTGTTCTCACATTATAGATATCAAAAATGTAATTTCAGATATCTAAATCTCAATTAAAGTAATTCATAAATATTAAATTACTGATATGTTGAGCCTGGAATTGTAACTATTAAAAATGTAATTTCAGATATCTGAAATTACATTTTAGATATCTAAAACTGCATTTCAGATATCTAGTGAAAATTATATTGTTATCAGTGACAATTGTATATAAGATATCTACAATTCCTTTTATAACTAGTCAGAATTGAATTGCAGATATCAAAAAAGTAGTTTCCACTAGTCAAAATGAAAACGCTATTGACATGTCACATACACACCCACTTCCACTGCTCCGCCTACCTCACCACCACACACACCCACTGCTACACCTGATGCACCTTCCACCAATCAGTGCTCTCCCTCTCCTGATTACTAGATCAGGTGCACCTCATTAGCGTGAGCTCTATTTAAGCCGGCGTCCCGGATCCACCATTGCAGAGTTTTCTGGTTACGTGCGTATTCTATGGCGTTTCTGTTCATTTGGCTCTCGCCTTTTGCTTCTACGATCCAATTCTGCCCGTTGGTGTTATCTAGGACGGTTTACCTGTGAGCAGGTGAAGGATCACGGACTCCATTTCCCTCGAGTTCACCTCGCTGCATTCCTTACCCTCTCATTATCTGGTCTCCCGGGGATTCCGACGACCAATGAGGTCATTACCAACCCTTTACCTCTGTTTGCTCATATCGGACTATTGATTATTGCCTATGCAATAAAGACTCTTTTATTTGCTGAAAACTTCACGCTTGCTGCGTTTCCTCCGGTAGCGTGACACATGTAAGAACTAATATGCAAATGATGGCACATATCCGAAATTACATTTTAACATGTAAGAACTAATATGCAAATTAGGACACATGTACAAAATAACATTTTGACATGTTACAACTAATATGCAAATTAGGGCACATATTCGAAACCAATAGGTGTTCAAATTCTGATGTGAGTATGCAAATTAGAGCTGTGGAAAGTTGTGAATGTTCCAATAAACGGCCAGAAGTCATTGTTTTTTTTTCCAAAAGCATTTAATGCGAGTTACTGAATAAACAACCAAGTGTACAGTACAGAAAAATCAATGGCATAATAATATGTACTGTAACATGTCAAAATTGTATTATAAATATCTTCATGTGACATTTCTTACATGTCGAAATTGTATTTTGACTAGTGGAAATGTAATTTCTACTAGTAAAAACTAAACCTGTTACAAGTTAGCCTGTCATATTAAATGTTAAATCGGCTTGCCATATTACACCTGCCTTTGTGGAGAAACTACAGGAAAGCACATTAAAGAACGATCTGTTCTGTTTAATTGTACACAGTTGGGTGTTTTAATTTGAGAAGCACTGTAAAATAGTATGAAAGCTCCATGTTTACTATGTTTTCTTACGTTAGAGAAAGGTACATTTAATTAAGATATACAAGTTATATATACATATGCTGTTTGGAGAAATACAGGAAAGTCATTCCCTTATTAAAGCACATTAAAGAATTGTCTGTTCTGTTTTATTGTACACGTATGTGTATACATATAAACAATACACCACACATATATTATACATTTTTTATTTGCTGTCTGTCATGTGCTAAAGGCAGAACAGAGATGTTTCTTTTAATTTTTTTCTTTAAATTTTTTTATTTTAGACTACCTTGATGCATTGGTGTCCCACATTGGCCCACACAAGCTTAGTCTTCCTCACATCTGGTGAATTGGAATCTGGTCACCCTAGTTATCGCAACTGTGTGGAACTTTCTAATAAAGTCACTTTACAGCAAGAATCTGTGTCTGGTGCGTCTCCACCCCTAACGGAATAATATAACCTCAATTGTTGTTTTGGTTTTGTAAACAGTACCAGTCAAACAGTACCAGTCAAAGTTTGGCACCCCCTTCTTGCTCTATTATCTATTTCCTCCACTCACCATATAGATGGACTAAAGTTTTAAAATTACAGACTGTAGTACGGTTTTCTGTTAGTCCCCTGTTTGCTCTCTGTTCTATATTGGTCAGGACCATCACACAGCAGGTATAATTTTAGTGGTGTATTGTTTATTGTCAATTCTGCAGTGACACTGATTGTAGAACTAAAAAGTACATCTTTACAATAAGTGGAACTAAACATGAACAATATGTGGAGCACAAAGTCCAAACTTTTGACTGGTACTGTACACAGATCTTGTTCTTAGAATGATCAGAGCAAAGAGTCAAAAACCATTGGTGGATTATAAGATGACATCAGTAGCTAACAGTATTTTCTAAATTGTGAAAATTATAAGGTGTTACGTGCCAGTGCAGCACGTTTGTTTTCCTGTGTGTCCTGTTTTGGCTTTCTCCTGTGACTCTTTAGGTGCTGACTGGAAACCAATGAGAAAGTTTCTGTTTTGTGTTTTTGTACTGCTCCATTGTACCTGTAAGGTGGACAGGGAAGTTTGGGCGCGCCCCTACATGTGCAAATGTAGTAAGGCCTCTGTTTAGTTCATTAGATTAGGGGCAGGTGCCGTCAAGTGTTTTTGGCTAGGTTTAGGCCTGACTAGGCAGACTAGTACTTTTTTGTTTTTTTCTTTTCTTTGGCACTGTCTACCGTTTACCTTCGCTGTTTGTGTTTTTTTGGGGGGCTTTAATACTGTAAGTTTTAGTTTTGATTGACTGCACCCTTTATTTCTCCATTATTTGTGCACCCCTTGTTTAAATTACTGTAAATACAACTCAACAAGTTTACACTAAGTTTGTTCTGTGTGTTATCCTTCCACCAAATTACCCACACTCACACGTCCACATGTCACCAGCCCCACAACCACGAGCCACATTCAGGGCTGGTTTGTAACATAAGGTCTGTTTGTGTTTTAACATAAAAACATAAAAACATTTAATAAAAAGTATTTTTTATATCTGATATAATCTAAACTTGTTCAAGTTTTTTCACTTCGATGTGATTGTTTTAATAATTACATTTAAAAGCCTATTACAGCTGGAACTGGAACTTCACCAGATTTTGGGATTGGGTCCACTTTTGGAAGAGTTCCTGCAGCACACATGCATCATCAAGGGCCTTATGAGCATTGTAGGTTTTATCGAGAAAAGAATTTACCAGAAAAGGCAAGTTGTATCTCTCGAGCATAGGATACATATCTTTACTTATTTCCAATGTATCTTAAAAAGCAAACACCACCTTCCTAAATTCACTGTCCAGACCAAACTCTTTTAGAACGCGCATCAGGATGGGGCCGTCGTACTTTCTGCAGTTGTGAGCCACCAGAATAGGATTTCTAAATTTCTTGAGGAAGGTGATGAAGGATGTTAATGCCTTTTCGGTTGAGACGGTCTCTACAGGCACCCCGTGTAGGAAAAGCTGTTCTCTATTTGTAGTCAAGCCTGTGACTTCAGACGCCCCAGGTTCAACAGCACAGCGAGGGAACATGTACTTATCATATACTTCCTGTCCACAGATGACTGACAGCTGAATGATGTCACAAGAGTTGATATCTGAAAGACAAAGATTAGGATGTGGCCTATTAGATTAGGCTGTGTTAGCATAAAAATGCTAATAATTTAAAAACTGCAAATCATATTATAAAAATGTCCTCCTCTATATGGTCATAGGGAACACCTTCTGTGATCTATTAAAGAATTAACACTTTTATCCATTTAGCCCTAGTCCAATATTCAGCAAAGGACTCTTTAGTACTGAGCCATGCAATAAATTAAAAGTGCACCAGAAACTGTATGTGTTTCTGCTGTACAGTTTAAAAACCATTTATCTATCAGTTTACTGGATTTTAAACCTTCTTTGAAAATGCAAAGGAATTTCCACTAATTCATTTAAATGAAAAAAATATAATTTTAGTGTAGTTTTTTTAAAAATATTTGTCTTAATAAATAATAGTTATAATAATTACAATAACTGAAATAATTAATCATGAGGGCGGCATGGTGGATTGTGGTTAGCAGGTTTGCCTCTCAGCACTAGGGATTCGAATCCCAATCTGGGTGGAGTTTCCATGTTCCCCTTGTGTGTGCGTGGGCTTCCTCCAGGTTCTCCGGTTTCCTCCCATAGTCCAAAAACATGGATTAAGGTCAATTGGATTCTCCAAATTACCATATATAGAGTGTGTTTGTGTGTGTGTCTGTGTGAGTGAGTGTGTGCCAAGCAATACATTGTCACCCTGTCCTGGGTGTAGTTGCCCAGCCCCCAAAACTTTCTCCCCTGGATGGGCATGGGGAACCTCATGCAACCCTAGTAGAGGATAAACCCTATCTATGCTATAATTAAACATTTGAGATAACAGATAAATATTTCAGAACTCTTACTCAATCCAGTAGTTTCCAGGTCAAAAAACAAGTAGCAGGGTTCTGTCTCCATACTTGCTGCTGGTAGATCAAATCTCGTCTTTTTCAGAGCTAAATGCTGTGGGAATGGCTGTAAGGGAGAGACTGCTGCCTACTAAAAGATGGAATTTACTTTTGTTTTCGTTTCAGTGAAAATGAAACTTTTGGGGGAATGCTTTGTGACAGCAGAGCTGGGCCGCACCCATGATAAGGCCTGCTTATGTAAAAGCAAGTTTTTTTTACACAAAGTGGGCATTACTCAACTATCATTTAATCTCCAAAGTCAGTATAGGAATTGGCACATGTTACTTTGCTCTAATGGTTATGCCTCTTTGGTAGAAAGCCACGGTAGTAAATTGTAAAAAATATATGAAAAATTATAAATAAATAAATTCATGTATACAATTAGATTTGAAGTGTTGGTTTTTGAAGGCCGAGTTTATCTGTGGGTTGGGCAGGTAAGCAAATACTTTTGGCAATATAGTGTAAGTATCATATCCTCTTGTTTATAAGTCGAAGTAAATAAAAAAAAATCTTACCAGACAATTCTTCTATACAGTAACTGGAAATACAAAAGGTGATGGATAACAAGATGCTTGATGTTCTTGCTGTAACAACATTTATACACAAAACACATTTGGTGATTATGAAAAAAGTAAGACTGGATAATTTCTGGAGGAGCATTGTTTGCGACAAGACATTGGCCTTCATTTCCCATAAATCAAGAAGTGTAGTCTCTTTCAGTGTAGTCAGTCTTTTTTAATGTGCGTTGCTGTGAATATTAAATACATCATACATCATACACCAGATCACAGCATGCAAAATGAATAAACACAAAATTTCCTTACAAAAAATAACAAAATAAGATAAAATAACAGGAAAATGTGAGTCCTGTGATGGCCTCATTTAAATTTTGGCAAACATAAGTTAACAAGAAAAACTTAAAAAAAAAAACAATAAAATGTCAGTGTAAATATAATAAATATTATTGAAGTACAGTATTTTAAATTTACAACATTTTTTTTAGCAGTATTACTTACTATTGCTTAGTACCTACCTACTGGCAGCTAGGGTGACCATATACCAATTTACCAGATGTGGAACAAAGACTATGTTTGTGTGGGACAATGTGGGACACCACACTGTCCCGCACAAAGCGGGGCATCTGGTCACACTACTGGCAGCATGACAAATATGAACTGCTGCTGAAGAATGGTAGATCAGAGGGAATAGAGGGAGTTTGGCCCCTTGTGGTCGCCAAACTCATTATAGAGTATGTGCCTAGTTTTATTAAATTCACATAAAATAAATAGGATGCATATTCTAACTCTGTTACACAACATGCTAGGAAAGAAATGGTCTCGGAATCTTCTTAACTTGGCAATAAAGTAGATTATGGCTTCTAAACATGATACAAAAGCATCACCCAAATCTACTGGCATTAAACATCACCAGCATGCTTGTAAGTATTTACACCCAGTAGACCTAAACAGCTGACTGCGCCCTACCTTATATTCCCATCCCTCTAGGCATGCTGGGCAAACTCGTGGAACCTTTATTATTGGTGGGGCAAAAACGTAAAAACGCACCAAAACAATGAAAAACAAAAAAGCATGAAAAAAAAATTAAATAAATATATATATATACTGTATATATATATATATTATATATATGTATATTAACTTGCACTTTATCCTATATTAGGGTCGCGGGGGGAGGGTTCCTCATGCCCATCCAGGGGAGAGCGTTTCGGGCGCTGGGCAGATACACCCAGGACAGGGCGCCAATCTATCGCTGGGCACACACTCACGCACACATACACACTCTATATGGGACAATTTAGAGAACTCAAGTGACTTGATCCATATTTTTTGGACTGTGGGAGGCAGATAGTTTCTCAGTCTTTGTTGTAGCTGCATTTTGCTTTTTTAGCTGTATGGTTGTGTTTACCTCCCTTTCCTCCATATCTCGTGCTTCATGCCGGTGCTGTTCTGGCCTGATTAGCATTGTTTGTGTTGGTTGGCACGCCCTTAACATGTGTTCTCGTTGGCATTTAAACAGTTCGCCCCTCCCCCGATAAAATTGAATAATAATGAATACACAACATGCTAGGAAAGAAATGGTCTCGGAATCTTCTTAACTTAGCAATAAATTAGATTATGGCTTCTAAACATGATACAAAAGCATCACCCAAATCTACTGGCACCAAACATCACCGGCATGCTTGTAAGTATTTACACCCAGTAGACCTAAACAGCTGACTGCGCACTTTCTTATAATCCCATCCCGCTAGGCATGCTGGGCAAACTTGTGCAACTTTATTATTGGTGGGGCAAAAATGTAAAAACGCACCAAAACAATGAAAAACAAAAAAGCATGAACATTTTTTTTATAAATAAATAAATAAATAAATAAATAAATATATATATATATATATATATATATATATATATATATATATATATATATATATATATATATATATGGAGCTGTTCATTCAAGCTAATAACTACCATTGAACACATTGTAAAATTATTAACTTTATTGTGAAACTCAACCTTTTTGAATTTTGATGTGTCAATTTTGATTCAGACTAAATTAATTACATTTCTGAAGGAAATAAACAAAGGTTTTGGTTCCTCTCAAATCATACTGGAAGAAAAGAGATAAGGATGTAATATTTTTAATTTGAGTCAAACATGAATTGCGCATGTGCACTGTATGGAGCGCGGGAGAAGTTGTAGAGAAGCGCATCAGAGCTCCGTCCTTTTCGGCTTGTAAGTAAGCTTGTAAATATACTTGTATTTCATCGAAGAATAGACGTATGGTGACTAACCAAAGCAGATGTACATGTATCTTAACAAGCCTATAAGTTCATTAATGCAACAGAGTGGGTTAATTTTAGATGGCTAGCAAGCTGAAGGTCTCGGCTAAATGTCGGCAGCCCATTAATCACTGTTGTTTTCGCCGTGTTAAATGTGGTGTCATTTCAGAACTTTCTGATGTATTTTATGATACATATAACTATGTGTACATTGTGGGGATGTAGCTGGAATTAATAAAGGTAATACGCATGTTTCCCTTCCACCATGGGTTAGCTAGGCTACACCGTGAACTTGACTATCTCATCACGTGTTACACACAATTATCAATTTGTTCATCCTGTGTGTTTATCCATGCAGCGCAATAATTGTGAAGTCTCGTTTGTTTTACGGCAGCGTGGCTCATTGAAAATGAAGGGTGCTTTGTGTATTAATTGTATTTGTATGGTGTGGTGTGTTTCCGAGTGTTTGTCATGCTGGTAGTACTAATAATAATAATGATGATGAATGTATTTTTATATCTCAGTTTATACAAAACATGCAGCTCAATGTACTTTACTACTGCTAGACTCTACAATTAATTTAGGTATATAGCTTACCAGGCTGTCATTAAAACGAAACAAAACTTATTTAAGATTTGTGTTCATTGCATTCTCTATATATTTACTGGTCTGTCTTCCTTTTTTCAGTTTGGACATGGAATTGCAAAGACTGCAGCATGCATTTTTCAAGAAGATCTGAGCTACTGAAACACTTGAGAATTGACCATCGGTTTCACAGTAGGCAGCGTCCCTATCAATGCATCCACGCACAATGCCCCTGTTCGTCCAAGACATGGAATGGTCTTCAGAAACATCTCTCCAGAAATCATCCTTCTCTGGAATCCCAACAAAGACACTATTCTTTCAAGTGTTACATTTGTGAAAACAATTAGCGTTCTACTGAGAATGTTTTTTCCAACATATCTATGGACATCTGAGAAAATATGAAGTAGTCCCATGTATGTTTAATGGTTGCTCGTACAAAACCAACATATACAGCACTTTCAGGAGCCATAAATGGAGAAAACATCAGTCATGCACCATTAATGACTTTAAAAGTGGAATAATTGTCACATCACTCATTTCCAACCTGTCTGATTCTGACTTGAACAAAGGAATTGCACGAGCCAACCACTGAAGATTCTAGAGCTTTTGCAGTCAATTAAGTTCTGCAAATTGCCCCATATAGAGTGTGTATGCGTGCGTGTCTGTGTGAGTGAGTGTGTGCCCAGCGACAGATTGGCGCCCTGTCCTGGGTGTATCTGCCCAGCGCCCCAAAACGTTCTCCCCTGGATGGGCATGGGAAACCCCACCGGAGCGGAAGATAATGAATGAATGAATTTGTTAGAACCACTTTCCTTGTATGTGTCAAAATTTGTGAAACAAATCGATTTAAAAATATTGCATGTGATAACAAGAAATTTGTTACAAAAACAAAATATGAATGATCAGAGATTTTTAATTTAAACCAAAAAGTTGGTTCTAATTACTATAGCTAAGCATACTGTATCTACTTTTACCATAAACGGCCATCTCAACCGTTTGGTTGAGATGGTTTTTAAAAAATTATTTGACCCTTATGAAACATATTTATGTTGTAAAAAGTTAAATAATTCTGATTATGAAAGCCTCTTAAACTACATTACGCAAAGAGAATATGCTTATCTTTGAAAATTCGGCCAAAAAACGTCCGAATGTGTGGCTTGTTTTCCTGGTTGCAGACTTCGTCTATGGAGGTGAACGTATTACTACTAAAAGACAAAGTAACCCCTATTGAATTTTTCTTGCATAACATGTCTTTACCAAATGGTAGATACGTTACAATCAGGTTGAATTTAGTTTAACAATGTTTTCAATAAGATATAGTGACTGAAAGTGTGCTCTACCAAACGGTTGAGCAGGACGTTAAAGGGTTAAGAAAAGATATTGCACAGGCTATACGGCTCAAACACCCAACTGTGGATAATGTTTGCCTGGCAAAAAACGTTGCTTTCAATGGATTCAGCTACAGAACTGGAATGATACTTGCACATGGATCTTTGGCAGGAATTTCCGAATTTACTGAAATCATCCACATGTTGATTTTGAAGGACAGACTTTTTTTCATTGTTCAGAAGCTGAATGTGTTGCCCTGGGAACACTTCAGGGCCTTTGAACTTGAAGTGAGCCCTACTAATGACATAATACTTTTGACATCAGATGAGCTGACTGATCCATATCCGCTGGTAGCTTACACTGTGGGAGGAGTGCATTTCATTACCCTGAAGAGATATATTCAAGTTTAAGGTCTGCATTACTAACCTTTTTAAAAAAATTTTTATTTAAGGTCTGCATTTTCATCAAAGCATTTTACTTGCATATAATTCATTCTACTAAGCATGTTTTTAAATCAGCACTAAACTGACACTGTACTAACTTAAAGGTAGAGTATGTAGGATGTAGGGATGTTAAGCGATGACCGTTTGACCAATGGTTAACCGAATCAGCATTTTGCAGTTAGAATTTTCTGCCAACATTTATTGGAAAAAAAATTCACTACTTTTAAACTTCCTGAACTTCTTCTAGCTAATAACGTTCATGAAGTTTTTCAGTCAGGTTTTAGGTCTCATCATAGCACTGAGACAGCCTTAATTAAAGTCGTTAATTACTTATTAATGTCCTCTGATAATAACCAAATCTCTTTTCTTGTATTATTAGATCTTACTGCAGCCTTTGACACTATAGACCATAAAATCTTAGTTGATAGATTAGAAAACACTGTGGGCATCACAGGATCTGCACTCCAGTGGTTTAAATCCTACCTGACAGATCGATATCAATTCACCTGTGTTAACAACCAATGTTCTGATCTCGCCAAAGTTAAATATGGTGTCCCACAAGGGTCAGTCCTGGGTCCACTCCTATTTGCATTGTATATGCTTCCATTGGGATCAATTATTCGTAAACATGGAATTAGTTTCCACTCATATGCAGATGATACACAGTTATATGTTTCAGCTAACCCTAATGATGGTCGTTCAGTCAGTAAGCTCGAGGACTGCA
>JAFMOD010000567.1:0-19395 GCA_019802435.1 Corydoras maculifer | reverse complement strand
ACAAACACTGATGGAACCTGAATATTAATTGGACTGGCGGTCCTGCAGGACGCCCCCTTAATGGACTCACTTACAGTTTTCTAGTTTTTAGTTTTTACATTTGTTAAATGTCTCTACATGGCTGTCCTACATTGTTGTTGCTGCCTGGCCGCTCAAGGAGGATGAGTCCCCCACTGAGTCTTGGTCCTCCCAAGGTTTCTTCCTTGAATAACAACATAAAAGGGAGTTTTTTCTTGCCACTGTCGCTTCGGCTTGCTCTTTGGGGGTTTAAAGGCTTTTCATTCCGTAAAGCTGCTTTGTGACAATGTATTGTTGTAAAAAGTGCTATATAAATAAATAACTTGAACTTGAACTTGAACTAAAATCGATGAACAACATTCTCACATATGAGTTTTGACAGTCCAGGTGGGTCAGTGCGGTGTGTAGCGCTGTGCAAATAGCGTCCTCTGTGGATCTATTGCCGCGGTACGCAAACTGGTGTGGGTCCAGTGTAGCAGGCAGGTAGGACTTCAAGTGAGAGAGAACTAGTCTCTCAAAGCATTTGGAGATAATTGGTGTGAGTGCAACAGTTCGGAAGTCATTAAGGGCTAAAGCAGTTGAATGCTTTGGCACGGGTACGATGGTAGCAGACTTGAAGATAGATGGAACAGCTGCCTGGCCCAGCGAGACATTAAAGATGTGTGCGAAGACACCCGAGAGTTCCTCAGCACAAGCTCTTAGCACACGGCCGGGTACACCATCGGGCCCAGCTGCTTTACGAACATTCACCCTGCTCAGTGTGCAACTGACATCCGAAGTGGAAAGCACAAGTGGGTTGACGTCTGGTACAAGATTTTTTGGAAATGTGTCCTTGATTCCCTGGTCAAAATGGTTCAGCTCATCAGGGAGTGAGGCACTGTTGGTGGATGGCACAGTGCTGGCTGGCTTGAAGTCAGTGAGGGTGTAATGCCCTGCCACATATGTCGAGGGTCAGAGGTGGTGAAGTGCTCCTCAATCCGCTGTTTGTAGCAGTGCTTGGCTGTAGCTATTCCTCTCCTCAGGTTGGCTCTGGCAGAGCTGTATGCCTCCCGGTCTCCTGAACTGAAGGCAGTATATCTCTGGCTTTGATCAAAGAGAGAAGCTCTCTGTTCATCCAGGGCTTCTGTTTAGGTTATAGGCTGTTATTATTGTCTTTTGTGATGTCATTCTGTCCACACAGCTGTTGATGTGTTCCAGGACAAAGTTAGTGTAGGAGTCCAGATGGATGTGTGAGCCCGTGGTGGCCCGGGCAGCATACTCACTCCAGTCGGTGTGCTGGAACTGGTGCTGAAAGAAGGAGTCGGCCCCATCCGTCCAGACCTTTACAGTTCTGGTGGTAGGCTTGATGCTCTGGATGGCTGGAGTGAATTTGGGTAGTAAAAACAATAAAAGATGATCAGATAGTCCAAGGTGGGGGAGGGGTGTGGCTTTGTATTCATGAGCCACATTTGTGTAAACTTTATCTAAAGTTTTTTGTTCCCTTACGGTGCAGGAGACATTCTAAAAACATTTTGGCAATCTAGATTTTAGCTTAGTATGATTAAAGTCCCTTGATACACTGAAGACTCCATCTGGGTGTGTAGTTTGCAGTTTGTTGATAGTAGCACAGAGTTCCTCCATAGCCGAGTTAGCATTAGCATCCGGAGGTACATAGACTACAGCAGCAACAACACTGCTAAACTCACGGGGCAGAGAGAAGGGTCTGCATTTAATGATCAGGAACTTCAGGTCTGCAGAGCAGTGGGTTTCCACTACAATGGAATTCGTGCACTACGCTTTATTTATGTAGATACACTTTCCTCCGCCGTGGGTTTTCCCTATAGTCTAAGCTGACCGATCCGCTCTGAACAGCGCTTGTCCCTCCAGTTCCACCACGCTGTCTGCCACATCGTCCCTCAGCCACGTTTCCGTGAAAAACATTAAATTACAGTCCCTGAGCCATCTCTGTGTGAGGGTCCAGATGTTTAATTCATCCAGCTTTCCCGGCAGCGAGCGAACATTAGCGAGAAAAACGCTAGGTAACGCCGGCCGGTGTGGGTTTAGCATTAGCTTAGCACGTAGACCTCCACGCTTAACCCGTCTTTGTTTACGCTTGCATCGCCGGCGTCGGGCACTTCCGGTCGGCAAGAATGACTCGCCAGGTCCCGATGTCCGGATCAACTCTGGAGGAAGCTGGTTGAAATCCGATGTTTGTGCAGTGAATGTTAATGTCCAAAAGTGTTTGTCTGTCGTAGCTGTAGTTCGCACGTGTGATTCGAGCAAATAAACAGGAGATAGTTAGGTAATGACACACCTTGGACACTGGCAAACATACTCCTTAACATCCCTGTCTATTTGAGGCCAGAAGAATCTTTGGCGGGCTAAGCTCAGGCTCCTGAATTGCCCTTGATGACCCGTACCATCATGAATGCCCTTCAGGACATCAGATTTTAAAGAGTCAGGGAAAACAAACTAGAATCTCTTTTTCCTGGATGTTTGGTCTTTGGATACCCTGTATATTATACCATTACATGTAGTCAGTTTCTCCCAGTGCTTAAGGTATCTGGTCACCATGACAGTCTCCTGACCTCTCTCTCCTAGAAGGACGTCTGCCACGTTCTACGAAGTACAGTACCCTGGATAGGACATGATCATTTAACTGACCTTCACGCAGTTCTTTTTCTTCGAACACAGGAAGTAATTCTTCTTCAGGGGAAACCAGCTGTAAAAGTTGCTTAAGTACATCGACAGCTCGCATTCTGGCACCAGACTCCCATAAACTGTGCGTTTCTAGGATTGCAGAGACTTCATCTCTAGAGAATGATTGATTCTTGGCACATGGTGATACATAAGATTAATCTTCTTTTACACTGCCATTCCTCTGAGTGACATTGGACTTTCGAAAGACCTCTTGGACAGATTTAGAAGAGACGGGCACTGCTGTCGTGAGAAGTGTACTGTAATGGTCTTGTAGCAGCTGCTAGTGTTCTTGGAACCAGGGATGCTTCCTGTCAAATGTGTAAGCTGCTAACTTTGCCACCCACCGCTGCTCGCAAGCATCTAGTCGAGGTTTGGACATTATGTGCGTCAGATGGTTATTATCTGTCCTCACAGTGAATGAATGACCCTTAAGCCAATGACTAAACTTGTCACACACAGACCACTTTAATGCAAGGAACTCAAGATGATGAGCAAAGTACTTTCTCTGTGCTCGTGAAAGGAATTTACTGGCAAAAGCCACTGGTTGCGCCACACTGTCACCTGTGACAAAACTGCTCCCAAGCCATCTAATGAAGCATCAGTGGACAAGACGAATGGACGAGTGAAGTCTGGATAAGCTAAAACAATTGAGGTTACCAGGTTCAGATATTCAAAAGCCTGTTGGCACTCAGGTGTCCAATCAGCCGCTGTCAACTTACTGAACTGAACAGGTTGTTTAGTGTGCAGTCTACCTTTTCGCTTTTGGCCAGCCAAAAGATCGAAAAGGGGTTTTGCTCTAGTAGAGTAGTTGGGAACAAAGTGTTGATAATATTTCCCAATGCCTAAAAACGATCGCGATCGAGAAAGGGGTTACACCATCGGTAACCTCTGAGAAAGGGGTTACACCATCGGACACCATCAGATCTGCAGCAGTCATTTCACAGCATCTACTTTTGCAGGATCTGTAGACACACCAGACTCGTTGATTATGTGCCCTAGAAATTAAACAGACCGTCTGAGTAGTGTCAGAAATTTTAAATTTCTAATACATAATGAGAGTCCCAATATGGCCGAAAGACAGACAAAGGACCTCTGATTTTGCCGCCACTGGGACAATACAGGGCTGGGATTGGCTGATTTAAAACCTAGGGGGGTAATCTGCAATTGGCTCAGGTCGAGAAATTAATCCCAGCACCAATTGTTACCTGTGGTGCAGGTGTTGAACATTTTGGTTTTCTAATTAACACTGGGGCCACTGCTTTAGGAAATACAGTAGAATACTTAGTATAAATAGGAAACATTAATACAAATACACTCACTACCATGGGATGCTCGGAATCTATTCATACTCATTATACTACGCCACTGGTTCTGGAATTTGGAAATCTGCAATTAATCCACTCCTTTAATAATTATTATTCTAGATCCCCCATCTTTTTTTTTACTGTATGCCACACACACATGTTGGTGATGGTACAGGTGTTTAACAGTGATTTGTTGATGCAGCAGTGCCTGGGCCAAGTCTTACTTCCGGTTACCATCAACTTTCCTTCTTAAAGTTTGTGCATATGGCTCTGATTTCATATCTTGTACCAGTAATCAAACGTCAGAAAATACCACCTCTAAGATAACTACTGTTTTATTGCCACTTATATCCAATTACTCTACATCTCTGCAAAATAGATGGGTTTTAATAGGACTGAAGTTCCAGAATTCATCTAGTTTCGAAAATAAATGATTATTTGTAGCAGCACATCTTTGTGATTTAAAATAGCTGTTTCTTTTAATAAAATATTAAAAGCCTTTGCATTGCACTTTTTTAAATTTCAAAATGAAGTCATGCCATGTTTTTAATTTCTCACACAGGTGTTTGAGTGGTTCAGCAATCTGATTCGCCATCACAACACAGTGGACACAATTTTACATTGAGCGTTGGGTTTATAGGGTTTGGAGTGACACCCCTCCTCCACACACTTCATACTTTATGCTATGTTTGTCAGAGGAAGTGCATGCCAGCATTAACTATTTAAACAGAAATGAGGGTTAGTTTTTATTGTTTTTATGTATTTTAATGTTGGGATCCCAGATAATATATTAAGCCTATATTACTGCTGATTCAGACAAATGTGATGACATTTGTACACTGGATCAGATATTATGGTAAGTGGTATAGAATGGTCATTAAAGTATATAATTATATGAATCCTCAGCTCTAATATAGAGCCATGTGATTGATACTCATGCTACGACCCCACATGGCAATATATTTGGTTGCTAGAGTTGAGTAGTATATTTGGGATAGAGGAGTTTATCAGAAGGACACAGTTGAAAGGTACCATTGATACGGTTTTCAGTCCGCCTGAGAAGGTAGAAGCTTGACTGATAAATTTTTATCAATTAGGTACTGCAAGTGTGGACTTGAACTCCATGTTGGACAAGGTAAAGTTGTTGAAAGCAATTAGTTAACATATTACAGCAACTAGGTCAAATAATACATGTACACTGGACAATAGGGGAAATGGTCAATAGCATTCAATTACTTTACAGATTGGGCAAAGGGTTTACCAGCCATGAAGCCATAAAAAGGCCATAATGACTAAATTGCCATCATTAACTGAAGGGAGTCAAGTGTGAGTGCTGAAAGTTGAATAGTACATAGCAGATAAGATGCTGTGTTTGGGTGAAGTAGGGGTAATAGCTAGTTTAGAAGGTAAAAGGAAGTGAATCTTGATTGAAATAGTGGAAGAAGTTTGAAAGGAAGGACAGAAAACACCATTTTCAAGCATAAAAGAGGATTTATGGGATATTCTTAAGGATATACCCCGTAACTTATAGTTTAACATCCTTGCCAGCTCTTAAGAGAGCAGATATGAGTTGATATGGACATGGTGACACTTTTAGAAAGTGTGGTGGCTTGTGGCTGGAAGCAACAGAAATGTAATGGAGATAGCAGGTAGGGAACACATGTGAAGGGCAGTTTGGTGATGTGGTGGAAATTCATAGTTTGCCACATAAACAATGGGAAAAGACAGTAACACACCATTGTCTTTGCAAATACCCAATTAGCATTTAAACATGGTTATGGGTGAGTTAAAAACAATTACTATGATGACTGCATATAAAAACCTAAAAAATATATATAAAAAGTCTTTTCATATTTTGCACTACCTCACTTGGTGACAAGTTTCGTGACAATGATAAATACATTTTAGCTATTGGCACCTTTGCTAGTATTATTGTATTTGAGTACTTGATTGTCATTGAGTACTTGATTGTCTTCTGTAGTCCTTAATGAGGTTTAAAATTGCAGAACAATGTGTTGTAAAACCCTTCGGTCCATGGACTTATCCTCACCTACAGGTTTACAGTCTGATTTAACAGGTGGCTGAATTTAGTGCTTTGTCAAGCTTGTTATTTCACCATAAAATTTGCAAAATCAGAATTGCTATGGAAATTATTTAGAAAAAGCTTCTCTGGGTTCCACTAATTGTTATTTGGTTGAAAATAATTTGATTGGGTTGATTTTCACATTTTGATTTTTGCTTCTCCCTTTTAACCAAAGGAGCCACTAATACTGGTGCTGACCATAGGTCTGATTACATAATAAGTCATGTAGCATATAGTAAAGATAATGACATAAAATAATAGACTAATTGCTTACTTAAATAGTAAATAGAAGGATAAATTAGTTGGTTTTCAATCTGCCCCATATAGAGTGTGTGCGTGTATGGGTGAGTGAGTATGTGCCCAGAGATAGATTGGCGCTCTGTCCTGGGTGTATCTGCCCAGCGCCTAAAACTTTCTCCCTGTGATGGACTTGGACAACCCTCATGCAACTTTAGTAGAGAATTAAGTAGAAGGTAATGAGATAAGAGTCTCAGATGAATAAAAAGATTATTATTAAACACGGGTTTGGAAAAAACATGATATTTTAGGGTAATTCTTGCTATATTGCTATATATACAATAGTCTTGGTGATATGACAAAACACTTATTTTACGCAAAAACATACTACTGTTTATCCTCTGCACTTACCAGTGGGACACGCTAAACACTTTGAGAAATGCTGTGTCTCCCTCTCACACACACACACTAGTTTCTTCTCTTTGAGACACTGTGCTACTTTATGACATACCTCCTTGTCATCCTAAATGACTCAGGTAATGAAGATATACCATGCATAACTGCATGATGTCATAGGTCTAACAAGTGGGAATATCACTTACAATGTTTGTGTTGTGAACGATATGATAATGGCACATCCTTATTAGTCAGTATACAGCCAAAATCCACTGTGGTTAGAAATTCTGATTTATTAATTTATTATATCCCATTATATTGATACAGTAGCCAGTTCTAGCCTTACTAACATTTTATGGTTAAAAGAAGTTGTTAAGCAAACCTATCAAATTAAAATTTTGTGGTAACAGGTCCACATTTTTGCTTCAAAAACTATTTCATAGCAGCTAGATATATCTATATTTTTATATTAGGAATTGTCATGCTTCGTCCCTGAACATTATTGGTTGTTGTATACATCAGGATTAAGATCCATATAATATTTGTGAAATTTCAACATTCCCTATGCTTTAACAATTTTTTCCCTTACTGTTTTGAAACGGTTTCCAATAGATCATTTAATATCCTTTTACATTTACATTTAAACGGCTGTTTTAGTAGTGTGGGAAAACGTTTGGTGAATCGCTGTTGCATCAGCTCACTAAATACATTTTCCTTTTGAAATGCCACATTTTTATTGCAGATGTTTTATACGGACAGGTGCAAAATATATAGAGACAGTATTGTATACATATACACTGCACAATTATTTGTCAAACAAAGTCGTTGTAATTGTTGCATTTTTTGTAGATTTTGTACAGTAAGCTGTCTCTGGAGGAGTTTATTAAGAGTGGGAAAAAAGTGACCATCCATTGTGCGACAAGCAGTGCTGGACAGTTCTGATAGATGTGTCCACCACGTTATCCTCCAGTGTTTTATTTATTTTATTAGGGTTTGTTTAATGTATATATTATAGGGCATCAACCAATTTATTTAGGTAAAATAATTCATAATGAAAATATGGGGAAAAATGTTGAGCATGTAGCCACATGCAGTAAGAATTTTATTTTTATATTATACAGTGTTTGTATGGTTTGATTTTGGTTTTGTTAGTTTTAAGGTCTCGTGGTTTTACTTTTCCTTAAGTATAAACTAGGTAGGTTATTGGTGCACTCTTTCACTCAGCTTTAAATTTCTACACAGTGATAATCTTTTAAACATCAACATACTGGTTAAATTAAACTACCACATTAAGCTTTTACTAAACCATTTGTGTTTCAGAAGTATTTTGTCTGGGGTTAACTTTCATTCCTTGTTGTGGCCTTTAACATGCTTGATTGAGGGATTTATTTTGGCTTCAAAACAGAGCACATTATTCTCGAGCTATTGGAGGTCCTCTTTCCAACAAATATAAAATTCAGTCCTGATCCCATGTCCTAAACCTGTTCTCTAGATGATCTGTGTGTTTCAGATTAAATGCGGCTGGATGTAGGGGTGAAACTAGATTCTCTAGGAAGTGGAGTTCCAGGAACAGAGTAAGTGGTGATCAGGATGGATCAGCTGAGAGGATGCTGATCTTCGGGGCAACGGAGACCAGTCCCTGGAGCAAGAAGAGGATCCTTCTCTGGATGTGTCAACAGACCTATTCAGGGTGGTATAGAGGTATTGCTAACTCTGCTTTTAGAAAGTGATGACGACGACGGTGCTGCTGCTGATGATGGAGAACCGCTGACAACAAGGGAGCTGCCATTGATGACAACGATAAAAGGAACTGGTAGAAGGAACTTCAAGAACCGACGAGGGAATGCTGTGACTACAGAACTAAAAGACTAAAGCAGATACTGACGAGGAGAACAGAACCTTGAATAAACTTCGGGGAAAGTTTCGGCAACAGTGGTGCAAGGGGGGTGTTATTTTGGGTTTGTGAGTGTAGGGACGGAGGCTGTCTCGTTAGGCGCGGTCTCGATTAGTATAATTAATAGATGTTTGTTTTTAGAATTGTGTTTTCAGCCTATATGGCCATGTAATATGTTGGGCACCGTCAAGAGGGGTTTTAGTTAGAGGGGGGTAGTTTAATTAGCACTCTGCCTCCTCAGCATTCAGTTATGTGAACTAAAATTCGTATTGGAATTAGTTGCGTTTGGATTTGGGTTAATTTAGTGGTGATAACATGCAAATTTTTAGAAATGGTAACGTGTAAAGTTTGGCTTTAGATTTATGGCCGTAGAATTTTAAATTTAAAATTTATTTATGGGAGCATGTAGGTGCTCCCAAAGGGGGGAATTGTCAGAAATTTTTAATTTCTAATGCATAATGAGAGTCCCAATATGGCCGAAAGACAGACAAAGGACCTCTGATTTTGCCGCCACTGGGAAAATACAGGGCTGGGATTGGCTGATTTAAAACCTAGGGGGTAATCTGCAATTGGCTTAGTCATTTAAGGGGCGGAAACTAGACGTAACAATATATACAGGTAACCCTTGAGTGGGCTCGCTCTCTCTCACTCGGACCTGAAGGCGTACTTGAAGCTGAATGGGCAGACCGCTGGCCAGCGTGAGTTACTGACGGTGTCCCTGAAGCATTCTTTGTCCTTAATAAATGAGTTGAGGCGACCATTTTTGCATCAGCTCGTTCTTTCTGCCTTTTTCAAAATCAAAAGATCCTAACAGTAGCCAGCATTTCTTTGGAGCCAACTTCAGATTATGTAAGCGGAGACGACTAAAAACCAACTCCAGTCTCTCCAGGGCCACTGCCTCATTTGGTGCAAAAACCAGTGGGTCATCCAAATAACACAGCAAGCTAAAAAAGTTCTGGTCACTGAAAACGCTGGACATCATCCTCATGAAGCTGGCTGGGCTGTTACACAGGTCCTGAGGAAGACGATTGTACTCATACAAGCCCATAGGTGTAGTGAAGGCAGAGAATCTTCTTCGTGTAACGGCATGTTGTAAAACCCAGATGTGAGGTCCATTGTGCTGAAGAAGGCATTCCCACCCAGGTTGGCTAAGCAGTCAGCTTGGTGTGGCAGAGGGTGTGCATCTTTTACTGTTTGTTTGTTTAACCATCTGAAATCTGTGCACACACGCAGGTCACCATTTTTCTTCCATAACAAAACCTGGGGTGAGGCAAACTCACTTGCAGACTTTCTAATAATCTCTTTCTCTTCCATCTCGCTGAGAACCTGGCGTAGCTTTTGGTATTCAGCTGGTGGGACACATCGGTAAGGAAGACGGAACGGTCTTTCATCAGTAAGGCAGATACGGTGTACAAACTCCTTGGCCTCACCGCAGTCCAGGTGATGGCGAGAGAATACATCCTCATATTTTACAACAAGATCAGCTAGCTTGGTTTGCCATTCCTCAGATACGTCACACGACTTAAGGTCCAGGTCACTGAAACCGATATGCTCCAGTCTCTTCTGCACAGACTCTACATTTGTCACTGTTGCAGGCATTTCAGCTGGCCCAACACATGTGGCCTGGTGCAGACTCTTGAGCTCCGGAATGTCCATGTCTTCCAGTGCTAAACAGGTATAGACATCAGCAAGCTTTGCATTTCTTTGCAGTTTGACTTGGCTGTCTAAGACATTCATGATCTTGAGGGGCACCAATCTGTCACCCCATAAAGGTGTTATGATTCTGGCAATCATAATGCCCTTGGGTGCAGAATGGGAAGATGTGGGCTCTGTTATTACAGTGCTACCTGCAGCTATCTTAACATGTTTAGGAAGAATGCCCCACACAAGGAACTCACTGCCAGCTGGTAAAGTAAAGTAAAGTAAATTAAAGTAAAATAATAGCTCTGTTGCACTTAACTGTGCCAACTTTGTCTGGAACCTCACCAACGATCTAGTCCAGCGAGCAGAGAGAGAAACTGTTCACGTTCTTGATCATCGGAAGCAGATGATGATATAGCTCTCCAATAATTTTCATCACTCTTGAACTGGTGGATCAAATGTCTAATAAAATTGGAGCTGATATATAAATCATCCTGTTGATTCTCCACAACAAAAGTGGGTAATGACATCCGTACACGACCACTTCGAGATTCACCACAGACTCAGGTTTCACATGCACACCCCCACACCCAACAAAGATAATGTCAGTCACCTTTTCACTGCCGAGGTCTACTGCCCCAGCTTCAAAAAGCCTTTTCTGAGCTTTACCACTCAGTGAGCAGGCCATCGAACCGCTGTCCAGCATACCACAAAGAGACACTTTTCTTGCAACCACAACAGGCGTGTAAAATAAGCTATCGCTACTTCTGAGTTTTTGAGTGTTCTGGAAGATGATAGTTTCTGACTTATCCAATTTCTTTACATTGCTGTAAAGTACGGCAACATCATCAACATGGGAGTAATCCTTTTTAAACACCCTTACGGCCTCCCTCAACGAACAGGTCATCTAGTTTTCCTGCAGATTATCTTGGACTGAAGATCTAGTGGGACAAAAACGCCTCGCATGGCCTGATTGAAAACATGAGAAATAGAGGCGATTTGAATGACAGTGGGATTCGGTAGTGTGACCATCATGATTACAGACACGACAGCTTGTCTCAGGTGGAGCCTGGTTATGAACTTGTTTATTACCATGGCGTGTAGCGGACCTCACTTCTCAAGTCCGTACTTTAGCTAGTAGCTCCTTGAGCATTGACATCATTTCCCCAAGCATCACATCACTGCCAATCTGATGACTCTGTAGAGCAGGATGTATGGGTGGGTTTTGGAACTGTGGCAGTAGCTAGAGTATGTGACTGTTGGTGCTGAGACAAAGTTGGTAGAAACTGTGCCCCCACAGGAGGGAGAGCTGGGTTGGGGAAATGAACACTAGTTGTGTCAGTGTCACCGGTATTGTGGGTCTCTTCATTGACTTCGCAGCTAATCAGTGACCTCGCACAAGCCTTAGACACATTCGCTGTCACTCGAGACATTCGCTCCCTCTGATATTCATCAATCCTCTCCTCCGTTGTTGTCCACTCATGTACTTGCTTGTATTTAAACACAAAGGCAAAATCGGAATCTGGGCAGTGCATCACAAACATCTTAGCAATCTTTCCTCCTATATTCTCAGCATGTCTGCCCTGGCGCTTTAAACCCTCTTCTGCAACATCAGCAGCCTTATTAAGACGTATCCAGTAGTCAAATGGATTCTCTCTCTCTGAATGGGTACAGTTGAGTAGAATTCTTGTAGGGGCAAATATGAAGATGAGTGACTAAAATACTGTGTTAGAATGCTGTATATAACCTCTGGTGTGAAGAAATAAGTGAGGGATTACTGGCTGATTCTGACTACATCTCTGGCTTTCCCCATTAGCCTGCCCATTACAATTTCTGTCTGTAATGAAATATCACATTTCTGTTTCTTTAGGTATGATTTCATTAACTCAACCCATTTAATGACTGTGTATTTGTCAATACTATCACCTCTGAAAATAACAGGCTCTTTGTCAGTTTTTACAAAGACATTAATGGGTGTGTTCTCACTAATAGTATTCACAATGCTGCTAGGCTGAGTAAGTGAACTATATCCACTGCGTTGTGTATCACTTCCATGATGTACTGAAACAACTGGGTGGCTAAGTCCACCAACCGCACCACTTGACACGAGTTTAGCTACAATAGATTCCCCTATCTGTGAGCCTAGTTGCGTGATCATATTAGTAAGCTGGTGTAATGTATCACACTCACTACTGGGTGTGGAATGATGCGGCCCACTCTGTGACCTCAGTCCTATAAGGTGATTCCAACAGGTCCTGCCCCAATACTGAATCCCTATCTCTGACTGGCAACACAAGTGAAGCACCCACATCTGTCCCGACCAACCTTTATGACTGTGATTGACCTCTCACTACACTCAAAGTGTAGCCAGTGTAACTTGTGTATCCTGTGCTAACTGTTGGTTATACTCAAGGAGAAACAGAGTCCGGGCTTTTCTTTTCTTATTCTGGTCAAAACAGAAAAAGTATTAACAATGCATGTGCTCCTATCTCAGCAAAGTTGTTTATCTTCTCAGTACAACTCAAATACCTATATTTAAAATGCATATAATGACAATAACATTCCTAGGACTGCTGGATGAAATCACACATGCAACCTCACAACATAAAACACAAAACACATATTAAAACAAGGCCTACCTGGTCAAAACAGAAAAAGTATTAACAATGCAGCTCCATGTGTGCCTATCTGCACGTAAAAAAGTAAAACAAAATTACTATCACCTACAGAAATAGCATATTAGCCTTTCAAACTTATTAGCCATGGTCGGAAAGTTTACACGAAAATTAATCACATATATATTATAAAAAAACATCAATTGTTTTATGAATATGCTAATAAACCACATACAGAAATCAAAACCCTCGACATGTATATGTATAACTAGACATTACAGTGTTTCTGTGCATTTTGTGTTTTTTTGTGTGCGTTTTTCACATTTAGCTTGTTTATCTCATGCATTTTGCATATTATCTGTGATTTTGTGTGTTTTTGTGCATTTCCCACACTTTTTCTCAGTTTTTTGTGCATTTTGCACATTTTTTGTAAATATTACATGTTTTCTGTGCATTTTATGTGTTTTTCATTTTTTTGCACATTTCCCGTGGACATTGCAGACATTTCATGCTTTTTGTGTGTGTCTCATGCATTTTGCATGTTATTTGTAAATTTTGTGTGTTTTTGTGCATCTTCCCGTATTTTTTCGTACATTTTGCAAGCTTTTTGTCCATTTTTCGGATTTTCTGTGCATTTAGTGTGTTTTTTTGTACGTTTTTTTTTCATTTATCTTCCATTTATCATTTTTTGCATGAGATACACAATGTTCATCATGTTATCTGTGATTTTGTGTGTTTTTGTGCATTTGCCACATTTTTTTGTCTGTTTTTTGTGCATTTCGCCCATTTTCTGTACATTTTGCGGGTTTTCTGTGAATTTAGTGTGTTTTTCACATTTATCTTGTGTATCTCATGCATTTTGCATGTTATCTGTAAATTTTGTGTGTTTTTGTGCATTTCACACGTTTTCTGCACATATTGCAAGTTTTATGTGCATTTTATGTGTTTTTCAATTTTTTTTGCACATTTTCCGTAAACATTGCCGTTTTTCTGTGCATTTTGTTTGTTTTTTGTGCATTTTTCACGTTTTTCGTGAGTATCTCATACATTTTGCATGTTATTTGTGAATTTTGTTTGTTTTTGTGCATTTCCACCCTTTTGTCCGTTTTTCATGCATTTTGTACGTTTTCTGAAAATTTTGAAGGTTTTATGTGCATTCAGTGTGGTTTTTGGACGTTTTTCACAATTATCTTGTGTATTTCATGCATTTTGCATGTTGTCTGTAATTTTGTGTGTTTTTGTGCATTTCCAAGTTTTTTGTCCATTTTTGTGCATTTTGTAAGTTTTCAGAAAATTTTGCAGGTTTCCTGTGCATTTAGTGTGTTTTTAAAATGTTTTCCATGCTTATTTTGGATATTTCATGCTTTTTACATGTTGTCTGTGAATTTCGTGTGTTTTTGTGCATGTCCCACGTTTTTGTCCGTTTTTCATGCATTTTGCCAGTTTTCTGTACATTTTACAGATTTTTTGTGCATTTAGTGTGTTTTTTGTACGTTTTTCACATTTATCTTGTATATCTCATGCATTTTGTGTCATGGGGCAAAACCCCAAAATGAGAAACACACAGTCAGTAGAAGTAAGGCGTTGAAGTCACTGGACAATGGAGTCCTCTTAGGCACTGAGGAAGATGAGGTGAGGAACGCGGAGGGGGCGGGCACGCAGGAGCCGGAGTTCTGAAGTCTCTCACATGTTCCCAGGTGTCGCATCCTAGAGGAGACCAGCGGAAAAAAACGAGTCGCTCCGGATGAGACGTAAGCAAAGAGTACATTTTATGTGTTTTTCATTTTTTTTTGCACATTTTCCGTAGACATTGCAGTGTTTCTGTGCATTTTGTGTTTATTTGCACATTTTTCAGGTTTTTCGTGCGTGTCTCATGCATTTTGCATGTTTTTTGTGTATTTTCCCATATTTTTTCGTGCATTTTGCCCGTTTTCTGTACATTTGTCAGGTTTTCTGTGCATTTAGTGTGTTTTTTTGTATGTTTTTCACATCTATCTTGTGTATCTCAAGCATTTTGCGTGTTATCTGTGATTTTGTGTGTTTTTGTGCATTTCCCATGCTTTTTGTCTGTTTTTCATGCATTTTGCACGTTTTACATTACATTACATTGTCATGTAGCAGACACTTTTATCCAAAGCGACTTACAAATGAAAACATTACAAGTCAGAAGTTATGGAGAAAACCAACTATACTTTAAATTTATTAAACCTGATTGTTATTTGATGCTGCGCCCCCCCTCCCCCCCTTCCTCCCTTTTTTTTTACAACAGGTATTTGTTGAAGAGACGTGTCTTCAGTAGTTCCTTAAAACTGCTTAGTGATTCTGCCTTACGGACAGAGTTGGGAAGATCGTTCCACCATTTTGCAGGGGTGAACGCCACAGAGTGAGAATTAGCTCCTCAGTGAGGTGTAATCACCAGGCGGCAATCATCATTGGAGTGAAGGGAACGAGTTGGAGTATATTTTAAAAACAGAGAGTGAAGGTAGGAGGGGGGAAGACCCAGAAATGGTTCTGTAGGCCAGAGTCAGTACTTTTACTGAATGCGAGCAGCTCCAGGGAGCCAATGAATTAGTTTGAATTAGTTGAAGAGGTCTGATTGTGGAAGCTGGGATACCGTCAAATAGTGTTTTACAAAAATCAAGCCCGGATAGGACTAGGGCTTAAACAAGCAGTTGGGTAGCATGTTCAGTCAAGAAGGGTCTGATCTTCCTTATGTTGTAAAGAAGGAATCTGCAGGAACAGGTAGTTTTGATAACATGATCAGAGAGTTTAAGGTGGGAGTCTATTGTGAAACCAAGGTTCCGGACCGAATCGGTTGGGGAGATTGTGGAGCCGTCAATTTAGAAGGTCAGGTCATGATGGATTGAGGGTTTAGCTGGGATAATGAGAAGCTCTGTTATTTCTAAATTCAATTTGAGATGACGGACCTTCATCCAAACAGATTTGTCGGTGAGGCAGGCAGATAACCGATTTGAGATGGTGGTGTCGTCAGGGGCAAAAGACAGATGAAGCTGAGTGTCATCAGCATAGCAGTGGTAGGAGAAACCATGTGCCTAGATGACTGTGCTCAGTGTTGTCATGTATAGTGAGAAGAGGAGAGGACCATGTACAGAGCCCTGAGGCACACCAGTGCTGGTGTGATGGAGGAGGCGATGAATTGAAGAAGGTGGGATGGGAGGGAATCAAGGGAGCAAGTAGTTGGGTTACTGGCAAGAAGAATTTTGCAGATGTCAGATTCTGCGACAGGGGAGAAGGAGGAGAGGGTTTTACAGGTTTCCTGTGCAGTTTCCTGTGTGTTTTTTAGACATTCACCTACAACATGTAAAAAACATGAAATACACAAAATAAGCGTGAAATACGTCTAAAAAACACACTACCTGCACAGGAAACCTGTAAAATGAACAGAAAACATGCACCTAAGATCCACACAAACCAACTGCTACACAAGCTTTGGTTTCATCCAATCACCGTTCACCCTCTGCAGATTACAAGGTCCAGGTCTTCCTCATTAGTGGCAAAAACGTGGGGAATAGCACAAAAACACACAACATTCACAGACAACATATAAAAAGTGTAAAAAGCATGAAATACACAAAATAAGCGTTAAAAATGTCTATAAAAAAACACGAAATGAACAGGAAACCTGTAAAATGTACAAACACGTAAAAAATTTATGAAAAACGGACAAAAGCGTAGGAAATACACAAAAGCACTCGAAATTCACAGATAACATGCAAAATGTCACGCAAACACACACAGTTTCACCTACCTCAGATTTACACAAACACACTGCTACACCTGCTTTGGTTTCATCCAATCACCGTTCACCCTCTGCAGATTACATAATACATACAGAAAACATGCAAAATGCATGAAAAATGGACAAAAACGTGGGGAATGCATAAAAAAACACAACATTCACAGACAACATGTAAAAGGCATGAAATACACAAAATACGTGTGAAAAACGTATAAAAAACACTACCTGCACAGGAACCCTGTAAAATGAACAGAAAACGTGCCAAATGCATAAAAAACGGACAAAAACATGGGAAATGAACAAAAAACACAACATTCACAGACAACATGTAAAAGGCATGAAATAGACAAAACACACATGAAAAAAGTCTATAAAAAACACACTACCTGCACAGGAAACCTGTAAAATGAACATAAAATGTGCAAAATTTATGAACAACGGGCAAAAGCCTGGGGAATGAACAAAAACACACAACATTCACAGACAAGATGTAAAAGGCATGAAATACACAAACTAAGCGTGGAAAAACATCTAAAAAACAAACTACCTGCACAGGAACCCTGTAAAATGAACAGAAAACGTGCACCTCAGATCCACACAAACCAACTGCCACACCTGCTTTGGTTTCATCCAATCACTGTTCATCCTCTCCTGATTATTAGGTCCAGGTGTTCCTAATTAGTGGCAAAAACGTGGGGAATGCTCAAAAACACACAACATTCACAGACAACATGTAAAAAGCATGAAATACACAATATAAGCGTGAAATACATCTGAAAAACACAGTACGTGCACAGGAAACCTGTAAAATGAACAGAAAACCTGCAAAATTTATGAAAAACAGGCAAAAGCTTGGGAAATGCACAAAAGCACTCGAAATTCACAGATAACATGCAAAATGTCACGCGTTTAACCTACCTCAGATCCACACAAAACCTACCTCAGATCCACACTGCTACACTGCTACACCTGCTTTGGTTTCATCCAGTCACTGTTCACTCTCTCCTGATTACTAGGTCCAGATGTTCCTCATTAGTGGCAAAAACGTGGGGAATGCACAAAAACACAACATTCACAGACAACATGTAAAAAGCATGAAATACGCGTGAAAAACATAAAAAACACACTAAATGAACAGGAACCCTTTAAAATGAAAAGAAAACATGCAAAATGCATGAAAAACGGACAAAAACATGGGGAATGCACAAAAACACACAACATTCACAGACAACATGTAAATAGCGTGAAATACTTCTAAATAACACACTACCTGCACAGGAAACCTGTAAAATGAACAGAAACCATGCAAAATTAATGAAAAACGTACAAAAGTGTGGTAAATGCACAAAAGCACTCAAAATTCACAGACATGTAAAAAGCATGAAATACACAAAATGAGCATCAAATACGTTTAAAAGACACACTACCTGCACAGGAACCCTGTAAAATCAACAGAAACGTACGCCTCATATCCACACAAACCAACTGCTACACCTGCTTTGGTTTCATCCAATCACCGTTCACTGTCTACTGATTACTAGGTCCAGGTATACCTCATTAGTGGCAAAAACGTGGGGAATGCACAAAATCACAACATTTACAGACAACATGTAAAAAGCATGAAATACAAAAAATACGCGTGAAAAACGTCTAAAAAACACACTAAATGAACAGGAACCCTGTAAAATGAACAGAAAACATGCAAAATGCATGAAAAACGGACAAAAGCGTGAGGAATGAATAAAAACACTAACTGCACAGGAACCCTGAGAAATGAACAGAAAACATGCACCTCAGATCCACACAAACCAACTGCTACACCTGCTTTGGTTTCATCTAATCACCGTTCATCCTCTCCTGATTATTAGGTCCAGGTGTTCCGAATTAGTGGCAAAAACTTGGGGAATGAACAAAAACAAACAACATTCACAGACAACATGTAAAAAGCATGAAATACACAAAATAAGCATGAATAATGTATAAAAAATACAATATATGAACAGGAATCTTGTAAAATGAACAGAATACATGCAAAATGCATGAAAAACAGACAAAAACATGGAAAATGCACAAAAACACACAACATGTAAAAAGGATGAAATACAAAAAATATGTGTGAAAAACGTATAAAAAACACTAAATGAACAGGAACCCTGTAAAAAGAACAGAAAATGAGCAGAATGCATGAAAAATGGACAAAAACGTGGGGAATGCACGAAAACACACAACCTTCACAGACAGCATGTAAAAAGCATGAAATACACAAAATAAGCCTATAAAACGTATAAAAACACACAAAATGAACAGGAACCCTGTAAAATGTACAAAAAAGGTGCAAAAAATATGAAAAACGGACAAAAACATGGGGAATGCACAAAAATACATGTAAAAAGCATGAAATACACAAAATACGCGTGATAAACGTTTAAAAAAAACAATAAATGAACAGGAAACCTGTAAAATGTACAGAAAACGTGCAAAATATATGAAAAACGGACAAAAACGTGGGGAATGCACAAAAACACACAACATTTACAGACAACATGTAAAAAGCATGAAATACACAAAATAAGCCTGAAAAATGTGTAAAAAACACAATAAATAAGCAGGAAATCTGTAAAATGTACAGAAAACGTGCAAAAAATATGAAAAATGGAGAAAAACGTGGGTTATGCACAAAAACGAACACCATTCACAGACAACATGTAAAAAGCATGAAATACACAAAATAAGCCTAAAAAACGTGTAAAAAACAAAATAAATGAGCA
>JAFMOD010000566.1:1191495-1194027 GCA_019802435.1 Corydoras maculifer | reverse complement strand
CTAATCCTAATCCCCTACCAAATAACCCAGTAGTGCTGTAACCCTAACCCTAATCCTTTAGCAAAGTTAGAAAAAAAAAGAGATGACGTAACGCTAATCCTAATCCCCTACCAAATAACCCCGTAGCGATGTAACCCTAACCCTAATCCTTTAGCAAAGATTTAAATGAAAAAAAAAAAAATGATGATGTAAAACTAATCCTAATCCCCTACCAAATAACCCAGTAGTGATGTAACCCTAACCCTAATCCTTTTCCAAAGATAAAAAAGATGAAGTAACCCTAATCCTAATCCCTTAGAAAATATTACATTTAAACATGACTCCACATTCATAGCTCTACAAAAAAGAGAATAGTTCTAAAACTAAACTAAAATGTGACAGCAGACTGATCTGAGCTTAGTTTATCAGTTGGTTACATTATAAGGTTTACCCCCAGAACAGGGCGCCAATGCCTCACTACACATACACACACACACACTCACACTATATGGGGCAATTTAGATCAGCCAATTCACCTTAAAGCCATGTTTTTGGATTGTGGGGGTAAACCGGAGAACCCAGAGAAACCCATGTGGACATGGAGAGAACATACAAATGAACAGTGATAGTCAGGAATTCAGCTTTCTGTTTACAAAGAGTGCATCATATATAAATCTGCAGATCAAAGTAACCCTTTAAAATGGTTTAATCTGTGTTGCGAGCGTGCACACACACACACACACACACTCTCTCTCTCTAATAATAGCAGTGTGAAAGAGTTCAGGGAACCCTGCTGTGACCTACATTCTCACCTACACCACACCAAATTGCACTCTGGGAAATGAAGTCCTCAGCTCTCTGATAATCCTGTAAAATGACTCTCGTGTGTAAATGTACACTATATAAACAAAAGTATAGGGACACGCCCTTTAATCACAGAACTGAAATAAGATCATGTGCCAGGCAGAACATTCTGGACAGCTGTATGTGAAATAACAGTATGGGGAAGGCCCTTTTCTTTTGCCCTATGCATAAAGCAGGCTTTATAAGGGTTCACACAGACTCCTGACCCCTATCCAATACATTAGGGATGAACTAGAACCGAGACTGTGAGCCAGGTCCGACCCTCTCATCCAACACCACCTCACAAATGCTCTGCTGGATAAACGGACACAGGTTCCAACAGATACACTCCGTCTGCTACAACTCTATAAATGAGGGAAGGCAGCTATATGTTGAAGCTCTTGTAGGTGTAAGGGGTTGGTGTCCCAGTTCTTTCCTTTATATAGTGTATGGAATCTTTGTCAGTCAGGCTTTGTCAGTCAGAGATGGGACGTCCCACGATCGCATGACATCCCACCACCTTCAGAATCAAGAGCAGCTTCATCCCACTGCACCGAAAAACCCAGAGCCTAAATCCGTTAGCAGTAATTTAAATAATTGATGATTATTGATTCCATTCCACATGCAGTACTTTCACAATATTAAGGTTCAGTTTTTAATTACTTAAGAACTCATGAATATCTCCCATGTGCAGATTAGAACGAAGCCATAGTGGCTTCCTACAGTGTATACACACACACACACACACACACACACACACACACACACCATTTCTTTCATAGAGACAAGTTCTTAATAATAAATAATCAAATTTCCTAAAATGAATCCAAATGATTTACATTGTAAGCACCTGCTTAAGGTCCCAACACTGTTGAGTGTGCACACACACACACACACACACACACACAAAGTAGTCACTAGGGGTTAAAAGCAACAGATGTTTTGTTGGTTTGGTCAGACAATGAGGTCTAAGAGACAGCAGGCGGACGACAGGGTTTCAGATATCACCTCATCTCCTTGTGTGTGTGTGTGTGTGTGTGTGTGTGTGTTTTGTGAGACTATAAGGCTACCCTGAAAGACTATTACACTACCCTGAAAGAGTCTGCATGAGGCTGAAATTAGAATTACCAGAAAATTATTTATAATCCATCCATCCATTAACTTCCTCTTTATCCTCTAGTGGGTCATGGGGGGTATCCAGGGGAGAACTGGGAAGATACACCCAGGACAGGGCGCCAATCTATCCCTGGGCTCACTTACTCACTTACACACTCTATATGGGGCAATTTGGAGAATTCAATTGACTTGATTCATGTTTTTGGACTGTGGGAGGAAACCGGAGAACCCGGAGGAAACCTACGAGGACACGGGGAGAACATGGAAACTCCACCCAGATTGGAATCGAACCGGCAATCCCTAGCTCTGAGAGGTGAACATGCAAACCACTAAACCACTGTGTCGCCCTGATCCGTAATCCAATTACAAATAAAATAAATGAATGAATATTCTGATTGGTCCGTTATGTCCAGGTTCTGAACTGGTGCGTGGCAGTTCACGGTACAGTAGTGCTGTTTATGTATCTGAGAACTCAGATACATAAAATAAAGCATCATGGACACAAGTATGAACTTCCAGCCTTGTGCCAACAGTTTGGGGAAGGCCCTTATCTGTTCCAGAATGACTGTACCCCAATGTTTGGTGTGAGAGAAG
>JAFMOD010000566.1:1166495-1186495 GCA_019802435.1 Corydoras maculifer | reverse complement strand
CAGCTGGTGGTTAAAAACGTACGGCTCGGTTTATACGAACTGCAGCCAACATCCAGGGACTTGAGTCTGAGAAACATGCATGAAACATACGTGATGGGTCCTGATGTGAGTGCATGCTGAGCATGAGGATGGAAAGCCTGGTGCCGTGCAACGCTGTACAAACCTGAGGAGGTATCTAGAGGTATCATGAAGCGCCCCGCTCACCCAGACCACTCCCTGTTCTCACAGATGCCGAGTGGAAGGAGGCTCAGAAGCTTGAAGACCAGAACCAGCCGGTTCAGAGACAGCTTCTTCCCCCAGGCGAGCAGACTGGGGAACGGCCAGCATAACAGTGTACTGCCCAACTCGCACCACGGCCATCTTACATAAACTCTGCACCTTGCACTTTTCACTGCACCCTCGGACTTTTCCATATCTGATTTCTATTTCTATCCATCCATTATCTTCTGCTTTATCCTATATTAGGGTCGCGGTGGGGTTTTCCATGTCCATCCAGGGGAGAACGTTTCGGGCGCTGGGCAGATAGACCCAGAACAGGGCGCCAATCTATTGCTGGACACACACTCACTCACACATACACACTCTATATGGGGCAATTTGGAGAATTTAATTGTCCTTGATCCATGTTTTTGGACTGTGGGAACAAACCCACACGGACACGGGGAGAACATGGAAACTCCACCCAGATGGGGATTCGAACCGGGAATCCTTAACGCTGAGAGGAGAACATGCTAACCACTAAGCCACCGAGTCGCACTTTATTGCTCTTATGTTTTTATATTAACATTTTTATATACAGTGCTATATTTAATTTTTTATTTAATTATATATATATATATAATTTTTTTATACTTTAATTTAAATATATTTACATTTAAAAAACATTTAAAAAATCTATTACTTAGTGTAAACTGGATCCGTGAAAGGGAATTTCGTTTACATTTCATGTCCCGCATGTTATGTAAATAACAATAAATTCTCCTTGAATCCTTGCATGATGTGTGTGGGTGTGTGTTCATTGATAGATGGTTTAAGATTATTTATATTATATAATCTTATATTAGTAAGATTTAAGATTAAGCAGAAGATAATGGATGGACGGAGGATGAAGAAAGCTGTGGAACTCCATCCCACTCTACCTCCGGGCATCCACGTCTCTTCCTTCTTTTAAGCTTTTAAAAACATAGCTTTTTAGCTCTGCTTTTACAAATTCTTTATTCAATTATTTATTTATGTGTTTATTAAAATTCTACAAAAATGTTGTTTCTATACTCCTGCTTTTTATTTTTTATTATTGTTTTTCTTTTTATATTGTAAGTGCCTTGTTTTTCTTGAAAGGCATGTATAATTAAAATTCTATTATTATTATTATTAGGGCGGCACGGTGGCTTAGTGGTTAGCACGTTCACCTCTCAGCTCTAGGGATTCCCGGTTCAAATCCCAATTTGGGTGGAGTTTCCATGTTCTCCCCGTGTCCACGTGGGTTTCCTCCAGGTTCTCCGGTTTCCTCCCACAGTCCAAAAACATGAATGAAGTCAATTAAGTTCTCCAAATTTCCCATATAGAGTGTGTCTGTGTGAGTGAGTGAGTGTGCCCAATGATAGATTGGCACCCTGTCCTGGTTGTATCTGTCCAGCGCCCAAAACGTTCTCCCCTGGATGGGCATGGGAAACCCCCCCCCCCCCGCCTGCGACCCTAATAAAGGGGAAAGCGGAAGATAATTGACGAATTATTATTATTATTATTCATTCATTCATTATCTCCCGCTTCATCCTCTATTAGGGTCGCGGTGGCGTTCCACATGCCCATCCAGGGGAGAACGTCTCGGGCGCTGGGCAGACAAACCCAGGACAGGGCGCCAATTTATCGCTGGGCACACACTCACTCACACAGACACACTCTATATGGGGCAATTTTGAGAATTCAATTGACTTCATCCATGTTTTTGGACTGTGGGAGGAAACCGGAGAACCCGGAGGAAACCCACGCAGACACAGGAAGAACATGGAAACTCCACCCAGATGGGGATTCGAACCGGGAATCTCTAGCGCTGAGAGGAGAACGTGCTAACCACTAAGCCACCGTGCCGCCATTATTATTATTATTATTATTATGATTATTATTATGATAACTGATGAAACTGACAATATTTGGTGTTCGGTGGTTATATTTCCAGGAGATCCAGCAAATACAAAAGAGACAGGATCGAAACAGCTGTTAATGTGTCCCTAACTGTGTGGTTATCACTTACCCATCACTGCGTCGCTGCCAGGCCTAAAATCATTTATTCATACAATTGTGACATCACCGTACACAAAGATATAGACAGATATTATTGGGACCCACCTCTAACTAAGCTCCAACTCACTAAATTCAGGTGTCTTTATGTCCCATTACTCTCATCATGCACCAAGACGCCAGACATCTGCACACCTGTAAGCTTGTGGGAACAGTTTGGGGAAGGCCTGTTTCAGTTCCGGAGCACAATGGTGCATTAGGATATAGTGGGGTGAGTTTGGTGTGTAGAACCCTGAGTGGATGACCCAAAGCCCTGAACTTAACTCGGTCAAACACCTTGGGGATGAATTCGAATGTAGATTGTGAATCAGGACATTTCATGCGACATCGGTGTCTGTCCTTACAATGCTGCTCTGGATGAATGATTTATTGTAAAGCTTACACATGATCAGACGGATAGTACACACACACACACACACACACACACACACGCCTGGAGATGTTAATGCCTGCAGCAGGGTTGAATGCTGGTCATTAAGACAGACTACTACTAGAAAAACACCCTGCAATGCAGTGAAAAACACACACACACACACACACACACACACACACACACACACACACACACACACACAGCCGAGTGCCACGCTTCCCCCTGCCGCTTCCTGAGAAAGACCCTATTGTTTTGGGAGCATCTGGACCCGACCTCTTCTGCTTGTGCCACAATAACCACCTCCTCCCCTCTTCCCCTCCCCTCCCCACAGCTCCTCTCTCATCACTCATTCACCAACATGTCTGCTCCCATCGTATCCCAGTTTACTGCCTCTTCCGACGCTCGGATGCATGGTGTTCTTGTTTTCCCTCTCCCTCATCTCCCTCGTTTTTTCGCTCTTTGGCACAGTCCGGTTGGAAGCTGCAGCCGGCGGCCCTGCCATGTGAAAAGAGGCTCTGTGCAGCACTGGGGCCTCCACAAAGCCTGCAGATGAATTAGATAAATGTGTGTGTGTGTGTGTGTGTGTGAGTGTGTGTGAGACCGAGAGAGAGGGGGCCAGAGTGCACTGGCCATCTGTCCTCCCTGAGCTGGACACGTCTGATTTTCGTCCATCCCCTTAGCCTACATTCCTCTCGTTTTGTGCGTCCATCAACACTCACGTGGTTCCATCTGATCAGGTTCATCATCACGACCCAAAAACATGCCCCACGTCGGGCTTTTCCACATGGCCATGCGGCCCCATGAAGGGAAATGGGTATTACAGGAATCCTACATGGACAAAAGTATTAGGACACCAATGTCAAGCTGGACAGGACAGGATTTCTGCAGGATTCGGTAAGACCAACCTCACCCAGACATGTATTCCTGGACTTTTTGACCTTCCAGTCTGACCACATCTCGTTGTCCAAAACACACAGCTGGGTGCTTCATTCTATACATCCATCCATTATGTTCAGCTTTATCCTTTACAAGGATCAAGGGGGAGAACGTTTTGGGCGTTGGGCAGATACACCTAGGACAGGGCGCCAATCTATTGCTGGGCACACACTCTCACACAGACACACTCTATATGGGGTTTGAATGCCCTATATGGGGCAATTTGGAGAACTCAACTGACCTTGATCCATGTTTTTGGACCGTGGGAGGAAACCGGAGAACCCGGAGGAAACCCACACAGACCAGGGAGAACATGGAAACTCCACCCAGATGGGGATTCGAACCGGGAATCCTTAGTGCTGAGAGAACATGCTAACCACTAAGCCACCATCCATCCATCCATTATCTTCCACTTCATCCTTTATTAGGGTAGCGGGGGTGTTCCCCATGCCCATCCAGGGGAGAACATTTCGGGCGCTGGGCAGATACACCCAGGACAGGGCGCCAATCTATCTCTGGGCACACACTCACACACACAGACACACTCTATATGGGGCAATTTGGAGAATTCAATCAACCTTGAATCCATGTTTTTGGACTGTGGGAGGAAACCGGAGAACCCAGAGAAAAGCCAGGCGGACACGGGGAGAACATGGAAACTTCACCCAGATTGGGATTTGAACCGGGAATCCCTAGTGCTGAGAGGAGAACATGCTAACCACCCTTAATTCTATACAACGAGACTAAATTATACACCTCCATTTGAAGTGATCAAGTCTTAAAGGGATGTGTACTCCCTACTGTTCTTACACACAGGGGAAATAGTCCTCCACATTTAATCTCTCCATGCAAAACACACACACACACACACACACACACACACACCACTTGGTGAGACCGGGAGTCAACCCGGCGACCGAAGCTGGTTTATTAACCACAAACCTGAGACTAATTTCAGAACTGAAAGTCATGTTAATGAGTACCAGAGAGAACAACACAGGATGACAAACTGGTGCTACACCATCTGGAGCAGCATGCTGAGATCTTTGAGCTCAGGTGCTTCATTCAGTCCCATTACCACAAGAACCCAGTCATGCAATCTGGGTCACTGCAGCTTCCAGCATTGTGGGAACAGTTTAGGGAAGGCCCTCTAAATGTCATAGTATGACTGCTCCCCAGAGCATGGATTATTCATCTCTTCTCATTATCTTACACTTAGGCTTTCTGGGGGGGGGTTCACCATGACCATCCAGAGAAGAACATTTGGGGCATTGGACAGATACACCCAGGACAGGGCACCAACACACACATAATATATAGGGGCAATTTAGTGCAGCCAAATTACCTGGTCAAAAAATACCAGCCAACCAAATTTTGTTTTTTATAGTGTATGTGTGAGGGTGGCACAGTGGCTTAGTGGTTTGCATGTTCTCCTCTCAGCACTAGGCATTTCCGGTTTGAATCCCAATCTGGGTGGAGTTTCCGCATGGGTTTCCTCCGGGTTCTCCGGTTTCCTCCCACAGTCCAAAAACATGGATTAAGGTCAATTGACTTCTCCAAATTGCCCCATATAGAGTGTGTTTGTGTGAGTGAGTGTGTGTGTGCCCAGCGATAGATTGGCGCCCTGTCCTGGGTGTATCTGCCCAGTGCCCAAAACGTTCTTCCCTGTAACACCCCCATACCCTAGTAGAGGACAAAGCATAAGATAATGGATGGATGGATAGTGTATATTTACTAATAAACATCAGTCGTCCCTTATACATATTAAGAGCAACACAATTCTCTACTGGTGATGGATGTATGGATGGATGGATGTAAACAGACATGGCTGCTGCCAGAACATCTAACTATCTAGTCGCACTGCAAGAAGGGCCCTGGCCCCAATTCCCAGGAGTCTGGGGCCCCCAGTTTCCTCTCACTGTCTAAAAACAGGGAATTAGTAAATACAAATCTGCCTTCATTCACTTTCTTAATTTGCTTAGTTGTAGTGGGTGCGGCGGCGCGGTGGCTTAGTGGTTAGCATGTTCTCCTCTCAGCACTAGGGATTTCCCGGTTCGAATCCCAATCTGGGTGGAGTTTCCATGTTCTCCCCGTGTCCGTGTGGGTTTCCTCCGGGTTCTCCGGATTCCTCCCACAGTCCAAAAACATGGATCAAGTCAATTGAATTCTCCAAATTGCCCCATATAGAGTGTGTCTGTGTGAGTGAGTGTGTGCCCAGGAAAAGATTGGCACCCTGTTCTGGGTGTATCTGCCCAGCGCCCGAGGTGTTCTCCCCTGGATGGGCATGGGGAACCCCCAACGACCCTAGTAGAGGATAAAGCGGGAGAAAATGAATGAATGAATGTAGTGGGTGCTAGAGCTTATCCCAGTACTCATAGGATGAACCTCTCCAAGGTCAGAAAGGCAAACAAACATACACACCTGAGACGATTTGCTAACTACAATTTACATGTAACAATTTTCCAGACTCCCAGATTCGGGATTCCCAACCAAAATACTAACCCAGGATCTGGAGGAAATCACAACTCCATCACAAGTAAGACAAACATGTTTGATCACGTCACCTAATATCATGGTAAAAACTGCAGCTTACACGGGGAGAACATGCCAACTCCACACATTAAGGCCTACGTGCTTCACTATTTACAGATCTCAAAATCCGACGGTGATGTAACAAATCCCCCTGTGTGTGCGTGTTTTAATTAGAACTGCATCCACCATCACCCTGTGTGCAGCATCCTGTGATCACTGATGAAGAATTAGAGGATGAAGAACACAAACTGTGCAGCAACAGATGACCTCCTGTCTCTGATTCTACATCCACAAGGTGGAGCACTGAGGTGGATACTGATTCACTTGCACCGCCAGTACTGAGAATCATCCACCACCCTAATAATACCCCCCTGCTCTGTGGGGGTCCTGATCATCAGAGAGCAGCGTAAAGTGGACTGATGGAGTATGTGGAGAACCGGATGGACTACAGACTGTAACTGTAGAACTACAAAGCGCATGGAGTCGCACGGGTGGAGTGGAAACGAGGAAAACGGCTCGACCACAAAATCAAAACAGAAAAACAGAAACCTTCCTCATCTACCTGCATTACACTGGCTCACAGTCGCAGTTCTAGTTCATTCCAAAGATGTTGGATGGATTTAAGTCAGCTGGCCTTGTGCACCTGAGTTTAGTATGAGTGGCATTGAGAACCTGTCCTGTAGAACCCTCTTCCCTTCCCCTCTGGGACAAACGTATTCCTCCAGCGTCATGGGAACCCTGATACACCCAGGACAGGGCGCCAATCTATCACTGGGCACTCTCACTCACAGAAACACACTCTATATGGGGCAATTTAGAGACTTCAATTGACCTTGATCCATGTTCTCAGCTCTCAGCACTAGGGATTCCCGGTTCAAATCCCAATCTGGGTGGAGTTTCCATTTTTTCCCTGTGTCTGCATGGGTTTCCTCCGGGTTCTGCGATTTCCTGAGACTGACTGCACACAGCCAGGTCCATTGATGGATTCTACAAACCGTTCCCATGACCCTGGAGGGATACGTTTGTCCCAAAGGGGAAGGGAAGAGCAAATGCAGATGCCCAATATTTTTGTTTATATAGTGTATATTTGAGGGCGGCACGGTGGCTTATGGCGATGGTTGGCATGTTCTCCTCTCAGCACTAGGGATTCCCGGTTCAAATCCCAATCTGGGTGGAGTTTCCATTTTCTCCCTGTGTCTGCATGGGTTTCCTCCGGGTTCTCCGGTTTCCTGCCACAGTCTAAAAACATGGATCAAGGTCAATTGAATTCTCCAAATTGCCCCATATAGAGTGTGTTTCTGTGAGTGAAAGTGCCCAGTGATAGATTGGCGCCCTGTCCTGGGTGTATCAGGGTCCGTATGGCGCTGGAGGAATACGTTTGTCCCAGAGGGGAAGGGAAGAGGGTTCTACAGGACAGGTTCTCAATGCCACTCATACTAAACACAATAGCTCTGTATACAATTTAGTAGGGAACAAACAGTTTAGGGAAGGCCTGTTTCTGTGCTGACTGCACGAAGACAGGTCCATTGATGGATTCTACATCTACAAGGTGGAGCACTGAGGTGGATACACGCTGTGTCTGATTCACTTGCACCAGCACACACTAACCACCACCAGTACTGAGAATCATCCACCACCCTAATAATACCCCCCTGCTCTGTGGGGGTCCTGATCATCAGAGAGCAGAGTAAAGTGGACTGATGGAGTATGTGGAGAACCGGATGGACTACAGACTGTAAGTGTAGAACTACAAAGCGCATGGAGTCGCACGGGTGGAGTGGAAACGAGGAAAACGGCTCGACCACAAAATCAAAACAGAAATCCATTCAGACACCGCAGAGCATCACCAGATCAACAGGAGCCAGATGTCAAGCGACAGACCATAATAATACATGAGTTATGCAGATGTTGGGGCCAACAGACATCATTCAATCAGAAGCATGAGGAAATAAGATTTTAATCCCGTTTATGAGGATGACGGGGTGGGTGGGGGGTGTGAATCCCAAACCGAGGCAGGGCGGACATCCATCACCACAATCAGAACACTGTCCCGCAGGGTAACATCCTCATGTTTTAACGCTCCTGTTAGCCCAATGTGTGGCTGCATCGCGACCACAGCAGCAGGACAGTACAGGGGTTTAGACCTCAGCCTTTTTGCCTCTCAGTGCTGGGGTTCGAATCTCGATCTGGGTGGAAATTCACATGGGTTTCCTCCAACAGTCCAAAACGCGGATGCAAATTGCCCTTATTTGGTGATTGTGTGGGCGGCACGGTGTCTTAGTGATTGGCATGTTCTTCTATCAGCACTAGGGATTCCTGGTTCGAATCTCAATCTGGGTGGAGTTTCCATGTTCTCCCCGTGTCCACGTGGGTTTCCTCCGGGTTCTCCAGGTTCCTCCCACAGTCCAGAAACATGGCTCAAGGTCGATTGAGTTCTCCAAATTGCCCCATATAGAGTGTGTCCCAGTGATAGATTGGCGCCCTGTCCTGGGTGTATCTGCCCAGCGCCCAAAATTTTCTCCCCTGGATGGGCATGGGGAACCCCCCCCCCCCAAACGATGATAAAGCAGATGGATGGATGGATGGTGTGTGTGTGTCACACCATTATTATCTTCTGCTTTATCCTCTATTAGGGTCGTGGGGGGGGGGGGTTCCCCATGCCCATCCAGGGGAGAACGTCTCGGGCTCTGGGCAGATACACTCAGGACAGGGTGCCAATCAATCACTGGCCACACACTCACTCAAACAGACACACTATATGGGGCAATTTGGAGAACTCAATTGACTTGATCCATGTTTTTGGACTGTGGGAGGAAACCCGAGAACCCGGAGGAAACCCACGTGGACACGGGGAGAACATGGAAACTCCACCCAGATTGGAATTCGAACTGGGAATCCCTAGTGCTGAGAGGAGAACATGCTAACCACTAAGCCACCATGCCGCCCCACTCTTGGCTCTATTGGTCTCATTTGCAAGAACATGGACTACAATTTCCAAGATGCCGTATTTCTGGTGGCACATGTTTTCTTTATCAAGTTCCTCATCTGCGTTAAACTGGCTCACAATCGCAGTTCTAGTTCATTCCAAAGATGTTGGATAGATTAAGGTCAGCTGGCCTCGTGCACCTGACTTCCCCAAACTGTTCCCATGACCCTGGAGGAATATGTTTGTCCCAAAGGGGAAGGGAAGAGGGTTCTACAGGACAGGTTCTCAATGCCTAGTCACTCATACTAGCTCTGTATACAATTTAGTAGGGAACAAACAGTTTGAGGAAGGCCCGTTTCTGTGCCAGGTCCATTGATGGTGTTGTATAGTGGAGCGAGGTGGAAGTGCGGGAACTCGATACCACAGGCATCTTATGGAAAGCGTGGAGGCTCAATGGAATGCTCCTGTAGGGGTAAACTGCAGGTGTCCCAATACTTTCGTACATATTGTGGCCGGTGGCTATATTTTCAAGTAATTTCAGTGTCGGTACCCATCAACATGAGGCTCTTTCAAAGTCCAGGATGTGATCATTTGTAAACATCACCATTCAGGATATGTGTATTGCTACCATGACAGCATCTGGCAACCCGTCAGCCCACTCTCGTTGCATTACGCCTGGCCTCCTGCTACATATCATTTGGTACAAGCACCTCTGAACGTTACGGTCCCCTGCCGTAAATCCTACAACATCCAGGCCTTTATAACTATTATGTATGTAGACACACACACACACTGTGCAAACGCCAGTGTTTTCGAATCAACCCACACAACACTACACCACAGTCCACAGATTAAGCTCCAAAAGCCCTCCCCCCACCCCACCCCCCACAATGCAGCTCTGCCTGAACGGTGTTTTCAACCCATAACGTCCACATCACCATTTGCACATCCCTCCGATTACACAACACCGCCTGCTGCACCTGGTTCAGACCTCCGGTACGGCACCGACACGCTGCGGACCGCATCTGCTACACGGCTGCCAAAATGGCCTGGGACAAGTCATCAGCTTCATCCCGACACACAATGAAACCAGAGGCACAGTGAAGCGGATGAAGTGGATGAAGCGGGTTCCGAGCGGCGGCGGGTCAGGCGGGTCAGATTATTGAATCCTGTGAGGGCTTCGTTTTCCAGATGAGCGGCGACGCAGCGTTTCTGCACACAGCTGTGGCATCGCCGGAGAACCAACCCATGGCGACGGTGCGCTCGTCCAGCCCACGTTCCCCCTTCCGACCCCAGGGTTTGCGGCTCCAGACACGGCGGGTTGATTTATTGGGTGGAACGTTAAAGGGGGGGTAGGAAAAGCATGCAGATTGAAGCCACTTGCCTGGATGTAAGAAGCGCGGGGCAGCTGTCTCCTCCGGCGCGCGCGCTCACGCACACGCGCGCACACGGACGCTCACAAACACATGCTCCTCTGCGATCGGCCGCTAATCCGCTCTTTGTATCAAGTGCCGCCGAGAAAATACATGTCCGCTGTCGGGATACGGGTCCTGGAAGGTGGCGAGGGGCTCCGTGAGAGACGGGAGCCAGGGGCCGCGAGAGCACGAGTGGGGTAGAGGTGGAGAGAGATGGGAGCGTGAATGGCCAACGGAATGAAAGAGTAACAGCGGCACACGAGAGGGCTGGCGGACGGCAGAGGATTTGAAGAATGAGAGAGCAGGGCAAGCTGAGGGAGAGAGAGAGAGAGGGAGAGAGAGAGAGATCAGGTGGGGGAGGGAGAGACAGCGTGTGAGAGGGAGGGAGGTAGAGGGAGGGACGGCTGCGAGGGATAAGGGATAACTCTGCTTTAGTAGACAGCAGCAGCTGGGAAGACAGAATGGAATGGAAATGAAGCAAAGAAGAGACAAAGAGAGAGAGAGAGAGAGAAAGAGAGAGAGAGAGAGAGAAAGAGAGAGAGAGAGAGAGAGAGAGAGAGAGAGAGAAAGGGGCAGAGAGAGACTAACTTACATTGTCACCAACATTTACTGCATCATATAATCGTGGTCATTGTTAATGAGGGACATATATACACACACACAAGTACAAAGCTGGACGAAACAACCATATATATATAAAGAGAGAAAGAGAGAGTGAGTGAGAAAGAGAGAGCGAGAGAGAGAGGGAAAGGGGCAGAGAGAGGGAAACTTACATTGTCACCAACATTTACTGCATCATATAACCGTGGTCATTGTTACTGAGGGATGTGTGTGTGTGTATATACATATATATATATATATATATATATATATATATATGTATATATACACACACACACACTGTTTTTACATACAGAGTGTGAGAGAGAGAGAGAGAGAGAGAGAGCTGAATGTGCTATGTGTTGAGGCCACAGACTAAGACTCACTGCTCTAAAGGAACTGCAACACAAAGCACCTGTTAGCTTCAACCGAACGAGAGAGAAAGCAATAGAGAGAGAGAAAGAGAGAGAGAGCAATAGAGAGAGAGAGAGAGAGAGTGAGCGAGAGAGCATGTGTAAAGAATGAGAAACAGAAGCAGTGCACCCACAGGCCAGAAAGATGAGAACAGTGAAGAAACAAGAAACAAAAGTAGACAAAGCCGCACTGACAGCAGAGAAAACCCTAAACATACGGTGTAGTGAGGCTGCAGGCTGTAGCTCTGAAGCACGTGCCTGAGAGTGTGTGTGTGTGTGTGTGTGTGTGTGTGTGATTACAACGTCATAAGAAACCAAATGTCCCACTAGTGTCCAGGATCTTACATTTGTGGAAACACACATACAGCTGCTTGGCTTTTAGGTTCCGATTCCAAAAGAATCCAGTTGAGCGTTTTGAACTCCACTGGAGTGGATCCTATCCCATCACCACAGCTGTGTGCAATCAAGCACCTGGTCAAGTCCAGATGCAGCCAATTCCATTAAAACGGTTTAGTGGTTAGCATCTTCTCCTCTCAGCACTAGGGATTCCTGGTTCGAATCCCAATCTGAGTGGAGTTTCCATGTTCTCCCCGTGTTCGTGTGGGTCTCCTCCGGGTTCTCCGGTTTCCTCCCACAGTCCAAAAACATGGATCAAGGTCAATTGAATTCTCCAAATTGCCCTATTGTGTTTTTGTGAGTGAGTGTGTGCCCAGCATTAGATTTGTGCCCTGTCCTGGGTGTATCTACCCAGTGCCCGAAATGTTCTCCCCTCGATGGGCATGGGCATGGGGACCCCCCCCCCCAACCTAATAGAGGGTGAAGCGAAAGATAATGGATGGATGGGTTTAGGGAAGGCCTCTATGTGTTCCAGCATGAGCAGAAGTTATGATGGGATGAGTGTGGTGTGAAAGAACTGGACCGGCGCTGACACAGAGTTCTGAGCCTTCACCCTAATGAACACCTTTGAGATGAATTAGAACAGTGATTGCAGGTCTGGGGAGAGTTTGGCTGGAAAGGGATGATGTGATTAAGGTCTGATGGTTGGCAGTTCATTCTGTTATCAGTATATATTTCTAACTAAATTACCCACACACACACACACACACACTCACTCACGCCATCTTGTAATTCTATCTTTTGGAAGTGTGAGCCATGACCTTGTGTAACTGCAGGTACGTTGATGAAAAGCAACACCTGATTCTTATCTCAGACTATTTTGGGTCCTGGAGCGTTCCAGCAAAAAAGAGAAATGTCATAACACACAAACATATTGAACACACTATCATCACACACACACACACACACAGGATGCTCCATTCAGCCGATTTCAGCTCTCTATTGTTTTGGCACTCAGACAAACATCAATGACAACAGAACATCAATCTATTGTCCTTTATTCTTTAGAGATGCAAAACTACTGGAACGGAGTGTAAGCGCGCACACACAGACACACACACACACACACACACACACACCCACACCTCAATGTCCTTGGATCTCCTCCTCTGACCCTAGTATATTTGGGGAAAAATGCAGAGGAGGAGCTCTGAAGGAGCCGAAATGCAGCTGTGACTCCATCTTGTCCTCCATTATGCAGCATCACCAGTGAACACACACATCTCACACACACACACACACACACACACACACACAAATCTGATTCTCTTAAAGGACCAGCACTCATTTTTGTAATATATAATAAGAAATATAGAGCAAACACTGTTATGGTTACAGTGTGTGTGTGTGTGTGTGTGTGTGTGTGTGTGTGTGTGTGTGTGTGTGTGTTTGAATGTAATCCAGTGCATCATGGGGATAGGTCAACCTCTGGGCAGTCTCTGAAATGCAAATCAGGAAACACCAACTCGGAGGTAAGATGCAAATGCAATTAAACAAAACAGAATCTCCCAAAATGCAACCGGTCCAGAATTCAAATCCCCACCCCCCACCCCCCACACTGTACATCAGACATGTGTTTTTATAAAAGCAAAACCCTGTTTAGATCATAAGGGTTCAAAATATCAGACTTGGTCACGAATAAAAGAAGCTTTGATAATTAAAGGAGCCTGCTGTCACTACCACAGGGTTCCTCATGTTACCAAAACACAAAGCTGTATGCAAAAGCTTGAATGCAAATGATTTTGTAGCTTTGTTAAGTAAAAGAGCAGGATTATATTTAAGGTAAACACAGTCTGTAAATAAAAAAAAAAACACTTCTCCTAACCGGGCGCAGACAAATGTCTCCTCATGTAAAATCTGTTGTACAGTGTTTTTACTCATTCATTCATTATCTTCCGCTTTATCCTCTATTAGGGTTGCGGGGGGGGGTGTTCCCCATGCCCATCCAGGGGAGAACGTTTCAGGCGCTGGGCAGATACACCCAGGACAGGGTGCCAATCTATCACTGGGCACACACTCCCTCACACAGACACACTCTATATGGGGCAATTTGGAGAATTTAATTGACCTTGATCCATGTTTTTGGACTGTGGGAGGAAACCAGAGAGCCCGGAGGAAAGCCAGGCGGACACAGGGAGAACATGGGAACTCCACCCAGATTGGGATTCAAATCGGGAATCCTTAGCGCTGAGAGGAGAACATGCTAACCACCCTTAATTCTATACAACGAGACTAATTAATACACCTCCATTTGAAGTGTTCAAGTCTTAAAGGGATGTGTACTCCCTACTGTTCTTACACACAGGGGAAATAGTCCTCCACATTTAACCCTCCATGCAAAACACACACACACACACACACACACACACACACACACACACACACACACACACACACCCCACTTGGTGAGACCGGGAATCAAACCTGGGACCTACAGGTAACCACAACGCCACCTTGCCACCCATGTTCCACAAATCAGATTCCAGAATTCAACAAATCATAAGCCTTAACAGGCGGCACGGTGTCTTAGTGGTTAGCATGTTCTCCTGTCAGCACTAGGGATTTCCGGTTCGAATCCCCATCTGTTTCCATGTTCTCCCCGTGTCCATGTGGGTTTCCTTCGGGTTCTCCGGTTTCCTCCCACAGTCCAAAAACATGGATCAAGTGAATTGAATTCCAAATTGCCCCATATAGATTGTGTCTGTGTGAGTGAGTGTGTGCCCAGTGATAGATTGGCACCCTGTCCTGGGTGTATTTGCCCAGCGCCCGAGACGTTCTCCCCTGGATGGGCATTAGGTACCCCCCCCGACCCTAATAGAGGATAAATCAGGTGATAATGAAGGAATGAATAAATAATCCTTAACATTCGTGGGATTGGGCGAGTTCTGAGGATTTATCCATCACGTGGTATGAAATGGGGTGGGGGGGGGGCATAAGGGAATAGAGGAATCAGACACATCTCACTTCAAGCTAAGTGGAATTCACAGACAGACTCTTTATTGAAGTGCTTATTCGAACCACAAGCTGTCTGAATGAGTCCAGCGACTCCAGAGCTTCTTCTTTATTAAATCAGTTCACAGGCCTGAGAGCTACAGCACGCTACACGGCCTACGGTATTCAGACTGAGCTCAAAACACAATCCACAACTAGGGCGTTACGACTAACTGGGTTCTTTTGGAACATTACGACAGCCTGCTCTGCTCTAATGAAGGTTTCAGTGATTCTGTGCAGGGATAGGCTGCCGATGCTTTTAGTGACTGTATAAAACCATTATGCTTTGCTGCTACAGTGTTGGTATCATAACCTGTACTCCAATACACCAGTCCCATTGCTACTGAGGTAAAATCCATCCATCCATTATCTTCTGCTTTATCCTCTATTAGGGTCTATTGGGGGGGGGGGGGGTTCCCATGACCATCCAGGGGAGAACGTCTCGGGCGTTGGGCAGATACACCCAGGACAGGGTGCCAGTCTATCACTAGGCACTCACATACTCATATAAACACACACTATATGGGGCAATTTGGAGAACTCAGTTGACTTGATCCATGTTTTTGGACTGTGGGAGGAAACCGGAGAACCCGGAGGAAACCCACGCGGACACGGGGAGAACATAAAAACTCCAACCAGACTAAGGTACAATCCATCCATCGATCCATTATCTTCTGCTTTATCCTCTATTAGGGTCGTGGGGGGGGGGGTTCTCCATGCCCATCCAGGGGAGAATGTCTTGGGAGCTGGGCAGATACACCCAGGACAGGGCGCCAATCTATCATGAACTCACACTCACTTACACATACACACTCTATATGGGGCAATTTGAAGAACTCAATTGACCTTGATCCATGTTTTTGGATTGTGGGAGGAAACCAGAGAACCCGGAGGAAACCCAAACGTCCAGCAATAGATTGGTGCCCTGTCCTGGGTGTATCTGCCCAGCACCCGAGACGTTCTCCCCTGGATGGGCATGGTGAACCCCCCTCCGATAATGGATGGATAGATGAATGAATAACAGGTTTACCATCATGTTTCTACATTCAGCGTTTATTAGATTACCATAGAGATGGACTTTGTAGTTCCACAATTACAGACTGTAGTCCATCTGTACCTCTACATTCTTAATGCAGGGATTATTCAGGGTGTAGACGACTCTCAGGACTGCAGTGACACTGCTGTGGTGGTGGTGCGGTAGCACAAAGTATGTAGAGAAGTACAGAGGACTACAGTCCTATAATTGTAGAACTACAAAGTCCATCTGTATGGTACATGGAAGAGGTTTCTTGTACTAATTAGGAGCTGGATTTGCGTAATCAGGTAGGTGAAGGTGCTGGTACTCACAAGGCACGGCGTAACGGTACAGACGTTCCCTGATGGTCTGCTGGAGCTCGTGGTCCGCCGAGGACTTCTGGAAGCGTTGACTTAAGTAAAGTCTCAGGTCCTTGTTGAGTTTGTTTCCTAAACACAGTGAACACAGAGAAAAGCTGGAATAACACATTACAGGACATTATGTTACATAACACATCGGCTCCCTAAAACATCGGGGTTGGGATCGGGACACAGCCGGATCCAAATCGGCTCTAAGGTTAAAGGTCAGGCCGAAGCTCTCCGGGCGTCTTGGGAACAACTTCTTCCCATTTATTTCATTCCGTCTCACATTTCCAACGTGCTGCATCTGGTTTGTATGTGTGCCACTCATTGGTTGGCCAACTGCGGTCAGGTAGCTGTTACTTAGCAACCGCTCGCAGCTGACAGCCAGCGTTGCGATCCCCACTGGGCACTTAGTGGAAGGAGGAAACGAGAAGAAAGAGCCGGGGTGCAGGAAACAGAGTGGGAAAATGCACCAAGCATCACAATCGTCACAAAGGCCACCATTATGTGAAAGTTCGCCGGTTCAAATTGTTCTCTCTGTGTCCGGAATGGGTTACCGGAGTCTCCGAGACGCGCCGAAAACACGGATTAGCACCGACATTGGCACTGGCCTGGGACTTGGCGGCTGGGTGCTTCATGGCAGTCACAATAAAATCGCCACGAGCGATATGTGGTCAGTAGGGGTGCTGAAAACAATCGATTCCTTAAAGGATCGCGATTCCTAGTCCTGGCGATTCTGAATCAATTCAAAATACCTAAAAATTGATTTAAAATGCGTTCAAGTAAAATTTTTTTTTACAAGATCAATTGAATTCTCCAAATTGCCCCATATAGAGTGTGTCTGTGTGAGTGAGTGTGTGTCCAGTGATGGATTGGCGCCCTGTCCTGGGTGTATCTGCCCAGCGCCCGAAACTTTCTCTCCTGGATGGAGGATAAAGCGGAAGGTAATGGATGGATGGATGTTCTATTTGTTTACATTGTCGTTTCATCTTGTCAATCACACAATTGAACGAAAATTTAAAGACCATTTGAACTGAAAAATCGTTTCAGAATCGAATCGTGACCTCAAAAATCGGAATCGAATCGAATCGCCTGATGCCGAGAGATTCGCACCCCTAGTGGTCAGTGCTCATATTTAGAGACATCTCTAATAATCTTTCCATTGTGGACGTGCCGGGCCTTCCTTCCTTTCTTCCTTCTGGAGCTCGGACTGGAAGCAGTGTGCGTCTGATCAAGTCAAACTGGAGGCGTCTCACTTACTGTAAGAGACGCGCGGCAGACAGATGACTTAGAACAAATCGCATTGGAAGCTCAGCGAGTTTCTCCTGTTACAGCGGAGACGGAGGCTGAGGCCGAGCGGGAGTCTTTTTAAATCAATCACTTGATATATTATGTAACATGTCCTGGGGTTAGACTCAAGCCTCCCCGACACTCTCGCGACAAGCGGGAAGTCTCTGTGCTCCAGCAGAGCGCACACTGTTTTGACACGTACTGACTGTGCAGGGTAAGCCTCGCACTTGTGTGTATACATACACACACACACACACACACACACACACACACACTTAGCCCAAGTTCCTGAACTGTTCCGAGCCCCTCGTTATTCTGTTAAATACATTACATTACAGGGCGGCACGGTGGCTTAGAGTTTAGCATGTTCTCCTCTCAGCACTAGGGATTCCCGGTTCGAATCCCCATCTGGTCGAGTTTGGTGCCCTGTCCTGGGTGTATCTGCTCAGGACAGGGCGCCTTAGGACAGGGTGCCAACCTATCGCTGGGCACACACTCACTCACTCACTCAAACACACTCTATATGGGGCAATTTGGAGAGCTCAATTGACTTTATCCATGTTTTTGGACTGTGGGAGGAAACTGGAGAACCCGGAAATCCCCAGTGCTGAGAGGAGAACATGCTAACCACTAAGCCACCGTGCCGCCCTATTATTAGTTATTCATTCATTCATTCATTCATTATCTCCCGCTTATCCTCTATTAGGGTCATGGTGGGGTTCCCCATGCCCATCCAGGGGAAAACATCTCGGGCGCTGGGCAGATTGACCCAGGACAGGGCGCCAATCCATCGCTGGGAACACACTCACTCACACAGACACACTCTATATGGGGCAATTTGGAGAATTCAATTGACTTGATCCATATTTTTGGACTGTGGGAGGAAACCGGAGAACCCGGAGGAAACCCACGCAGACACGGGGAGAACATGGAAACTCCACCCAGATGGGGATTCGAACCGGGAATCCCTAGTGCTGAGAGGAGAACATGCTAACCACTAAGCCACCATGCCGCCCTAATATTAGTTATATTGGATAAAATTAAATAACATGTGAAATATGTCTGTCAGCAGTGGAGAGCACATTCATTTCTAATAAATTATGGATTTGGCTGAAAATGTTTGAATAAAGGAACCTGAGCTTCAGCAGAAAAGCATGAATCCGTTTTACGAGTCCGTCGCAGATGAGACAGTTTTAAGGTTTTGTTTGAAATACCGTAATTTTGCGACAGTTTGCGCCTTCAGAAAAACTCTGACGGTTTCTGAAAGTTGAGAAGTTGCTCTTTACAGCCAACATACAGTTATTACGGTAACTTTACTCCCGATACTGGCAAAAAAAATCTCTCTCCTCACACACACACACACACACACACACACACACACACACAGCTTAGAAGCACAAACAGCTGACGGTGACTCCATCGTTCGGTCCCGCTGCTGGAGGAGAGGCTGCAGAGAAAGCTGCTCTCATTTGATCCGGGGCTACTGACAAAACACCCGGAGCTACAGCCCCGAAAGCCCAGGTCTAAAGACGCCCCTGTACTGTACTGTACTGTACTGTACTGTACTGTACATTGTGGAATGACCAATAAAATACTTGACTACATCTTCACCTTCTAATGTTATAATGACCTCAGGCAGCTCAAAGCAGATGTTTCTTTAACAGCTGTATTTTAATAACCGATTTTACAAGGCAAACCGGTGACACCTTAATCTGAGAAGTGTGATTTTGGTAAAGGGTTATGGGATTAAGAGAGATAACACACACACACACACACACACACACACACACAACCCACACTGTAGGCCTCCGGTAAACATTACATAACCACAAATCTAGTTACACATTCTAACCTCAATTGAGTTGCAGTATGACCCACCCCCCAACACACACACGCACACACACACACACAATATGACATATGCTTATAGACTTGTCTTGACGGTGAGGTTGATCCTTACGTAAGGAGGCGGTGCATCACCATCAGACAGCGTGCACCTCTCATGTGTGATTTGTCTGCATGTCCGAGTGCACGTCGGCTCTGAACACACAGTCACATGCACATCCATACCCTCCGTCTATTATGGTAATATATGCAAATCTGATGTTTTAATGTCTTTCCTTTAACCTTGACATTTTTGCCCCATAAAAAAATCTTTGATGACAAATTGCAGTTCAAAGTGTAAAAAACTGGATGGCAGTTGGATTTGTTTTGGTCACATGGATTATCTAATATGTAGATTTTTTTATTGTTATAAACAACAAACCACAAAACAAAAAACACTTGAATTTGAAAAGTGCCAGGATTGTCCAGCAGGGGGCAGAAGACTGATTTTATGCACCATACACTGATGTAGAGACCATACTCTCCATACCATACCATATGAAACCAAAATTATAAACAAGACCAACACATTGTCCAACAGAAAAAACCAACACACTGTCCACCAGACA
>JAFMOD010000566.1:1136055-1161087 GCA_019802435.1 Corydoras maculifer | reverse complement strand
CACACACAATCATCGTATAATGTGTGTATAGGGGGGGGTGAGTGATGGTAAATAATCCCTGCAGGTTAAGGTTATTATACAAACGCACTTTAAACTCATATCCTCACTCACAAATCCTTTTCGTCTCTCTCTGTGAAATCTCATAAGGTTACTACCTCACAGCGCTGTAAGCTTTTAGTTTCCCCCTGGACTGCTGTATTCTTACACACACTGTAATTAAAGTAAGGAATATTGCCCATTGTGTGAGTGTGTGTGTTCAGTGAGGTCAGGTGTGGTGGGGTGTGGGGGTTGCTGGAGCACTATACTATTACTATATTATTCCAGTGTGGAACAGCACTCAGAGCGCTGACCTCACTGCATGAAGGTTCTAAGTGCGTTCTCTCCATGTGGTTTGCACGTTCTGCTTGTTTCATTACTTTATATTTGGTCATTTATTGGACGCTTTTATTCAAAGCGACTTACAAGGTGAGCACAGGGTTAAACACAACATCCCTGGAGCAATGAGGGTTAAGGGTCTTGTTCAAGGACCCACACTGGTAACTTCAGTGGAGCTTGTTTCCAGTTGGAGATACCATAGGTGACATACTATTCTAAGTGGGTTCTGCCTCCTTTACAGCTATAACCAAACATTCTAATCACACGGCTGTCTGATAGATAGAATTACACAATTACAATTAATTCATCCACGGTGGCTTAGTGGTTAGCATGTTCTCCTCTCAGGATTAGGGATTCCCGGTTCGAATCCCCATTTGGGTGGAGTTTCCATGTTCTCCCCGTGTCCGCGTGGGTTTCCTCCGGGTTCTCCGGTTTTCTCCCACAGTCCAAAAACATGGATCAAGTCAATTGAATTCTCCAAATTGCCCCATATAGAGTGTGTTTGTGTGAGTGTGTGTGTGCCCAGTGATAGATTGGCATGCTGTTCTGGGTGGAGCCAGACAAGGTCTTTCACAACGAACACATCCAACCCATGTCCTTTTGGCTTTGTGCAACATAGCACAGTCATCACCAGGAAGGAGCCTTCCCCAAAATGTTTCCAGTTACAGCAGGGGCAGATGGACTGACTGCAGGATCTGTCTTTATATGTGTTCTCAGGTTACACGGTTCTGCTTATGTATGTTCTGATTACTGGTTAAATACGGTCTTCTAATATTTCCTACAATTATAGAGAAGTAGCTGCATTCGTGTGTGTGTGTGTGTGTGTGTGTGTGTGTGTGTGTGTGTGTGTGTGTGTGTGTGTGCACCCGCCATACAATACAAGCCTTCAACTGTACAGGCTAAAAAACTACATTCTTAAACTACTTACATTATTCTTCTATCCTATCCCCCCCCCCCCACACACACACACGCTAGGGATTCCCGGTTCGAATCCCCATTTGGGTGGAGTTTCCATGTTCTCCCCGTGTCTGCGTGGGTTTCCTCCGGGTTCTCCGGTTTCCTTCCACAGTCCAAAAACATGGATCAAGTCAACTGAATTCTCCAAATTGCCCCATATAGAGTGTGTTTGTGTGAGTGACTGTGTGCCCAGCGATAGATTGGCATGCTGTCCTGGGTGGATCTGCCCAGCGCCCGAGACGTTCTCTCCTGGATGGGCATGGGGAACCCCACCGTGACCCTAATAGAGGATAAAGCGGAAGATAATGGATGGATGACAAAAATAGTAAGAAAAATAGATATTATGCCAGTAGCCAGAATTTTAGACCAACTCCAGACACTGATTAATTTTTTTTTTTTTACTTTAATATTTTAATATAACAATTTAATATTTTGTGTTACCATTTCTGCAAAAACCGTGCGTTGCCTGTTCCAATAACAACCTCACTGCTTGAAGGTTCTAAGTGTGTTATCTCTGTGTCCCTTGCACGTTCTGCGTGTTTCTGCATTCGTACAAAACTGTCCCGTAGGTGCGAGTGGGTGCATTTGGCCGTAGGTCTGAACCAGTGAGCTTCTCAGGTTGTTTATTGCTTTTTGCTCTACAAGTCCTGGGATAGGCCAAGAGCATGCTTATAATTAACAAAATGTGATCGTATGTGAAAGATGTCCACTATTGATGAGACAACTAATCCTCAGAGCGCCTCAACGTCGTCATGACGACATTTATAAGAAAAATACGCATTATGCCGGTAGCCAGGACTTTACACCAAGTGGTGCACTTTCACGGAACAAGAATAAAGTCACACTTACAGCACACTTTGTACGTTTATTTTGTCTTTGCATTGTCTAGTTTGTGATATGACAGACCTACGAGAGCCAACCTAGGATCCAGCACACCATGCGGAATAAAAACTGAATGAATGCATTGTCCAGAAATACGGATCATGGTGGAAGATAAAAAGAATCATCAATTAAGTAGATTCTAATAATTATTACATTATCTTCTGCTTTATCCTATATTAGGGTAGCGGGGGGTTCCCCATGCCCATCCAGGGGAGAACATTTCGAGCGCTGGGCAGATTCACCCAGGACAGGGTGCCAATCTATCGCTGGGCACGCACTCACTCACACACACACACTCTATATGGGGCAATTTGGAGGGTATGCTTCTTAATTTAGAGGAACAGTTTGGGGAAGGCCCTATGCTGCTTCACTATGACCGTGTCTCTGAAGGCATCAAGACAGGTTCATGAACTTTTTGTTTGTGGGGTTCATGTGGAAGAATTCAGTCAAAATCTACCTACAGTAGCTGTTATGCCATCACATTCTAAGCTCCACCCCTCTTTGCAGCTATAACAGCACTTGGTATCCATATCGTAACAACCTGGTATGTGATACTCACACATTACAGATGACTCTATACTTTGAAGTTCTATAATAATACACTGGAAAAGGCTCTGTTGGGTTAAAATAACTGCCCCAGTACAGAGAGCGAGGTCTATACAGTTTTATAATTTATAAAGCAAGGCTTGGAAAAGCTTCTGTGTCCTGATTTCAGCTCCACTGAGCTTCATCTTTAGTATTAATAAGAAAATAAAAGGATACTGAGAGCCAGTTGTAGTGAGAGTGCAGTAATCCATATCAAGCATATGATCTCTAACCGTTCTGAAAGAATTACATCTCATTCATCAGAGCATCAAAGGTAAAGCTCTTTCTGTTCTGGCGAAACTACCAGACTAATAATACACCTTTAAAGTTGTCTACGTACTCAGGTAACAATAGATGCCCCTTCTACCCGTGTTCTGTAACAATATGACAAAAGCATGTGACATCACGGCAGAAAAAAACAACTGTGAGTTAGTTCATCCATCCATCCATCCATTATCTTCCACTTTATCCTCTATTAGGGTCGCAGGGGGGGTGTTCTCTGGAGCTGGGCAGATACATCCAGGACAGGACGCACACTCACTCACACAGACACACTCTATATGGGGCAATTTGGAGAATTCAGTTGACCTTGATCCATGTTTTTGGACTGTGGGAGAAAACTGGAGAACCCAGAGGAAACCCACACGGACACGGGGAGAACATGGAAACTCCACCCAGATTGCGATTCGAACCGAGAATCCCTAGTGCTGAGAGAACATGCTAACCACTAAGCCACTGTGTCACCTAATCCATCCATTCATTATCTTCCACTTTATCCTCCATTAGGATCGCGGGGGAGGGTTCCACATGCCCATCCAGGGGAGAACATCTCGGGCGCTGGGCAGATACACCCAGGACAGGGCGCCAATCTATCGCTGGACACACACTCACTCACACAAACACACTCTATGGAAAGTACATGGAAACTCCACCCAGATTGGGATTCGAACCGGGAATCCCTAGTGCTGAGAGAAGAACATGCTAACCACTAAACCACCATGTCACCCAACTGTGACATCAGAATTCCGAATTCCATCAACCCAGACACATTATAAAACTAACTGACTGATTTAACAGGAAACTCAATGTAGATGATCAGGAAGACTTCAGGACCGACGCTGGAACAGGCGGGGCGACTGAGGAAGGGACGTACAAGAGATGATTTAGAAAAAGGAAGTCCAAACAAAGGAAGGAAAAGGAAGAACGATTGAGGTGTGGGTAAGAGATAAGTGATGGGTTCCATTATATGAGCTCGGGATCGGTTCTGTGAGGTTTACGGATATGTGGATACCAGCGATTCTTCATCTGAATTACCACAACGATGTAAACGACGTCAATTGAATTCTCCAAATTGCCCCATATAGAGTGTGTATGTGTGAGTGAGTGTGCCCAGCGATAGATTGGCGTCCTGTCCTGGGTGTATCTACCCAGCGCCTGAGACGATCTCCGCTAGATGGGCATGGGGAACCCCCCCACCCCCCGCGACCCTAGTAGAGGATAAAGCGGAAAATAATGGATGGATGGTATTATTAGCTAACTTCAGACAATAGTTTTTTATTTTTACTTTAATTTTCATAAAACAATTTTTGTGTTACCATTTCAGCAAAAGCCCTGCGTTGCCTTTTTCCAATAACAAAATGTTATTCGTGTTTCCATTAAATAAATAACAAATGTAAGACACCACAGTGCTCCAGTGACACATGCACTTTTACTGTAAAGTAAATTATTATTGCATAATACTCGTGATTATTTCTTGATTATTTAATCACAACATCAAAATCTGCAATCATCTTTTATTGAATTTAAACTTGTGTTCATTCTAAAGGTGTTGGATGGGGCTGAGGTCAGGGCTCTGTGTGTGTGTTAGTCAAGTTCTTTCACAGTGGACCAAGAACAGGACCTTCCCCAAACTGTTACCAAAACTATAAAAAAACATAAAATTGTGCAATATCCATGACCAGTGGTTGATTTTAAACACCAGTGATAAACGGACTGCATTAAATGAATAAAACATATGTCATGCCCTTACATACAACAGCTCCATAGTTGTAGCACTGGGCAGCTCGTGACTTCTAATCCAACTGCGCACACATGCACATCTTTGAATGATTGTTATTATGATTATTATTATTATGATTACTAACAGGGACATAGGACCAGGTGGCAAACAGAAAGTTACCAGGCGACGGGAACAGCATGTGGGTAGAGCCCGGGATCAGTGTTTTTAGCTGGAAGTTTAGTGTTTGCAAGGTGTGACTTGTTTAAAAATAATTTTTTAGCCTGTACTCTGTCAAGATAAAAGACTTATACCAAAGATAAGCGTAGATAAGCTTCATTACGCAGAGGTGAGAATACAATGCCAGCTTCCTGCTTTAAGGTCAATAGCACTGCCATTAAAATCATGTTTTAGTTTGTATTCATTGTACATTTATATATATATATATAAGTAACAAAGTATATATATTCATTCATTCATTAATTCATTATCTTTATCCTCTATTAGGGTCGTGGGGGGGGTTCCCCATGCCCATCCAGGGGAGAACATTTCAGGCGCTGGGCAGATACACCCAGGACAGGGCGCTAATCTATCGCTGGGCACACACTCACTCAAACAGGCACACTCCATGTGGGGCAATTTGGAGAACTCCATGTTTTTGGAATGTGGGAGAAAACCGGAGAACCCGGAGGAAACCCACGCGGACACGGGGAGAACATGGAAACTCCCCTATATACCCCTGGAACAGGTCGAATTCACCTGTTTGGAAATATATAATAATAAATAGATTTATATATATATATTTCCAAACAGGACAATTTCACCTGTTCCAGAGGTAGCCTGATAGAAGGGGGTGTCAACAGTTCCAGCAAAGTGTTACAGGCTTTTTAATGATCAACACTTTATTTTACCTTCGCACTCTTATGTCATAATGACCTGAATACCATCTCTGTAATAATGACTTTGTGGGATGCCTCTGGCGTGGTGTGTAACGGCCCATGGCCTAGGAATGTGTGCGAGAGAGGTTTTTAGGAGGCTTGCAGTAGCTAAAACAATGTGAGCCTTATCTTCAGAATGGATATCATGAGACCAAACGACCGGCTGTTTTTTTTTTCTTTTCCCATGGAGAGATTCTCTAGAGTCGTGCAGACGGCAAACACGCGTAGTCAAGGTGCAGTGAGGATTAAAAGCGCAGGCAAATAAAACATGACCAAGTGGAAACAGATTGGGCTCAAAGGTTGCTCCACACAGGTGTTTCCTATTGTAAAGGCCAAAGGCACGTGAGCCAAGTTAAAAAAAAAAAGACAACAGCTGCAGGAAGAGTCTTTATAAGAAAAGGTTTCCCTAATAAGAAAAAAACTAGAGGTCGGATTCAAGGGTTCAGGAGAACAAAAGCTGTGTAAAGGTCTTTTAAACAAACACCGAGAGGCTCATGAGAAAGTTCAACACTCAAAAGTAGATCTATGAGGTCACAAAAATTATACACATAATGATAATAATGTGTGTGCATCCATGTTAGAATGTGTGGCTACGTACAAGAAGAAACTTATTATTAGTTTGTTTGAGTTCTGCAGGAACTATAAATCATTACACTTCCTGAGATTCTTGAATGAGTTAGAGGACTTTTGGTTCCTACGACAGATAGTTTCTTCCCAAAAAGGAATTATGAGTATTATAAGTTTTCAAATATCAATATAAAGCTTTAGCGGCACAGTGGCTTAGTGGTTAGCATGTTCTCCTCTCAAAACTAGGGAGTCCCGGTTGGAATCCCAATCTGGGTGAAGTTTCCATGTTCTCCCCGTGTCCACGTGGGTTTCCTCCGGGTTCTCCGGTTTCCTCCCACAGTCCAAAAACATGGATCAAAGTCAACTGAATTCTCCAAATTGCCTCATATAGAGTGTGTTTGTGTGTGTGAGTGAGTGTGTGCACAGTCATAGATTGGCGCCCTGTCCTGGGTGTATCTGCCCAGCGCCTGAAACTTCCTCCCTGGATGGGTATGGGGAACAACCCCCCCCCCCCACGACCCTAGTAGAGGACAAAGCGGAATATTGGGGGGTTTGGGGATGGATGGGATATAAAGCTCTAAATTTACTTTTAAACGATACTGGAAACATGTCTGTCTGTCGGTCTGTGCATGTCCATGTCTGTACCAGTATCTGTATGTTAGTGCCTGTTCGTGCCCCTCCTCTATATGTCTGTACCTGTCTGTGACCATAACCATGTGTTACAGTCACAGACCAGTCTGTATCTTTAATGTAAATCAAACCCAGTCCAAAAACCCACTGCCTTTTCAATGGTTCTATTAGTTCAACTACACAGAACCATTAAGGACATTAAGAAATGGAATAAAGCAATCTTTTTATAGAAGTGTAATTGTGCACAAGTCACCCCCACCCCCAACACACGTCCTACTTAACACAAAAGAGACATCCCACAGAAGAAATCTCAAGGGCAAAGAAACATCCACCCGGCTCAGGCCATGGCTCACTTTCTATATTAGATTAATCGGGAAAGGGCGGGAGTGTAGAACTCACACAGCGCAATGTGCTGAGTAACTGTTCCTGAGTCTGAGTCACATATTTCATTTCATACATGTCCATTTTCAATAATAAAAGTCCTGAAATAACTGTTCGGCACCAGTCAGCTATAGAATCCAGGGTGTAACATAATTAAACTTATATATATAAATAACATATATACAGAGATAGATAAATAGTCATATGCCATATAGAAGTAGCCATCAGTGTTGCTGCAGTACTAAGAATCATCCACCACCTAAATGTCAAATAATAACTGCTATGTATGGGTCCTGGTCTTTAGAGAACATAACAAAGAGAAGTAACAAAGTATGTAGTGATACAGGTGGACTACAGTCTGTTAATATAGAACTACAAAGTCCATCTAGGGCAGCACAGTGGCTTAGTGGTTAGCATGTTCTCCCCTCAGCACTAGGGATTCCCGGTTCGAATCCCAATCTGGTTTCCATGTTCTCCCCAGGTCAGCATGGGTTTTCTCCGGTTTCCTCCCACAGTCCAAAAACACACTCACTTACACAGAAACAAACACAAACACACTCTATACGGGGCAATTTGGAGAATTCATAGCCAATCTATCGCTGTAGACATGATCAAAGATCAGGGGGGTTCCCCATGCCCATCCATGGAGGAACGTCTCGGGCGCTGGGCAGATACACCCAGGACAGGGTGCCAATCTATCGCTGGGCACACATTCACTCACACAGACACACTCTATATGGGGCAATTTGGAAAGGAACGTAACTGCAGAACCTTGAGGAAACCGACACGGACACGGGGAGAATATGGAAACTCCACCCAGATTGGGATTTGAACCAGGAATCCCTAGTGCTGAGAGGAGAACATGCTAACCACTAAGCCACTGTACCACCCATCATGATCATCCATCTATCTATCCATTATCTTCCACTTTTTCCTCTACTAGGGTCACAGGGGGTTCCCCATGCCCATCCAGGGGAGAACGTTTCGGGCGCTGGGCAGATACACCCAGGACAGGGCGCCAATCTATCGCTGGGCACACACTCACACACTCTATATGGGGCAATTTGGAGAATTCCATGGACTTGATTGATGTTTATGGACTGTGGGAGGAAACCGGAGAACCCGGAGGAAACCCACGGGGGAGAACATGTGTCCCCAAACGTGCTGAGATTATCAGGTTCCTCATCCCTGATCTTACCTTGGGGAACCGTTTTCATGCGCACGGGACCCTTGCAGGAGTCGGCGAGGGTTAGAACGTCATATAGCGGCAGCCCAGAGACGGGCACGCCGTCCAGCTCCAGCAGCAGGTCCCCCTGTGCGAGCTGTCCATGTTGATACAGAACCTCGTCTCGTTCCAGTTCGGAGATGTAGGAGAACTGTCCGTCCTGCGCGCCGCCGCCGAGGCGCACGCCCAGCCGCCCGTCCGCACGCCGGCTCACGGCGCTCTCGCTGACCCTCCCGCTCCAGTGGTTCCTCCTCTCCAGGGTTCTCGACATCATGACCTGACGGTTCGCGTCCGCGTCCACCTGGACCTCCACCTGGACCCTCACTCCATCATAAAAGCGTCCGAACCTCAGCTGTCAGGCAGCGGCGCTGCAGTCCGCTCATAATTCGAACTCTTCTGCACAAACAGTCCGAAGTTTAAAAAACAAAACACTTTCCGTCGAGAGTTACATCTCCATTCACCTTCCTCCAGCCTGCGGACCGAGCGCTGCGCCTATCCCGTCACTCCCGCGTCGTCGTCGCCAGCGCTGGCGTCTGCAACCTCCCGGCAAACTTTATATGCTCCTTATACTCCGTAAACTCCTTATACAAAGTTCAAAGTTGAAGTTGAATTTTAAGTTTGAAATAAACTTATTTGTTTTAAAGTGACGTGTTTGGGTTCAAACAGCGACCTCACCTCGAAGCTCACCGTCGGCTCCTTTAAGCAGGTAAGCCTTCCCCTCCACTGCGCATGCGTGACAGTGTCTCTCCGAAGACCCGAAACCCAAACGGTGACGTGATTTTTGTACATGTGCTTATAAAAGAGGTTATAAACTTATTAAAAGCAGTGCAAAGTGCACTACAAAGTTGCCGCAATAGCGACTTACAATTTACTCCGGGTCCTGTGCTCATGCCTGCGAAATATTATTGATATAGAAGTGAATGGCTGAATATTATTGGAGTGATATTAATCCTAAACGGACGATGAAGCCACGCCCCCTCTGTGTGGGCTTTAATCTTTGGTTTTTATTTACTCAGCCTGTTTCCCTGTTTATAAAGAGACAAAAGGCTGGGGTCAGTGTGTGTGTGTGTGTGTGTGTGTGTGTGTGTGTGTGTGTGTGTGTGTGTGAATGCTACACAGTACAATGTAAGATGGATTTTACTAGCCTAAATATATGAACATTAAACCATAAACCATCCATCCATCCATTATCTTCTGCTTTGTACTCTATTTGGGTCGCGGGGGCGGGGGGGGGGGTTCGGGCGCTGGGCATATACACCCAGGACAGGGTGCCAATCTGTCGCTGGGCCCACAATCACTCACACAGCCACACTCTATATGGGGCAATTTGGAGAATTCAATTGACTTGATCCATGTTTTTGGACTGTGGGAGGAAACCAAAGAACCTGGAGGAAACCCACGCGGACACGAGGAGAACATGGAAACTCCACCCAGATGGGGATTCGAACCGGGAATCCCTAGTGCTAAGAGGCGAACATGCTAACCACTAAGCCACTGTGCTGCCCTAAGCCATAAACTTTCAATTTGAAAATCATTAATGTTTATTGGCAGGTCGTTGGATATTATTATTTTGGAAATGGCCACCACCTTTTTCCTTATGGCTCCAAGATCCATCCATCCATTATCTTCTGCTTTATACTGTACTAGGGTTGCGAGGGGGGGTTCCCTACGCCCATGCAGGGGAGAAGGTTTCGGGCACTGGGCAGATACACCCAGGACAGGGCACCAATCTATCACTGGGCACACTCACACACACAGACACACTCTATATGGGGCAATTTGGAGAACTCAATTGACCTTGATTCATGTTTTTGGACTGTGGGAGGAAACCGGAGAACCCAGAGAAAACCCACGTGGACTCGGGGCGAACATGGAAACTCCACCCAGATTGGGATTCGAACCGGGAATCCCTAGTGCTGAGAGGAGAACATGCTAACCACTAAGCCACAGTGCCGCCCTTGCTCCAACATGTCCTGCATTTTCTTAGATTAGAGAAAATAAGATTTACTGTCAGGGGTAATACTTCAGCATTTATTTAAAAATGGAATTACTTTAACATGCTTCCATACATGCCTGCTGGTTAATACCCCCCCCCCCCAATCATGGGTAATTTCACAGGCCAAAAAACATGGATTCAAGGTAAATTAAATGTCCTAAATTGCCCCAATATAGTGTAGGTTTGTGTGTGTGTGGGAATGAGTGTGTGCCCTTTGATAGATTGGCGCCTTGTCCTGGGTGTATCTGCCCAGCGCCCAAAAGTTTTTCAGTCATCATTAGCATAAAAAACGTAAACGTTTGGTTTCTGTGGCTACAGTAGCACACATGCTAGCTCGCGGACCCAGGTGAAGCTTGAAACCAGTCAAATTTAAACAAATGCTTCTCCTCACGTCAGCTGAAAAACAAAACAAGTTTGGGTCTAAATTTAGCTGTGTTTTGCAGCTACCAGGTGATCCACTAGCACTCAGGGGGCAAAAGGCAGGTAAATATCCTGAACGGGGCACCAATCAGGTTGCCTTCTGCCTTTCATTCATCTACTGGCAAAGAAAAGGAGACACAGGGAGAACATGCAAACTCCCCATAGAGAATTAATATCTCATCCTATTATTTATTCATTATCTTCCAATTAATCACTTTTCACGGCACCCTCAGACTTTTCTATAAGTCCTCGGACGTTCGCATATCCCATTTCCATCCATTCATCCATTATCTTCCGCTTTATCCTCTATTAGGGTCGTGGGGGGGAGTGGTTCTCCATGCCCATCCAGGGGAGAATGTTTTGGGCGCTGGGCAGATACACCCAGGACAGGGCACACTCACTCACACAGACACACTCTATATGGGGCAATTTGGAGAATTCAATTGACTTGGTCCATGTTTTTGGACTGTGGGAGGAAACCGGAGAACCCGGAGGAAACCCACGCAGACACGGGGAGAACATGTAAACTCCACCCAGATGGGGATTCGAACCAGGAAATGGTGAGAGGCAAACAGGCTAACCACTAAGCCACCGTGCCGTCCCGATTTCATTTTATTTAAATTAATTTTATTATTATATTATTTTATTTAATTTTATTTATTCTTTTAGATATTTTAATTTTATTCGATTTTTTCCATGCAAATATTGCCATGCACAGTGGCTTAGTGGTTAGCACGTTTGCCTCTCAGCGCTAGGGATTTCCAGGTTGAATCTCAATCTGGGTGGAGTTTCCATGTTCTTCCCATGTCTGCGTGGGTTTCCTCCGGGTTCTCCGGTTTCCACCCACAGTCCAAAAACATGGATCAAGTCAATTGAGTTCTCCAAATTGCCCCATATAGAGTGTGTCTGTGTGAGTGAGTGTGTGCTCAGCGATAGATTAGCGCCCTGTCCTGGGTCTATCTGCCCCCTGGGAACCTCCCTGTGACCCTAATATAGGATAAAGCGGAAGATAATGGATGGATATTGTAATTTGCACAGTAGTGGGTACCCGCACCTAAGCTTTTTACTCACCTGTACACCTGTACTAGGTGATGCCCATCCAGAGGAGCACATTTCAGGCACTAGGCAGATACACCCAGGACAGGGCGGCAATCTATTACTGGGCACACACTCACTTACACACTCTATTGGGGCAATTTATTTATTAATTTATTATCTCCCGCTTATCCTCTATTAGGGTCGCGGTGGGGTTCCCCATGCCCATCCAGGGGAGAATGTTTCAGGCGCTGGGCAGACAGACCCAGGACAGGGCACCAATCCATCGCTGGGCACACACTCACTCACACAGACACACTCTATATGGGGCAATTTTGAGAATTCAATTAACTTGATCCATGTTTTTGGACTGTGGGAGGAAACCGGAGAACCTGGAGGAAACCCACGCAGACACGGGGAGAACATGGAAACTCCACCCAGATGGGGATTCGAACCGGGAATCCCTAGCGCTGAGAGGCGAACGTGCTAACCACTAAGCCACCGTGCCGCCTGGGGCAATTTAAAGCAGCCAATTAATTCACCTTTAATCCATGTATTTGGACTGTAGTAAGAACCCGGAGGAAACCCATGCGGAAACCCCACCCCGATCTCAGAGAATTAAGATATAAAAGATAACAGTGTCATCTTTACCCTACAGAACTGCCCCAGGCAGGAAAACCTGATTATACATCACACTACCAAAAGTAAAGAGACGTCTTCGATTAGGGTTTGCAGGTCTGCTCACTCCTGCCACACCAGCTGCTGTGTGAACAGTACATAGTGCGTCCAGTCACACAACCTCCACATGTTTTTAGCGGAAAGGTTTGCGCCAGAAGGTCTACTGACTTCCTGTGTGGATGTCATAAGACACCATGCTTCTAATAAATCAGATCATTCTATTTATGCCTTTCTGGAGCTGATGGTGTAAGTGCTGTTACTGCACAGTGAGCAAAGCAGAGAGCAGTAACAGCTCACACTGAGTGCAGGGATGAAAACGTCACCCTCTCTAAACATCCAATGCGCTGAGACAACTGTAAAGCCTTCCTGTGGACACGCACCGCTTTGACTGCTTTTAAGACTCCGCTCTATGGTTAGCATGTTCTCCTCCCCGCGCTGGGGATACAGGTTTAAATCCCGATCTGATCAGAGTTTCCATGTTCTCCCTGTGTCTGTGTGGATTTTTTCCAGGTTCTCCAGTTTCCTTCAAAAAGATGGATTTGGAAACGTGCCCCTTTCCAAACGTTCTCTCCTGGATGGGCATGGGGAACCCCCCCCCACGATCCTAATATAGGATAAAGCGGAAGATAATGGATGAATGAGGGTGGCACAGTGGCTTAGTGGTTAGCATGTTCTCCTCTCAGCGCTAGGGATTCCCGGTTCGAATCCCCATCTGGGTGGAGTTTCCATGTTCTCACCGTGTCCGCGTGGGTTTCCTCTGGGTTCTCCGGTTTCCTTCCACAGTCCAAAAACATGAATCAAGTCAATTGAATTCTTCAAATTGCCCCATATAGAGTGTGTCTGTGTGAGTGAGTGTGTGCCCAGCGATGGAATGGCACGCTGTCCTGGGTGTATCTGCCCAGCGCCCGAGACGTTCTCTCCTGGATGGGCATGGTGAACCACCCCCCCACGATCCTAATATAGGATAAAGTGGAAGATAATGGATGAATGAGGGTGGCACGGTGGCTTAGTAGTTAGCATGTTCTCCTCTCAGCACTAGGGATTCCCGGTTCGAATCCCCATCTGGGTGGAGTTTCCATGTTCTCACTGTGTCCGCGTGGGTTTCCTCCGGGTTCTCCGGTTTCCTCCCACAGTCTAAAAACATGGATCAAGTCAATTGAGTTCTCCAAATTGCCCCATATAGAGTGTGTCTGTGTGAGTAAGTGTGTGTCCAGCGATGGATTGGCACCCTGTCCTGGATGTATCTGCCCAGCGCCCGAGACGTTCTCCACTGGATGGGCATGGGGAACCTCCCCCCCCCCCCCCCCGTGACCCCAAAATAGAATAAAGCGGAAGATAATGGATGGATGGATAAACTAACTTGAACCTAAAATTGAAACTTGATCCAGGTTCAAATTCCAATCTGGGTGGAGTTTCCATGTTCTCCCTGTGTCTGTATGGATTTTTTCCAGGTTCTCCAGTTTCCTTCCACAGTCCAAAAACATGGATTCTAGGTGACTAGTTTCCAAATTGCCCCTATATGGTGTGTGTGAGTGTGTGCTCAGCAATAGATTTGCACTCTAGATTTGCACCCTGTCCTGGATGTATCTGCCTAGTGCCAAAAACGTTCTCCCCGGAAGGCCATGGGGAACCCTAGTGGATAATTCAGCAGAAGATAATAGATCAATGAATAAAGAAACTAACTTGAACTTAAAATATAAACTTGTTCTAGGTTTAAATTCCGATCTGGGCGTAGTGTGTATGTGTGGGTTGTTTCCTGGTTCTCCAGTTTCCTCCCACATTCCATTTTTAAGATAAGTTGGCTGCTTAAAATTGCCAATTTTTTAAGTTGCCTTAATATAGTGTGTATGTGCCCAGTGATAGATTGGTACCCTGTCCTGGGTGTATCTGCCCAGTGCCCAAAACATTCATCGCTATGCCCTGGATGGGCAAGGGAAACTCCCCCACATGAGCCTAGTGGAGAAATAAGCAGAAGGTAATAGGTGGATTCCCAAAATCTGTAGTCTTAATAAAGTCTAATAAATAGTAACTGATTACCTCGTACAGCCTGAAACCAGACTGAATCCCTGCAGCACAATTAACTATTAACCCTGCAATCAAAGAGTCCCATCGATTTTCCCATGACGCCGAGTAAACACTGCCAGGATTAAGATCCCATGTCCTCATACCTCTTTAAACCCCATACAAAGTTAAATACCATGTGACAAGGGAATGTAAGGCGGCACAGTGGCTTAGTGGTTAGCATGTTCTCCTCTCAGCACTATGGATTCCCGGTTTGAATCCCCATCCAGGTGGAGTTTCCATGTTCTCCCCGTGTCCGCATGGGTTTCCTCCGGGTTCTCCGGTTTCCTCCCACTGTCCAAAAACATGGAACAAGTCAATTGAGTTCACCAAATTGCCCCATATAGAGTGTGTCTGTGTGAGTGAGTGTGTGCCCAGCAATAGATTGGCGTCCTGTCCTGGGTGTATCTGCCCAGCACCCGAAACGTTCTCCTCTGGATGGGCATGGGGAACCCCCCCGCGACCCTAATATATAGGATAAGGAGGAAGATAATGTATGGATGGATGAGTGACACGGGAATGGAGTGAGTTTGGGTTCTGGGTTTATAGTTTCTTCATGTCAGAGATTAAAAGGTGCATGTTTATGTTTTATTTCTCTTTTAGCTGTAAAAACCATCCGCAGTCCTGCTTCTGCAGTTAGGTTTGGCTTCAGCCAACAGCAGGAAGAGTGTGAGACAGGACACCACCTGTAACACCATCACAGATCTGAGATCAGCCCTCTCATCACACTTTCACATCAAACTCCAGATGAACTGAAAATCAAGCTGATCTTGGAATAGGGACAGGATGGCTTGTTGGATTAGCACCTGGATGGGGCGGGGGGGGGAGGGGGGGGCTATTTTAGTGGCAGGATATCCTGTGCCGAGTCACATGAAGAACACAATGAGGAGGCAGGATGTAGCTGAGGCTCCGTATGAAAGACCCTCCACCTCCCACGCAGTTCCACACCCCTCCCAAATCCCAATCCTGCACCTAGATTAGATAGAAAAAAGTATTGGGACACCCAGGGGCTATCAAGACATTCCAGCTATTCCACTCTTTCAGGAAATTTTGAATTATTTATTTAGAGTAGTATTTGTGAGAATTTGAGATCCTAATCTTGTTCTATCCATCAATTATATTCTGCTTTACCCTCTATTAGGGTCACGGGGGTGTTCCCCATGCCCATCCAGGGGAGAAAGTTTCGGGTGCTGGGCAGATACACCCAGGACAGGGCGCCAATCCATCACTGGGCACACACTAACACTATAAAAGGGCAATTTAGACAATTTATTGCAGACAATTCACCTTAAATCCATGTATTAGGCCAACTGGACCAACGTGGATCTAACCAGATCAGGATTTGGACCTGGGTCCCCATCACTAAGAGGCTGAGGTGCTAACCACTGCACCACCATGCCACATTACTGTTACAAATAACTGTTACACATTACTAATTAATTAATTAAAACTCAAATAAAGGGGGTGAATAAGGAACAGCAAACACATTTCATCCGATTAGCTGTTGTTGACATGTGTCAGCCTTCTTCAGTGGAACACTTTTGGCGACAATTACCCCACTTGTTGTTGATCAAAATGATACTGCCCTTCAGTGCCATCTTCTGGTCGAAGTGAGTAACTACAGTCACCGGCGTTCTGAAAATTTCTCCTAGCTTATCCAATTTTCTAACGTGACGTTCGATAGCATATTTTAATAGCTACATCTGTCGGATTGTCCTACTGTATTGAAACATCCTCCCTTGGCGCATACCTATAGTTAACAATAATAACAATAATACGGTTTTGTAAGTTGGTTTAAATGACGTCATAACATGAGATTTTGAAAACTGCTGGTAGGACGTTTTTATAGGTTCAATTACGTCTTTTTAAGAGACAAACTGCTGAGAAAACTGCTACTTCGTTTTCTTTAACCCCATCAGATTAACCTTCCTGTAAAAATCTCATTAAATTACATGCTATTAATTTGACACATGCCAAAAAGCTAATATTTACATTTACGTTTACTCTGTTTGGGCAGCCGTAGGCTTGTGGTTAAGGTACCAGCCATGCGACCTGAGGGTCACTGGTTTGATTCCTGGTCCCACCAAGTACTATGGCTAAAGTGCCCTTGGGCAAGGCACCTAACCCCAATTGCTACCTGGGCACCAGAGACAGGGCTGACCATCACTCTGGACACATGTGCTCACTTCACTCAGTGTTTGTGTGTGTGTGTGTGTGTGTGTGTGTGTGTGTGTGTGTGTGTGTGTGTGTGTTCTGCACAGATGGGTGAACTGTAAAGGCCTAATCCCTGTGTGTGTAAGCGCTGTAGGCAGAATAGACTACTTTATGCCCACCACTTGGCTTAGTGGTTAGCATGTTCTCCTCTCAGCACTAGGGATTTCCGGTTCGAATCTCAATCTGGGTGGAGTTTCCATGCTCTCCCCGTGTCTGCGTGGGTTTCCTCCGGGTTCTCCGGTTTCCTCCCACAGTCCAAAAACATGGATCAAGGTTAATTGAATTCTCCAAATTGCCCCATATAGAGTGTGTTTGTGTAAGTGTGTGAGTGAGGGTGTGCCCTGCGATGTCCTGGGTGAATCTGCCCAGTGCCAGACACTTTTTCCTCTGGATGGGCACGGGGAACCCCATGATTCGAACCGGGAATCCCTAGAGCGGAGAACATGCTAAGAACATGCTAAACCACGTGCCGCCCTCCATCCATTATTTCTAGCTTCATCCTATACTCGGGTCACGGGAAGGTTCCCATGTCCATCTAACCAGGGCAGATATACCCAGGAGAGGGACATCTCAAAATATATGACTTTGTATGCAATGTTCTAACGATCTTAGAGCTTTGTGAGCTAGATCTGGCATTGGGATCGGTGTCTGGATGCTCTGATATGTCGGTCAGCCTGAAACCAGAGCTCTGCTCACTGGGTCGTGCATATCAGGTGTAACGTTCTGGTCAGGGGTCGTTCTAAGAGTGTAAGTGCTTTACACTGACTAGGGCTCAGGTTTCTTCAGAAGGAGATGGAGATGCTGGAGGATGTGATCACAACAGAGGCTGTTTTTCTGATTACATCCTGATAGTAAAGAGAGCTTAGGGTTCAGCGTGGCTCCTCTCCGCTTACACCGATGAGCCGAGGAGAGTCTGTCAGTCAGCAGGACCGAGCCACACCTCCCCCTGTGGTCGGAGCTTGAAGTGCACATGAAATCCAAGTTTCTCGCCTGCGCTCTCAGGCGGTCCCTCAGTTGCATGACCTGCTGCTCGCTGATGGAGGTGTGATGTGACCGTGCGGGTGAGTCGATCCTTTACCTTCACTATAAATAAACTGATAATCTGCTGAAGAGCGCCATTTGTTATTTTATTATTCATTAAATAAGAAAAAAAAATACAAAAGAGCAGAGCAGGACCATCTGTTCATCTTACACAGTTACAGTTAGAGGTTTAGTCTGTGTCTTGTTTATTGCATTTGATTTAATGTTATTTATATATATTTATATATATATATTTATATTCATATATTATATATATTATAATTACATGTTTTTGCTTATACAGCATTCTATGCAGTTCATTTACTGTTTTAAAAAATGCCTCATCATTTATAAAAGATCCGCCAGCTGATTTTATTTTCATTCCCATAAATAGGAAACATTTTTAAGACCCTGCCTTCATGACTCTGTTTATATATTTTAGTATTATAGCTGATTATTCTATACACTATTAGTAATCAGGGTAAAATAGGAGAGAATTGCCCTCCCACAAGCTATAATCTTTAATAATGTACCTCTTAGAGTTGATTATAGACCCTTAATGTAAATATATACACTCACCTGTCATTTTATGTAGTTCTTGGACTTTTTAGCTCTACAGTTACATACTGTAGTCCATCTGTGCTCACAGAGCTGTTATTATTAGGGTGGTAACTGATGGTACGAGTGGATCAGACACCTGTATGTTCTGATTGGTGTACTGGTTTCTGTCCAGCAGCACATCACCATCATGTCGGTATCACTGCAGTACTGATAATCATCCACCACCCCAATACTAATACCCTTTCCACTGGGGTACTGATCATCCTAGAACATAATAAAGCAGACTTCCAAGTATTTAAAGGAACAAATGGACTACAGAATGTTACTGTAGAACCACAAAATCCATCTACATTTACATTACATTAGGTCATTTACTGGACGCTTTTATCCAAAGCGACTTACAAGGTGAACACAGGGTTAAACACAACATCCCTGGAGCAATGAGGGTTAAGGACCTTGCTCAAAGACCTTCATTGGTAACTTAAGTGGACCTGGGATTCGATCACCAACCTTCAGATTGATAGCCCAACACCCTGACCACTGAGCTACCACGCCCCTATATGATCAGAGGAACTGAAAAAACACACTGTGAGTGTAGAACTGAGGTGTTGTACCTAATAAAATGTCCGGTGAGTGTGTTTCCAAGCTGTATGTGAATATGCCTCAGTGGTTAGTGCTGAGCCATCAAGTGCACTACAAAGCCTATTAAAGATGCCAATGTGGGCCCTTAACCCTCATTTCTACAGATATGCTGTATCCGGGCTGAGCCCTGACCCCCAATCCCAATTAGGATGCTTTTCTATGATTTTTCTTGGGTATCTTAACGTTGTTCAGATTTCTTTAGAATCCTTAATCTAGAAATAACAATTTAACATGAGCACACATTATTTAGATTCCTAAATGTCTCACTTAATGCTTTTACTCTTCACATAAATAAATAAAAATCTGGTGAGACACGTGTCAGAAACCGATGACATGTTTATTGGACCCTGCCCTCGGTCAGATTCGCAGAGCGCATGGTCCCAGAGAGCGGAGCGATGAATAATTAGTGGTGAGCCAGCGATGAATTATAGATTTCTACTCTGCTGTAACTCAATCTCTCCTCTGGCTCTCTCTCCTCTCTCTGCTTTCATTGCCCCCCCCCCCCCCCAGTTTCCCAGCATGCAGCAGGAGCTGTGGCTCAGGGCCAAATCTCAGGTGCTCACCTCTTTGAAAGCAGTGTGTGTGATGAGAGCGGCCAGCTCGCACCCTCCACCGCCGCCGCCGCTGAGACATGCTCATTCCGAGGTGGACGGCCGCACCTGTGGCCCCGACCCGCCGAGGGCATCGCAGCTCAGGACGCGGGCGTCTAACAGCGTGTCGAACAACAGTCACGGGTTTGCATACGGCCATACCAGAGGTCAGTGGTTAAAGGTTAAGGGATGCTAGACATTGGAGTGAGAGTGTGGAGGGTGGCTTAGTGGTTATCTCGTCCGCCTCTCTGCGCTGGGGATCCGGGATTGCCCCTCTATAGTGTGTCTGTGTCTGTGTCTCTGCCCAGTGACGGATTGGCACCCTGACCTGGGTGTATCAGCCCAGCACCCGAAATGCTCTCTCCTGGATGGGTATGGGGAACCCCCCACCCTCGTTACTCTAATCCCCAGGTTAAGCAGAAGATAATGAGATGAGATAAAAGGCTAATAGGAATGGTACGGTGGAGTAATAGCACGTCTGCCTCTCAGTACTGTGTACTGTGTACACGTTTTCCTCACAGCATTAGGGATTCCCGTTTCGAATCCCCATCTGGGTGGAGTTTCCATGTTCCATGGAGTTTCCATGTTGTCCACATGAGTTTCCTCCGGGTTCTCCGGTTTCCTCCCACAGTCCAAAAACATGGATCAAGTCAATTGAGTTCTCCAAATTGCCCCATATAGAGTGTGTCTGTGTGAGTGAGTGTGTGTCCAGCGATAGATTGGCGCCCTGTCCTGGGTGTATCTGCCCAGCGCCCGAAACGTTCTCCCCTGGATGGGCATGGGGAACCCCCCCGTGACCGTAATAGAGGATAAAGTGGATGGATGGATGGTTGGGTTAAGGTTTGGAACAGTTTTAGATATCCTCTGATGTAGTATAAGGGATTAAACCCTTGCTTGCAGTAACACTCTTTCACCACCGGTGTCGCTAAAACGCTATGTACTACAGCTTGAAGCTGAATGAGCCAGTCAGGTTCAATGCAAAACTTTCCCACGTCTGTGTTTATGCCAGAAAATGCAAACAAGACAGGCTCCTGTGAGACTCCACAGAACCTAAACAACCCAGTGAAAGCCTCACGGAGCCACCAGGAGCTGCATCGCGAGCTGCTCATGGCCCACAGGAAGTAAGTGCACTCTTCAAGTTCTCCTCCTTATAATAACATCATGATATGCACCATGGTAACCTGATTCCAAAGATGGGGACAGGATTTGAAAAGGGTCACATCTTTTTTGGAAATCGCAGAGCTGTAGAATTGAGGTCAGTTAAATATTGATGAGTCTACTTCACTCTCGCTCGCGTCTTTTGTGCCGGACGCCTCACGCATGGCCACACAGCTTGCAACTTTATACCACTTTGTGTGAGCAGTAGCCTGCTTAATCCCAATATTCAGAACACGGCGGTAATAAACTAGAATCCTGTACAATTTTTAAATTTTATTTATTTTATTTTTTTAAATCATAAAATAGGAGTTTTTATAGCGAATTCAGATGATTTAATTATCTATAAACTGTTTCTATGGAATCCTGATGAGGAAGTTTGGGGCATGGAGGTTATTTGGGAGCAAAATGAGTCACTGCAGTAAAATCAGAGTTTTCTTCGTGGGGCATTAACATATGATGATGTCAGTGGTGGAAGAGGTGTTAAAACACTGTACTAAAACTCCAGAGTAACAATACATCCATCTATTCATCCATCTGTCCATTATCTTCCACATCCTATTTTAGGGTCGCGGGGGGGTTCCCCATGCCCATTCAGGGGAGAACGTCTCGGGCGCTGGGCAGATACACCCAGGACAGGGCGCCAATCCATCACTGGGCACACACTCACTCACACAGACACACTCTATATGGGGCAATTTGGAGAATTCAATTGACCATGATCCATGTTTTTGGACTGTGGAAGGAAACCGGAGAACCCAGAGGAAACCCACGCGGACAAGGGGAGAACATGGAAACTCCACCCAGATTGGGATTCGAAACGGGAATCCCTAGTGCTGAGAGGTGAAAGTGCTAACCACTAAGCCACCGTGCCGTCCCCATCTATTCATTATCTTCCAAATTATCCTCTACTAGGGCGCTGGGCAGATACACTCAGGACAGGGTACCAATCCATTGCTGGACACACACACACACACACACACACACACACACTATATAGGGGTAATAAGCCACCATGCTGCCCAGTAATGATACAGCAGTAGAATAAATATTCTGTGATACATTATAGAGGCAGGCTTAGTGGTTAGCATGTTCTCCTCTCAGCACTAGGGATTCCCGGTTCGAATCCCAATCTGGGTGAAGTTTCCATGTTCTCCCTGTGTCCGTGTGGGTTTCCTTCGGGTTCTCCGGTTTCCTCCCACAGTCCAAAAACATGAATCAAGCTTAATTGAATTCTCCAAATTGCCCCATATAGAGTGTGTCTGTGTGTGTGAGTGTGTGCCCAGTGATAGATTGGCGTCCTGTCCTGGGTGTATCCGCCCAGCGCCCGAAACGTTCTCCCCTGGATGGGCATGGGGTACCCCCTCCCACCTCGCGCAACCCTAGTAGAGGATAAAGTGGAACATAAAGGATGGATGGATTATAGAGGTGATATGGTGATGCAGTGCCAAGCATGTTTAAACATGTATTTAAGGTGAATTGGCTGTTCTAAATTGCTGGTTTCATTTATTTATAGAGCGCTTCTTACAACAGTACATTCTCACAAAGCAGCTTTACAGAATTAAAAGCCTTTAAACCCCCAAAGAGCAAGCAACTCCCTTTTATGCTGTTATTTAAGGAAGAAACCTTAGGAGGACCAAGACAAAGTGGGGGACTCATCCTCTTTGAGCGGCCAGGCAGCAACAACACACATATTATGTGTGTGTGAGATCACAATAGGTTGGCCCCCCGTTCCTGGGTATATCTACCTAGCACCCGAAACCTCATCCCTGGATGGGCATGGGGACCCCCCCACACACACACACACAAACCTAGTATAGAATTAAGTGCAAGATAATGAGATACATTATAGTAAGGACTGATTTGGTCCGCATTAGGACACCGACACATAAACCCTACCGCAGCAGATAAACTGCCGCCTCATCTCCAGGAATGCTTTCTACTAACTGTAGGAATTTTTACTCATTCAATCGAGAGCCTCTGAGGTCAGAGACCGATGTTGGACAGCAGTTCTGTTTTAATTCTTCTTAAAGGTGAGCTTGGGGTCAGGGCTCTGGTCTGAGACACAAATCAGATCCTCCCCGAGCACAGAGCATGGCTTCCTCACTTGAGTTGCAACACTTGCATAACACCTTCTCCATCCCGTCAGTTCATTTGTATGTCAGTGACTCGGTGAGAGTCCCTCCCTTGTCCTCTCTGTCCTGCCTGACTGGGTCTTGTGTTTGCTCTTCTTTGGGGAGGGCAGGGGTCTGGCCGTGTGCTGTAAGCCAGAGCTGCAGATGGTTCTGGAGCGGAGAAAGAGGGAACAGACCCAGAGGGAGGAGGGGGAGCAGTGCAGAAGCGACCTGGAGCAGGTTCTCCTCAGACGGCAACAGAAACAACAGGAGGTGATGGTGAGTCACTTTAAGTTCTTCAGCGTGATATACTGGATCAGTGAATTTACACTCACAAGCCATTTTATTGGGTCCTTCTCAGTTCTACTCTCACTGTGTGTGTTTCCAGTTTCAGTGAGCTTACAGAAGGACCTTTAAGTTCTACTGTTACAGTCTGTAGTCCATCTGTTTCTCTACATACTTTTAAAGTCCACTTTAATATGTAAATATGTTAAATATGTAAATATGTTTTTTTATATGTTCTCTGGTGATCAGGACCCCCCACTAAGGAGGTATTAGGGTGGTGTATGATTCCCAGTACTGCAGTGACACTGACAGGGTGGTGGTGTGTTAGTGTGTGGTGTGATGGATCAGACACCGCAGTGCTGCTGGACAGAGAACAAGACACATGGGTGTCTTATCCACTCATATCATCATCCACCACCCTAATATCTGCTCTGAGGGGGTTCTGATTACAAAACGGACTATAAGGCAGAAACAGATGGACTACAGAATGTAACCATAGAACTACAAAGTCAATCTATAAGATCAGTGGGGAACCAGCCGTAGCGGATAATAAAATGGTTGTGAGTGTATTTCATAATAAATGAAGTGTTTCTAGGGCGGAATGGTGGCTTAGTGGTTAGCACGTTCACCTCTCAGCATTAGAGATTCCCGGTTTGAATCCCCATCTAGGTGGAGTTTCCATGTTCTCCCCGTGTCCGCGTGGGTTTCCTCCGGGTTCTCCGGTTTCCTCCCACAGTCCAAAAACATGGATCAAGTTAATTGAGTTCTCCAAAATTGCCCCATATAGAGTGTGTTTGAGTGAGTGAGTGTGTGCCCAGCGATGGATTGGCGCCCTGTCCTGGGTCTATCTACCCAGCGCCCGAGACCTTCTCCCCTGGATGGGCATGGGGAACCCCACAGCGACCCTAATAGAGGATAAAGCGGGAGATAATGAATGAATGAATTAAAAGTGTTTCTTTGTTGTGTCTTATGCCGCAGAGGGAAAAGGAACAGGAGGAGAAGATCCACCATGAGATCCAGCTCCTTGAGTTCATCAGAGTGAGACAGAACCTGAAGAAAGTGCATTCGGCTTTACAGAAGAACACCATCGATTAATGAGTGCACAGATGAATTCATTACCCAGAGTGCTTTTATTCTTTTGGAAGTCAGAAGGCGTTTCTTCAGTTCAAACAGCTGCAGTTCCAGTTCAGTATCAGTGCTTTAACAACTGAATACCAAGCCAAATGCCTTTAACCGTGCCCCCCCCCTTCTGACACCCGACCTGGTTTCTATTTAATGACAGTAATTTAAAAGCATATTTTTACTTGTTAAATGATGTCACAATGCTTTAAAAAAATAAAGTTTCAGGCATTTTTTTTATCGTAAAAGATGCAGACACTAGAAAAGGTGTCATGTTTTGGTTTGTATACATCTAGGTTGCCCTGGTGTGCGGTTTGTTACACAAAAATATAATATGAGTTCATTTCTCAATGCTGGGGATCCAGGTACAAATCCGCTTGTGGGTGGAGTTTCCATGTTCTCCACGTGTCCGCATGGGTTTCCTCCCACAGTTCAAAAACATGGATTCAAGGTGAATGGGCTGCTCTAAATTGCTTTATCTAAATTGCCCCCATATAGTGTGTGTGTGTGAGTGAATGTGTATGTATGTGTATGTGTGAGTGTGTGTGAGAGAGAGAGAGAGTGAGTGTGTATTTATGCGTTTGTGTGTGTGAGAGAGAGAGTGGG
>JAFMOD010000566.1:1113156-1131485 GCA_019802435.1 Corydoras maculifer | reverse complement strand
TGCACTCAGGGAAAAGGGGGCTGAATAATTTTGCACATCGCACTTTTCAGTTTTTTATTTGTAAAAAAATTGTTGATTCATGTATAACTTTCATTCCACTTCACAATTGTATACCACTTTGTGTTGGTCTTTCACATTAAATTCCAGTGAAATATATTTATGTTTGTGGTTGTAATGTGACAAAATATGGAAAAGTTCAAGGGGTATGAATACTTTTGCAACCCACTGTATATATATTCCATATGGTAAGTGGAGTGTGTGTGTGTATATATATAAATATATATACACACATTTATATTTATATATATATATGTGTGTGTGTTGAAGGGATAAAAATTTGTGATTTGTAAGTACTTTGTGTTCAAGGGAATTAGCGCATTCGATAACGATGGGGCAATCTGGCCGGCATTTGCCCAAGGCCTAGATAATTCATCTGGCGTCTGGCTCAAGGGAACCGAGCTGTATCGAGCTCCCCCAGATAAGGGATGGAACGGTGTGTTCACCCCCCCATAGAACTCCTTCGACAAGTTGTTTCAGAATAAGCAGGATGAGATAAGAGGGATGTGTGTTTTACTAAATACAGTCAGCAACTGGACTTCAGGGCTCTGTCTTGGTGGGCCCGGTGTGGTGCTGAGATTAGAGTCAGATCGTGATCTGGGGATTGTCTTGGACGAACACACGGCTTTGACTCGGTTTGTCATAAATAAACGGCTTGATTCGAATAACTCTGAAACCAACTGTACTGTGATTTTTGACGTCTTCAAAATGGTTCATCGGGACAGTGTATATATATATAAATATATATATAAACATCCTGCTAACCACTAAGCCACCGTGCCGCCCGTGTGTGTGTATATATATATATATATACACACGGGCGACACGGTGGCTTAGTGGTTAGCTTGTTCTCTTCTCAGCACTAGGGATTCCTGGTTCGAATCCCCATCTGGGTGGAGTTTCCATGTTCTCCCCGTGTCCGTGTGGGTTTCCTCCGGGTTCTCCGATTTCCTCCCACAGTCCAAAAACATTGATCAAGTCAATTGAATTCCCTAAATTGCCCCATATAGAGTGTGTTTGTGTGTGTGAGTGTGTGCCCAGCGATGGATTGGCACCCTGTCTTAGGTCTATCTGCCCAGCGCCTGAAACGTTCTCCCCTGGATGGGCATGGGGAACCCCCCCGCGACCCTAGTAGAGGATAAAGTGGGAGATAATAAATGAATGAATGAATATATACACACAATCCAGTTACCATATGGAATGGCTTTGTAATTCAGGAGAACTGAGGATGTGTACCTATAAAATGTTTGGTGTGTGCATGTGTCTATGTATTATTAGGGTGGTGGATGATTCTCAGTACTGCAGTGACCCTGACATGTTGGTGTGTGTTGTGCTGCTAGAGTTTAAACCCTGTATTCACTCACTGTACACTCTAATACACGGCTCCACCTTATGGCTCCACATTGTAGAAGTAAAATCAGAGACAGTAGGTCATCTGTTGCTGCACATCTTGTGTTCTTCATCCTCTAATTCCTCATCAGTGATCACATAGACATTTGATTGGTGGATGATTCAGTTGTATATGTCAGTTGTATGAAAAGACATAGGAATTTAATAAAGCACAGAATGTCGCCCTCTAGTGATGACTTGCTGAAATGCAAATTCCACATGAAATGTCTGAGTAATGGATCGAATCTCTTGTTGTTTGCAGGTAGAGGCATGGCAGCCTCGTTGCATCAGTACCGCGAGAGGATTCGAACTGAGCTGGACAGAGTCGTGGACTTCTGGCTGAAGTATTCGCACGATAAAGAACACGGGTGAAGTGTTTTAAACACTGTCCTACTTAAACCCCATTCTGTGACCAACCTCAGGGTCCTCAAACGTTTTGTCATAAGGACCTCCGATGCATTTTTTCATTCATTCATTCATTATCTTCTGCTTTATCCTCTATTAAGCTCGCGTGGGGTGGGTTCCCCATGCCCATCCAGGGGAGAGCGTTTCAGGTGCTGGGCAGATAGACCCAGGACAGGATGCCAATCTATCACTGGGCACACACTCACACAAACACGGGGCAATTTGGAGAACTCAATTGACTTGATCCATGTTTTTGGTCTGTGGGAGGAAACCGGAGAACCCGGAGAAAACCCACGCGGACACGGGGAGAACATGGAAACTCCACCCAGATTGGGATTCGAACCGGGAATCCCTAGAGCTGAGGGGAGAACATGCTAACCACTAAGCCACCGTGCCGCCTGGAATTCTTTTTTTTTTTTAATAAAAATTAACTTGATCTGATTCGCAGCACTCTGGCTTAGTGGTTAGCATGTTCTCCTCTCAGCGCTAGGGATTCCCAGTTCGAATCCCTATCTGGGTGGAGTTTCCATGTTCTTCCCGTGTCCGCATGGGTCTCCATTTCAAAAACATGGATCAAGTCAATTGAGTTCTCCAAATTGCCCCATATAGAGTGTGTGTGAGTGAGTGAGTGTGTGTCCAGTGATGGATTGACGCCCTGTCCTGGGTGTGTCTGGTCGGCGCCTGAGACGTTCTCCCCTGGATGGGCATGGGGAACCCCACCGCGACCCTAATAGAGGATAAAGCGGAAGATAATGAATGAATGAACTTGATCTGAATGTGTGTTTTTTTTTCTGCTGCAGCGGCTTCTTCACCTGCATTGGGAGAAACGGTGGAATCTATGATGACCTGAAGTACGTGTGGTTACAGGGCCGACAGGTAAGACGACTCGCATGTTCAAACACGACAGCGCGAGCGGATGGACCGGCTTTGACATCAGGGTCTCGTTTCAGGTTTGGATGTACTGCAGGCTGTACCGCACCGTGGACAGGTTTCGGCGACCAGAGATCCTCAGTGCTGCCAGATCAGGTCTCTGATGTTCCTCTCTGAACGCTGCAGCCGCTCCCTCTGCTAAATCCACCACTAAATCAGACGAGTCAGTCAAATTTGGGTTCTAATTACAAGCAGAACGTCGATCAAACAGCCGAGGAGTGTTTTGTAGTATGAACTGAGAGATGGGGGGGGGGGGAGTCCATGCTTAAGGACTTAAGGCTTACTGAAGCCTATCCCAGTGCACGTTAGGTCTAAATGACATGATGACCGCCTCTCAGTGCAGGGGTTCCAGGTTCGAATCCCGATCTGGGTGGAGTTTCCATGATAGATTGGCACCATGTCCTGGGTGTATCTGCCCAGCGCCTGAGACGTTCTCCCCTCTGGAGTTTGTTTTCTCCATGTTCTCCGTTTTCCTTCCACAGTCCAAAAACAACAAGTTGAATTGGCTATTCTTAATTGCCCCTATCTAAATGATTGATTGGCACCCGATCCTGTGTGCATCTGCCCAGCTCCTGATACGTTCACTTCTAGACCCTGGTCCCCAGTATATGATTATCCAACCATATTCTTCCACTTGTCCGGGGTTCGGGTCGCGGGGGCAGCAAATCAAGTAGGGAGACCTTCCTCGCCCCAGCCATCTCCATCAACTCAACTGGGGGAACCCTGAGGTGTTCCCAGAACAGATGGGAGATATAATCCCTTTAGGGTGTCCAGCAGGGAGCCCCGGGGTCTCCCTGCTGGACTTGCCTGACTGACCAGGGGGCATCCGGTATTTGATTAAAGCAGAAAATAATAAAATGAGACAAGTGACAACAACACTAACAAGACGTTCACGTTATCATCACACCACCAAAATACCTTATCATCTCATCTCACATGTACCGTTTATATACATTTTATATGCTGCTATATTTATATTTTATATTCTATATTTATATCTATTGTATGCTAATTTTATATATATACATATATATATATATATATATATATATATATATATATATATATATATATATATATATATATATTCTTAAATTTATTTTCTATACTGTATATACATATATTTATATATTTACATTTGGTTATTTATTGGACGCTTTTATCCAAAGCGACTTACAAGGTGAGCACAGGGTTAAACACAACATCCCTGGAGCAATGAGGGTTAAGGGTTTTGCTCAAGGACCCACACTGGTAACTTCAGTGGACCTGGGATTTGAACCCCCAACCTTCAGGTTGATAGCCCAATGCCCTGATCACTGAGCTACCGCGCCCTGACATATATTATATGTATAGGTAAAATATTCTATAATATATTTATATTTGTAGTTGTTTATTATATCTGTTTATTATTATATTTCACATATCTCTATACTGGGCGGCACGGTGGCTTAGTGTTTAACACATTCTCCTCTCAGCACTAGGGATTCCCAGTTCGAATCCCAATCTGGGTGGAGTTTCCATGTTCTCCCCGTGTCTGTGTGGGTTTCCTCCGGGTTCTCCGGTTTCTTCCCACAGTCCAAAAACATGGATCAAGTCAATTGAGCTCTCCAAATTGCCCCATATAGAGTGTGTCTGTGTGAGTGAGTGTGTGCCCAGCGATGGATTGGCGCCCTGTCCTGGGTCTATCTGCCCAGCGCCCGAGACGTTCTCCCCTGGATGGGCATGGGGAACCTCCCCCCAGCGACCCTAATAGAGGATATACTGTATTAAAAAAAAGGAAAAAAATGTCTCATTTCCTTTTTAAAAAGTTTTATTTAAATTAAAACTTTAAAATAACGGGGTAATCGGGGTCCGTGACCCATAATTTCGTTTATATCTCATGTACCACTTGTGATATTAATGATAATAAATGATGATTAATATGATGGTGTGGTCACATGTTACAGGAGTGACACAGGGCTGTGAGTAGAAGCTGTAATGAGGATGTCTTTACTGCGGTGTGTGGTCCAGGGTGGGGAAAGAGGGGAAGCTGAAGGTCACCGGGTGGTCGTCTGCAGTTCCCTTATTTCTCATAATAATGTATTGTTATCCAGGCGCCGCTTTCCTGCAGCGATTTTCCCGTGTACAGACTTCAAACGGTCCCGGGAAGTGTGCCTTCTGTCTCACGAGGGACGGTCGAGCCGTAAAGGTCCAGAGGACGATCTTCAGCGAGTGTTTCTACGTCATGGCGATGGACGAACTGGCCAGAGTCACCGAGGACAAACAGATGCAGGTGATGCTGAGGAGTACAATCAGGATCAATTATTAATTACAGCACTGCAGCATCAGATGACACCCCCCCCCCCCCGGTCTCTGATTTCACATGTACCAGGTGCAGCAGTGGGTGGCACGGTGGCTTAGTGGTTAGCATGTTCTCCTCTCAGCACTAGGGATTCCTGGTTCGTATCCCAATCTGGGTGGAGTTTCCATTTTCTCCCCGTGTCCACGTGGGTTTTCTCCAGGTTCTCCGGTTTCCTCCCACAGTCCAAAAACATAGATCAAGTCAATTAAATTCTCCAAATTGCCCCATATAGAGTGTGTCTGTGTGAGTGAGTGTGTGCCCAGTGATAGATTGGCGCCCTGTCCTGGGTGTATCTGCCCAGCGCCCAAGACGTTCTTCCCTGAATGGGCATGGGGAACCCCCCCCCCCCCCCCGTCACCCTAATAGAGGATAAAGCGGAAGATAATGGATGGATGGAAGGTGCTACAGTGTGATGTCAGAGTTCATACTGCCCCCTGGCTGCTGAAGTATTGTTTGCATCTCTGAATCTCTGACAGGTGGATGCCGAGAGCATGATGGACCAGTTGGTGCACTGGGTCCGGGTGGATTCCTCAGGTCTGGGGCGACCGCAGCTTCCCGGCGATCAGCCTGTCAATGCTATGGCGGTTCCCATGATGCTCTTGTGCCTTGTGGATCAGCTGACAGAGGGACGGGCAGAGCTGGTGAAGAAATACAGAGAAGTGGGCGACTGGTGCGTTACTCAGATACTTCAGCATGTCCAGGTGAGGTGCCCAGAGGCCAGCACTGAGTTCTTCATTGTACCTTAGTTTTTTTATGGGGTACAGCACCGAGAACTCTCCCAAAAAGGTGGGGGGGGGGGCATTTGGAATGCGCTATCATGGGTGTACTGTGTGGGTGTCCGATCATGCTGTACATTTAGTACATTATGGAGGTCACACTTGTCCATTTGCTCTCTTTCCTGTTAGAGGGAAGGAAAGGCCATACTTGAGAACGTCTCGCCGGAGGGGGAGGAGCTACCAGGCTGTCAGGGACGAGTGCAGAACCCAGGTACTGGTACCAATTTGACTAAAGGCCCAGGAAAGTGTACTTTATTAAAATAGTAGTTCCTCAAAGGACCCACTTCAAGGCCGGTATTCTTTGGGTGGAGGATGATTCTCAGTACTGCAGTGACACTGACATGGTGGTGCTGTGTTGGTGTGTGTTGTGCTGCTGGAGTTTAAACCCTGTATCCACTCACTGTCCACTTTATTACACATCTCCACCTTAGTGCTCCACCTTGTGGATGTAGAAACAGAGACAGGACATCTGTTGCTGCACAGTTTGTGTTCTTCATTCTCTAATCCTTCATCAGTGATCACAGGATGCTGCAAACAGGATGATGCACAATACACACTAACACACCACCACTATGTCAGTGTCACTGCAGTACTGACAATCACCCCCCACCCAGATAACACCCCCTGAGAGGTGGGCCTCCATCCATCAATCCATCCGTTATCTTCTGCTTTATCCTCTATTAGGGTCGCAGGGGGGTTCCCCATGCCCATCCAGGGGAGAATGTTTCGGGCACTGGGCAGATAGACCCAGGACAGGGCGCCAATCTATCACTGGGCACACACTTACTCACACAGACACACTCTATATGGGGCAATTTGGAGAATTCAATTGACCTTGATCCTTGTTTTTGGACTGTGGGAGGAAACCGGAGAACCCGGAGGAAACCCACGCGGACACGGGAAGAACATGGAAACTCCACCCAGATGGGGATTCGAACCGGGAATCCCTAGTGCTGAGAGGAGAACATGCTAACCACTAAGGCAAGTGGTGGGCATAAAGTAGTCTATTCTGCCTACAGCGCTTACACACACAGGGATTAGGCCTTTACAGTTCACCCATCTGTGCAGAACACACACACACACACACACACACACACACACACACACACACACACACACACACACACACACACACACACTGAGTGAAGTGAGCACATGTGTCCAGAGTGATGGTCAGCCCTGTCTCTGGTGCCCAGGGAGCAATTGGGGTTAGGTGCCTTGCCCAAGGGCACTTTAGCCATAGTACTTGGTGGGACCAGGAATCAAACCAGTGACCCTCAGGTCGCATGGCTGGTACCTTAACCACAAGCCTACGGCTGCCCAAACAGAGTAAAGGGGAGTCTACAGACTGTAACTATAGAACCACAAAGGCCATCTACTAGGGTCGTGGGGGGTTCCCCATGCCCATCCAGGAGAGAACGTTTTGGGCACTGGGCAGATACACCCAGGACAGGGCGCCAATCTATCGCTGGGCACACACTTACACACACAGATGACAGCTGACACCAGGAGGTGTATCTAATAAAGTGGCCGGTGAGTGTATATTCTAATGATGAGGATGTCTAGGTCATGCTTTGGAGGCCGGATGGTTCCTGTTGCGTTATGCCAAAGCACAAGGTGACGCAAAGCTCCAGAAGGTGGCAGTGGAGAAGTTCATGGAGGTTCCGTTTCTCTCTGGCTGGGACGAGCAGCACGGTGGACTCTTCTACTTCCTCGACGTCGATGGACACTGTCCCACTCAGGTGAGACATCCGCACGGTGGTTCCTGTTTGTACTGATTTTGTTCTCTGGAACAGTGTTCTAATGTTCTAGTCTGGAACGTTTTTGCATTTTGTGTGCAGCTGGAGTGGAACATGAAGCTGTGGTGGCCCCACTGCGAGGCTCTCATCTCCTTTCTCATGGCTTACGAGCACTACAGAGATCCCACACAGCTGGAGCGGTTCACGCAGATCTACAACTACACCTTCAGCCACGTGAGGAACCGTAGAACCTTCATTATTCAATATATTTTTATTGGAAATATAAACAATATACTTACAACCACAATTACAATTAACATATTCCACTTTTTCTCATAAAACAAACTACCCCCACACACAAAAAAAAAATCCATCCATTATCTTCCGCTTTCATCCTATATTAGGGTCGTGGGGGGTTCCCCATGCCCATCCAGGGAAAAAACACCCAGGACAGGGCGCCAATCTATCGCTGGGCACACACTCACTCACACAGACACACTCTATATGGGGCAATTTGGAGAACTCAATTGACTTGATCCATGTTTTTGGACTGTGGGAGGAAACCGGAGAACCCGGAGGAAACTCCACCCAGATTGGGATTCGAACCGGGAATCCGTCACGCTGAGAGGAGAACATGCTAACCACTAAGCCACCGTGCCGCCAAAGCAGAACATAGTTTTGTAAAAACTTAAACCTTATTTTTGGTTTTACTTTTAATTTCTTTGTGTATTAATGTTTATTAGAGTTACAAACACAGGTATAAAAATTTGGAGCAGCCAATTCACCTTGAATCCATGTTTTTGGACTGTGGGAAGAAACCAAAGAACGCAGTTATCTGAGAATATACAGCCCAGGACAGGGTGCACTCATTCACACCATCACAAACACACATACACTATATAGGGGCAATTTAGAGTAGCCAATTTACCTTGAAACTGGGAAAACCCACACGGACAAGAGGTGAACATAAAAACCAGATGGGGATTCGAACCTGGATCCAGAGCACTGAGAGGCAATCATACTAACCACTACGCCACCGTGCTGCCTAATACACTGCTATATATATATATATAGGGCTAGGGGTGGCACAGTGACTTAGTGGTTAGCATGTTCTCCTCTCAGCACTAGGGATTCCCGGTTCGAATCCCCATCTGGGTGGAGTTTCCATGTTCTCCCCGTGTCTGCGTGGGTTTCCTTTGGGTTCTCCGGTTTCCTCCCACAGTCCAAAAACATGGATCAAGTCAATTAAGTTCTCCAAATTGCCCCATATAGAGAGTGTCTATGTGAGTGAATGTGTGCCCAGTGATAGATTGGTGCCCTGTCCTGGGTCTATCTGCCCAGCGCCTGAAACGTTCTCCACTGGATGGGCATGGGGAACCCCACCGTGACCCTAATAGAGGATAAAGCGGAGGGTAATGGATGGATGGATGTTCTGCTTTTCTCCACCAGTTTCCCGATGAGGAGAATGGAGAGTGGTTCGGGTATCTGAGTCAGCAGGGGGAGGTGGTGTTGGATTTTAAAGGTGGACCTTTTAAAGGTGAGCATTTATTTATAGCACTAAGTAAACGACTTTTAAATTCACCTTTTCCTAGAAGCCCCTTTGTGATGGTTCTTCACTACATCAGCTCCACCTTCCATACAGAAGGACTTTAGTTCTATGGTTACAGTCTGTAGCTCTTACACCATGGTGGTGGTGTGTTAGTGTGTGTTGTGATTTAAAGGCATTTGTGTAAAGTATCTTTTTCATGTCCAGGGTTCTTCCATGTTCCTCGATGTCTCTACATGTGCGAGAAGATGCTGGACCATTTAATTACCACACACGACCCTCCAAAATAAACGATGCTCCAATCAACTTAACTTCATTTGCTTGATGAATTTGTTTAATCCTGCTGATGCATGGTCTGAATGTCAAAATTAATTCATTCATTATCTCCCGCTTATCCTCTATTAGGGTCGCGGTGGGGTTCCCCATGCCCATCCAGGGGAGAACGTCTCGGGCGCTGGGCAGATAGACCCAGGACAGGGCACCAATCCATCGCTGGGCACACACTCACTTACACAGACACACTCTACATGGGGCAATTTTGAGAATTCAATTAACTTGATCCATGTTTTTGGACTGTGGGAGGAAACCGGAGAAAACCCACGCAGACACGGGGAGAACATGCAAACTCCACCCAGATTGGGATTCGAACCGGGTGCTGAGAGGAGAACCTGCTAACCACTAAGCCACCGTGCCGCCCGAATGTCAAAATGTGTAAGAATATTTGTACAATATTAAAAAAAAAATCTCATGTCATTATCTGCTGCTTAATCTGCTGCTAAGTTGGGGGGGGGGGGTCGATTACCCATGCACATCCAGGGAAGAAAGGTGCTGGAGGGATGCATCTGGCAATAGAACAGGACACTTCTCCGCCACTGGGGACACAATCACTCACACACACTATATGGGGGCAATTTTGATAAAGGGGATTTAGAACAGTGAATTACCTTGAATCCATGTTTTTGGACTGTGGGAGGAAACGGAAATCCACGAGAAAACCCACACGGACACGGGGAGAACATGGGATTTAAACTTGGATACCCAGCACTGAAAGTCGGACATGCTAATTACAACACCAACATGCCACACTGTGTATATATATATATAAATATATATAGTGTGCGTGTCTGTGTGAGTGAGTGTGTGCCCAACAATGGATTGGCGCCCTGTCCTGGGTCTATCTGCCCAGCGCATGAAACATTCTCCCCTGGATGGGCATGGTGAACCCCCCCCCCCCCACAACCCTAATAGAGGATAAAGTGGGAGATAATGAATGAATGAGTATAAATTAATATATATGAGCAATAAATCGCTAAGGCAGCACGGTGGCTTAGTGGTTAGCATGTTCGCCTCTCAGCACTAGGGATTCCCGGTTCGTATTCCCATCTGGGTGGAGATTCCATGTTCTCCCCGTGTCCTCGTGGGTTTCCTCCCACACTCCAAGAACGTGGATCAAGGCAATGGAGTTCTCCAAATTGCCCCATATAGAGTGTGTCTGTTTGAATGAGTGTGCCCAGCTATAGATTGGCGCCCTGTTTTGGGTGTATCTGCCCAGTGCGACGACCCTAATAGAGGATAAATTTGTGATAAATTGAGTTACATTATACGATAATAAGTTATTGTTATTGATATATTAGGGCGCCCTGTCCTGGGTGTATCTGCCAAGCGCCAGAAACATTCTACACTGGATGGGCATGGGGAACCCCACCCCCCACGACTCTAATAGAGGATAAAACGGAAGATATTGGATGGATGAGTATATTAGATTATATACTCTCACTTGCCACTTTTTCATGACATTCAAAGGTCCTTACTATTGCAGTTCAGATTGATTCTGCGTTATTGTTTCGTGTGCACTGTGTCTCCCATTGCCACGCTGCAATCACACTCGCTTCAAAAAATTCAATTCTCAGGTTATTTTGTAATGTTTTTAACACTTGTGTCAACACTAGATGTAGAGTAAACAGCAGGAGAATTACATTATGGGCTTATTGTCACATTTGGTATTAAGGGAACATCTCTATTTTTTATATTTTTTTCAAGATGATTTCAGGTTCACTTTAAATGTAATAATAATTATTGGTAATTTTCTTTTTTTCTGTTCAATTGGTTGTAAGCAAGTCACAAGTAGGTCCTCACCAGCTTTGATGTGACTGTAGAGAGAAGAGAGAAGGCTATGCCTTGTTTACACTTATGTACACATTTCTGGCTCTGGACATTGTAACTATGTGCAATCTTTATTATCTGCACTTTGTAATTTTAACACAGTATCATTTCAAGCGCTATACACTTAATGCCTACTTTCTTAGGCTTTATTTACCATACCATAGCATTGTGTACTTCTATGTAAATGGACTTTGGTTCTAACTCTATATCAAGTATTAAACAATTTCTTTACCCAAGTGTCGTTACCAAGTTTGTATTCTGTCTGTAAGTTTTAACATTTTATTAATCATCTAATAGAACAGGGCGGCACGGTGGCTTAGTGGTTAGCACGTTCGCCTCTCAGCACTAGGGATTCCCGGTTCGAATCCCAATCTGGGTGTAGTTTCCATGTTCTCCCCGTGTCTGCGTGGGTTTCCTCCGGGTTCTCCGGTTTCCTCCCACAGTCCAAAAACTTGGATCAAGGTCAATTGAATTCTCAAAATTGCCCCATATAGAGTGTGAGTGTGTGCCCTGCAATGGATTGGCGCCCTGTCCTGGGTGTATCTGCCCAGCACCAGAAACGTTCTCCCCTGGATGGGCATGGAGAACCCCACCGCGACCCTAATATAGGATAAATCTGAAGATAATGGATGGATAGAAATAGAAATCAGATATGGAAAAGTCCGAGGGTGCTGTGAAAACTGCAAGGTGCAGAGTTTATGTAAGATGGCCATGGTGCGAGTTGGGCAGTACACTGTTCTGTCTGCTTGCCTGGGGGAAGAAGCTGTCTCTGAACCGGCTGGTTCTGGTCATCAAGCTTCTGAGCCTCCTTCCACTCGGCATCTGTGAGAACAGGGAGTGGTCTGGGTGAGCGGGGTGCTTCATGATACCTCTAGATACCTCCTCAGGTAGCGGTTTGTACAGCGTTGCACGACACCAGGCTTTCCATCCCCATGCTCAGCATGCACTCACATCAGGACCCATCACGTATGTTTCATGCATGTTTCTCAGACTCAAGTCCCTGGATGTTGGCTGCAGTTTGTATAAACCGAGCCGTACGTTTTTAACCACCAGCTGGAGGAAGGTCTCAGACTCGGATTGATCTCAGAAACGTCTCAGGTGATTATTTTTACCCCGAATGGAAAAAAGGCATCAAGAGATGAATCATCTTGAGCTAAAAATACCACGCCATCCTCTTTTAGGAGATACAGTTTGAATTTGTGTGTGACCCATTTTCAACACTTCTTTGGCCTAATGCTGAGGGAACATGCTCAAAGCTCTCTGTGTGTGTGTGTGTGTGTGTGTGTGTGTGTGTGTGNCCCCCCCCCCACGACCCTAGTAGAGGATAAAGCTCCTGCACATGTGATCTCAGATACACCTGAAAAGGCGGGGCTACGGGGGTCGCGTCACTGTGTGTATTAAAGTATATAAAACGTTATGTCATATTAATTCAACTACAACAACGAATATGTTACTAAAACTGTCACGAATTATATTAAAAACGACCTATAATAACCCCTGCTTTAATTGACTGGAATTAGCAAACCGTGCTGATTTGCTTGATCACCTGTCAATCAAGTGACGTCAGTTTAACTAGCTGTGGCGTTGGTTTTTTTAGTAGCGTTGTTTTAAAGATGTTTATTAAGCTCAGAACGTGAAAAAGGTGATCGTTTTAGAAAAAGACATTCAATTTTGTTTTTTGAAAATACGTTTTATACTCGAAATATGAGAAATACGGACGTAGCTCAAATGGCGGCGACTTCAAAGGACGTCACGTGACAGCAGGTGGTCTGCGGTTTTAAAAATGTTGCATTAACGCTGAAATATTACCAAAATTATATATAACTCGATAATATTAGTTTATATCACTATATATAACATATAACCTGATGAAACTCATCTCTGCCTTTGTTTTTTGGGTTTGTATAACACAACAAGCACCAAGCAAAGTTAATAAACAATCTCACTTCTAAACATTTATTAACCTTAAAATAAGATTTCAGTACATGCACATTGTAAACAGTACAGGACCTGAAGTTTGTGAGTAAATCTTTGAATTAAATGTAGTTTCAGACAATTAGACAATTTTAAGACAATTCGAGATGAGGAGAAAATAAATAGTGTGTTTAATCATTATAGTCGAATGTACACTGGCACACATCATTTAAAAACGTGTTTGAGTTCGTGTTTTAACACATTTAACAAGCTTGTTTTTTTATTTGAAGTTGTTTTTGAAGAGAAGACGTGAAGCAGGAACCTGGGCACAGAGGGCATCTGTTTGGACAGAAAATCAACATGAGGTAAATTAATACAACAAGCAAAATATATTTCAAACATTTCTTAAAAAACCCACCCCTATATGGTGTTAAATTAATTTATCTTAAATCAATTCTGCTTGGGGTGGCACGGTGGCTTAGTGGTTAGCATGTTCTCCTCTCAGTGCTAAGGATTCCCGGTTCAAATCCCAATCTGAGTGGAGTTTCCATGTTCTCCCCGTGTCCGCGTGGGTTTCCTCCGGGTCCTCCGGTTTTCTCCCACAGTCCAAAAACATGGATCAAGTCAATTGAATTCTCCAAATTGCCCCATATAGAGTGTGTTTGTGTGAATGAGTATGTGCCCAGTGATAGATTGGTGCCCTGTCCTGGGTGAATCTGCCCAGCGCCCGAAACAACCCTACTAGAGGATAAAGCGGAAGATAATGAATGAATAAATAATTCTGCTTGTGAAATATAAAAATTCATAGAAAATGGGCAATTCATTGTATCTATAGACAACAAATTTAACAAATAGACAACTTAATCAGATAATGGAAAGTGGCTGAAATAACATTTGAAAATTATTTTTACCAGACACGCAAACAGCAAACAGATGAAGCTAATATAGTGGTAATAATAAAAATGTTTATAAATTTTATATGTTTACATAAGGGTTTTAATACTCAAGTTTACGCTCAATGAGTACATTATCATCCATTGTTTTTACTTTTATTCATTATCTTGGTGCCACTGTCTATACAGATGGTCTTTGTAGTTCTACATTTACAGACTGTAGTCCATTTTTTCACTTATTCTACGTACATGTTTCTGTTCTCTAATGAAAAGAAAAACGTGTTGAAGGGTTCTCAACACTACAGTGATGTTGATGTGGTGGTGGTGAGTGGATCAGACCCAGCAAAGTTTTTATCCACTCTTTGTACACTCTAGTAGACACATATAGTGTACAGTGGTTGGATATTTAATTTTTGAATTATTTTTATTCTAGTGACACGGACATGTTTAAAAATCCACTGATACCAGCACAACAACAGCATGTCAGTATTGCGGCAGTACTGAGAATCATCCACCACCCTAATAATACTTGCTTTGTAGGCTGATTATTAGGAGACTAGCAAATTATGTATAGAAACAAAGGGACTGCAATACAAAATTTCATCTGTAGAATACATAATAAGTGTAAAAACAAAGTGGTGACCTGATAAAATGAGTGATGTTTAATCGTATCATTAAGTATTTTGTATTTTTACTAAAAAGCCTAAAAGACAGTTCAGACTTACATTTATACACAAAGATATGACAGTGTCAGGTACTTATAGATGCCAGGACAGGGGTCCCCGAAGTAATTGGCTGTGGCGGGTACCGTACAGCTGCTCTTGCCATTACAACTGCAAAGACAAGCAGGAGGTTAGGAGGTGAGTGAGTTAATAAAATTAAAGTTGATTCATGGACTTAATGTTCGAATCCTTTAGAACGCACCTCTGGACGACCGTGACCAGCGAGTCGGTCCTGTAGCAGTTTGTGTTGGTGACCTTACTGGGTTGCTGTCCGACTGAACAGATGGTGGAATTGGTCCGGCCGAAATTGGCTCTGATGGCTTGAATGACTTTTCCGCTAGCTGAAATTTAATTAAAAGAGTTTTTGTACATAAATACAGAGAAATATGTCCTGCATATTTAACCCATCTGTGCAGATCACACACATATACACACTCACACATACACACTGAGTGAAATGAGCGCACATGCCCGGAGAGGTGGGTGACTTTGTATTCTGTGTCCGGGGAGCAATTGGGGTAAGGGGCCTTAGCACTTAGTGGGATCATGAATCGAACCGGTGACCTTCAGGTCACAAACCTATGGCTGCTCTAACATCATTCAACATCTTTGGGATAAACTAGAATGTTGAGTGTGCCACATCCTCTCATCCAGCATCGGTATATGAGCTTACACATGGTTATATGAATGAATATTTTGTAGGTACTAAAGGTGAGTGTAATAATAATAATAATAATAATAATGATAATAATTCATCCATCTATCATCTTCTGCTTTATCCTCTATAAGGGTCGCGGGGGGGTTTTCCCATGCCCATCCAGGGGAGAATGTTCCGGGCGCTGGGCAGATAGACCCAGGACAGGGTGCCAATCTATCACTGGGCACACACTCACTCACACAGACACACTCTATATGGGGCAATTTGGAGAATTAAATTGACTTGATCCATATTTTTGGACTGTGGGAGGAAACCAGAGAACCCGGAGGAAACCCATGCGGACACGGGGAGAACATGGACACTCCACCCAGATTGGGATTCAAACCGGGAATCCCTAGTGCTGAGAGGAGAACATGCTAACCACTAAGCCACTGTGCCGCATAATAATAATAATAATAATAATAAGTTCTTACAGCCCGTACACACCAATTTATGTCAACAAGAGTTGGAAACAAACACAAAAACAATAACAATTACAAAAAAAGCCATACCACATGTCAGGGTAGCATTGGAGCCTTCACATGCCACGACTTGTTCTGTAAGAAACAACAAAATCAATAATATTTATGACCTCAGTGCATTAAAAACCTCTATATTGTCTCTGAATGGCTTAAAGAACTACAAGTATGACGATTTTCTTCCTTATTTTTATTGTAAATAATTGTAAGTCAGAAAAGCTGGGTGAAAAGGGGGTGAGGGTTGAGTTGGGCTGACTTACGAGCAATGGAATTGCACTGATAAAAGACAGTGAGGTACTTGTAGGTATCAGGACAGAGATCTTGGAAATAGGTTTTGGAGGCAGTCAGATTGCATGCAGTTCTTCCATTGCACCTTAAAATGAAAAGAAGGGATTAACAAATCTTATGAGATCAATGCATCCATCCATACATCCATTATCTTCTACTAAATCCTCTAGTAGGGTCATGGGCGGGGAGGGGGGTTCCACATGCACAAATGTTTTGGGTGCTGGGCAGATACACCCAGGACAGGACACCAATCCATCGCTGGGCACACACTCACTATATAGGGGCAATTAAGAGCAGCCAATTCCCCTTGAAACCATGTTTTTTGACTGTGGGGACACGGGGAGAACATGGGAACTCCTCCCAGATCAGGATTCGAACTCTGATTTCTTGTGCTGAGAGGTGGATGTGCTAACCATTATACCACCGTGTCACCCAAGGTCAATACAATGTGTCTCTCCATAACCACACACACACACACACACACACACACAGTCAACTGCTAATCAAAAATTATGAATCCAACTTACATCCCTGCCACCGTCGCACGTACGTTAGCAACACAGCTGGTGTTCAACAATAAAGTGCTGTTGATTCCCAATGAACAGACTTTAGAACTGGAGCGTCCGTATTCAGCGTTGACGATGGAAATGATATCGTTTCCTGGAGAAACAAAATAACTAAAATCATTAAAAAGATGCTGCTTTTAGGTGAAAGTAAAGGAAACCATCAAAAGAACCAACCAAGATCTTACCACAGGATATGGAACTGTCAGTGTTGTCACACACCTGGTAGGTTGCTATGGAAACAAACAAAGATAAATCATTACATCTGAGCAAAGATGTGATTATAGACGTGTGCATTAACATGTCATCAACCATTACCCCTCCTTAAAATACCTTTCTCATATAGATACAACATTCTGATGTGTATTATTCACGCAAAGTAGATGAAAAGTGTCACGACATTAAACTCACATTAGTACAAGTTGTTATAATGTCTGGTAGTTCCGGTCCTTAAATCTGATTGGCTGAGCCGTCTGTCCAGCCATCACATTATTGACAATAACACACACCTCTGAGCCAATTGAAGTGAATTGGCTGCTGTAAATTGCCCCTACAAAATATGTGTGTAAATGAGCTGTTTTTTTATGAATTGTACTCTTTAATATGTCCACTAGGGGGCAATTTTTGATTGTTCAGGAAACCGGTATCCTGCTTCTCAGCTATCAATGTATACTTTACTATTTATAGACTATATTATGGCACGAAATACAAGATCTTAATGAATATTTTGTTGTGTTTTTAATAATAAACGTTTCATAAAAGTGCTAAGTCACTTGAGGTTGTGTATTATTGTGAATAAATCAAGAGACAGAAGTGTAATTGTACTCCGCTATGCGTCAGGCTGATGATTTATTCACAATAATGCACCTCCTCCAGTTCCTTATTTCTTTATTATAATGTATTATGAGCAGAGAATGTCCTGCATGTTACACCGGCGCAGCTGGATGTTTAAAGTTACTTACAGGCGTTGATGCAGTTGTAGCTGGTGTTGTAATATTTGTAATATCCAGGACATGGATCGTGGCTGCCGAGTAAATTTGTCTTAAACTCGCATACTTTTTTCCCATTGCATCTGTAAGAAATGAAAAAGATGATGTTTATCATGTCGAATCAAAAGTTATTAAACAGTTCAGCTCCTCATATCAGGATTCCTACTCTCTGTACAGGGGTGTGTGCATTTATTTAGTTACACCAGGTGGCGCCAAACACCATCTTATGCAAAAGTTCTTAGCGTTGGAAACCATTATGTTTATATTGTTTATTATAAGGCTGCACGGTGGCTTAGTGTTTAGCATGTTCTCCTCTCAGCGCTAGGGCTTCCCGGCTCGAATCCCCATCTGGTTGGAGTTTCCATGTTCTCCCCGTGTCTGCGTGGGTTTCCTCCGGGTTCTCCGGTTTCCTCCCACAGTCCAAAAACATGGATCAAG
>JAFMOD010000566.1:1100697-1111077 GCA_019802435.1 Corydoras maculifer | reverse complement strand
GCCCCATATAGAGTGTGTGTGTGTGAGTGAGTGTGTGCCCAGTGATGGATTGGCGCCCTGTCCTGGGACTATCTGCCCAGCGTCCGAGACGTTTTTCCCTGGATGGGCATGGGGAACCCCACCGCGACCCCAATAGAGGATAAAGCGGAAGATAATGAATGAATGAATGTTTATTCTAAGATAAGAGAAAGAATAGGATGTCTATTATTACTAATATATACCCCAAAATTAAAATTTTATGTAGTGTATATATATATATATATATATATATATATATATATATATATATATATATATACAAATAATGTATATTATAATATATAATATTCATATTAGATTAGATTAGGGGTTGAATCTGATATCTTTATATTAAAGATAACAGTATGTGGTATAACAGTATGTCTATTACTACTAATATATACCCCAAATTAGAATTTACTATAGTATTAGTATATATAAAAACTGATACATTATAAAAAAATATAAATAAAGATGTATTCGTGGTACCTGCTCGAAAGTAAGATGTTTGAGGAACAGGTGGTGGTGTTCAAAAAAAGAGACTGGGTTAGGGAGCACGAGGAGCTGGTGCGACCGTATATTGCTTGATCAATACTTATCAGCCCACTGCCTGAAAGAATGAGGGAGTAGATGAAACATTAACAACCCTTTTATTAGCTTCACTTTCTTGTTTTGTACGTATACTGTCTGTTATATCAGCTCCACCTATCATATAGATGGACCTTGTTGTTCTACAGTTACATTCTGTAGACTATGTGTTTCGCTCCATATGTTGGCATGTTCTCCCATGAGCAGAACCCCCCACAGAGCAGGTGTTATTAGGGTGACTGCTGATTTTTATTACTGAAGTGACACTGATATGCTGTCGGTGTGTTAGTGTGTCTGTCAGTGTCATGACTGCATGGTCAATAGGACTACAGAACATAACTGCAGAACTACAAAGTCCATCTATATGATCAGTGTAGATATTTAAAGTGTATAAATCATGTTAAAGTTAAGACCTACCACATGTGAGGCGCTGGATGTTTCCATCACAGGTGATAACATTTTCTATAAGGACGTTTGAAATATTTATAATGGAACCCACACACACACACACACACACACACAGCCACATGTATATAAACACTACATGACTATATAAGTGTTTACCTGCAGAAATAAGGAATCCAGGAGCTGCAACGAGCACTGCAGGAGAAAACAACCTGTTATCACCAATCAGATTCCTTTAGATCCCACTTCACATTACATTTTTAAGAGCCTTCGTCCTGCTCATATACTAATGCATAAAGACTCCCAATCCCCCCTCTACTCCACCCCCCAGCATTCAAACTAAGACACACATGCCCCTGTGTACCCCATGTTCACCCCTCAGCCCCTCAAACAATCATAAGAGACTCACGTGTGAGCAGAGCGAGATTGAGGACCATCACTGCGGTGGATGGAATCGACTGAGCCGTGATCAAAACTACTGTTTGCACCTCTGAACTTGTTCTTATTCAGTTGACGGTTAATGAGTCACCCTGAAGCAAAGACGCATTCGGGAGACGTCCCCGTCCCGCCCTTTCGACGCACCTTCAGACACGATTCAGAGTGTAAATGCATTCATGGGTGGATGTTTTTAACTACGCCTGTACCTTTGTCCTTGCTCACAGCACGTTGTTGTGTGTTTAGTCACCTAATCGACGCCGAACAAACGGTTTGACGACACCCGTTACTTCCACCCTGCCGTAGATCACATTCGGGTGACATGCCGGTTGTTTGACAGCTACGCCCGTGTTGATGATACAATCTGATATACTGCGAATATGCAAATAAGCCAGCAATTCATAAAGCAGGTGTACATCTGAATACACTGCACTGACAAAAGTATCAGGACACACCCTGTATCGTTGCATTCAGGTGGTTCATCCAGTCTTATTTTAGCCAATTTGTATGTGGAAACAGTTTGGGGAAGGCCTGCGTTATTGTGTTTAGTGCATAAAGACATGGCTTGGGTGAGTTTGATGTGGAATGAATTAAAGGCTTGGTGTCGTAGTAGCTCAGTGGTTAGGGTATGGGGCTGTCAATCTAAAGGTTAGGGGTTCAAATCCCACGTCCACTAAAGTTCTCCTTTGAGCAGATCCCTTAACCCTTATTGCTCTTGGCCATCACGACCATCAAGTTTGGGATACTTGTAGAGCCAGGACCTCATATCCAGCATCAGTGTCTAACATCACTAATGTTCTTCTGGATGGATGGCAAAGATTCCCTCAGACGCACTCCAAATTCTTGTAGAGCGCTCACACAGAGGAATGGAAGCTGTTGGAGTAGAAGGTCCTTAAAGGTTCTCTTGGTGTCCCAATGCTTTTGTCCATGTAGTGGATATGACAGATTTCTTAAACATCCACCCATTATCTTTTGCTTAATCCTATATTAGGGTCAGGAGGGGTTCTCCATACCCATTCAGGGAAGAAAGTTTCAGGTGATGGGTTAATTAACATACACACACACACACCCACACACACACACACACACACACACACACACACACTATATAGGGTAAATTTAAAGCAGTCCATGTTTTGGACTGTGGGAAGAAACATGAGAACCGAGACAAAACCCACACTCCACAGCACCGATCCATCACTGGGTACACACTCACTCACACACACACCCAGCGGCAATTCGACTGTGAAAGAAAACCGGAGAACCCAAAGGAAACGGGGATAACATGGAAACTCCACCCATATTGGGATTCAAACCGGAAATCCCTAGCGCAGAGAGTAGAATATGCCAACCACTAAGACACCGTGCCACCCACCATGTTACCCTTCTTAAGCATGTACATTACATTTATATTGAATCATTTGGTGTTCACTTTTATCCAGTGCAACCTACAGGTATCTCGTTTGTTGGGTGTTGGGTGGTGTTCAGTTCTCTTATTGCAATGGGATAGAAGCCGTTCTGAAGACAGTTGGTCCATGTGGTCCATGTGATGGTTCTGGAGCATTTACCAGAGGGTGGGAGATCAAACAGATAATGTGCAGGGTAGGATGGTCTATCAGTATATAGCTGTTCTACTGTGACAGCGGGACCTGAATAAATCCTCCCTGGAGGGCAGTTGGCAGCCAATGATCTCCTGGGTTTATGAAGGGGAGATAAAAGACCCCCCCCCACACACACACACTGGAAATGTTCCACTACTCATTAAACATAATCATTAATTTTGTAGTATATATTTTTTTTCCTCAACTTGATTACATTACTAGGCTCTAGTTGAATTATGGGATGGCACAGTGTGCTTCTAAAGCTGACTTTATGATTGCTTCCAGTTCTCTAAGGAGAATTTTTACCTGCTGATTTGTTTCTGGTGTGTAGTTGCACATTCATGATGACAACATTGTCATCTCCACCATATTTTACCTACTTTGTAGTAGGCAGTATGTCATTTCAGAGGCAGCTAGTGACAGATTTACATTTACATTTGGTCATTTATTGGACGTTTTTATCCAAAGCGAATTACTTCAGTGGACCTGGGATTTGAACCCCCAACCTTCAGATTGATAGCCCAACACCCTGACCACTGAGCTACCGCGCCCATCAGATACCATCCACCTGTACCAAGAGGACTGTAACCCATAGATGCAGCGATTAAGAGATTTGTCCTGATACTTTTGTCCATATAGATAATAAATAAATTATCAAAATAATAATAAACCAGGGGCGGCATGGTGGCTTAGTGGTTAGCATGTTCTCCTCTCAGCGCTAGGGATTCCCGGTTCGAATCCCAATCTGGGTGAAGTTTCCTCCGGGTTCTCCGTCTTCCCCCCAAAGTCCAAAGACATGTATCAAGGTCAATTGAATTCTCCAAATTGCCCTATATATAGTGTGTCTCTGTAAATGAGTGTGTGCCCAGTGATAGATTGCCCCCCTGTCCTGGGTGTATCTGCCCAGCGTCCGAAACGTTCTCCCCTGGATGGGCATGGGGAACCCCCCATGACCCTAATATAGGATAAAGCGGAAGATAATGGATGGATGGATAATAAACCAAAAATACAATGAACATCACAAGGAAGGTTTTTATAAAATAATTTATTTCTAATTAATTAATTAATTATATTTGTTAATTAAGATCATGTGAATCCAGCAGACAGTGTAATCAGAACACAACCCACAGGCATAGAACTGGAATGTTTGTCTGTTTCAGGGGACATTGTTGATTATGTATGATCACATGATTGCAGGTGAGGGACAGTTCAGGTCGGTAATGATGATGTTCATGCTTAAGGAAGAAGGAACAGGTGATGTGGAATTTCTGTTTGGGAATACACAGATAAAAGAATAATATTAATATTTAGATGATTTGAATAAACTTTGACAAATATCAAAGGATCAATGCGAAACGTACCGCTAAACACAGCGATATGAGATCTTCAGGAACTTGTTGACGCCGTAACAGGGGTCCATGAAGAATTGATTTGTGGCAGGAACCGCACACGAGTTCTTGCCGTTACAGCTGCGGCAACAAAAAATAAACGACCCTTAAAATGAATTTACTCTTATGTTTGATTGCTGATTTCTAATGTTGGATTCCATTCAGGGCGGCACAGTGGCTTGGTGGTTAGCATGTTCTCCTCTCAGCACTAGGGATTTCTGGTTCGAATCCCCATCTGGGTGGAGTTTCCATGTTCTCCCCGTGTCTGCGTGGGTTTCCTCCGGGTTCTCCGGTTTCCTCCCACAGTCCAAAAACATGGATCAAGTCAATTGAAATCTCCAAATTGCCCTATATAGAGTGTGTCTGTTTGAGTGAGTGAGTGTGTGCCCAGTGATAGATTGGCGCCCTGTCCTGGGTGTATCTGCCCAGCGCCCGAAACGCTCTCCCCTGGATGGGCATGGGGAACCCCCCCATGACCCTAATAGAGGATAAAGTGGAAGATAAAGGATGGGTGAATGTAACCTAATTGTGATTGGATGGGGCTGGAGGTGTAGGCATGGGTTGATGGATGGATTCTATTAAGATACCTGTTTACCACTCGGACCAGGGAGTCGGTCTTGTAGCAGTTGGTTTTGGAGATCCCGTCGGCGGACTTTCCATCAGAACACGTGGTGGAATCTGTCCGGCCGTAGTTAGCGCTGATGACCTTTATCGTCTGATTGCCTTTAATTCAGGAATATTTGAGGACATGAGGAGGTTGTAACTATGACAGCATGCATGTATTACGTTGGAAAATGTATTACATACACACCACATGTCAGTGTGGCATTGCTTCCTTCGCAGGCCGTGGCTTGTTCTATAGGACCCAGAATGACAGGGGGGTTAATCTGCATCGTGATAATCTGGCTTCACTCAGATTAGGATGAATTTATTGGTTGGTTCATCTGAATTGATAACTGTACTATAGATGTATAGACTTTGTACTTCTAAAGTTGTAATCTGTTTCTCTCCATACTTACTTAGTGTACTTTGGTATGTTCTCTAATCATCGGGGCCTCCACAGAGCATTTATTATTATTATTATTATTAGGGCGACACAGTGGCTTAGTGGTTAGTATGTTCGCCTCTCAGCACTAGGGATTTCCGGTTCGAATCTCCATCTGGGTGTAGTTTCCATGTTCTCCCTGTGTCCGCGTGGGTTTCCTCCGGGTTCTCCAGGTTTCCTCCCACATAGATTTGCGTCCTGTCCTGGGTGTATCTGCCCAGCGCCCGAGACGTTTTCCCCTGGATGGGCATGGGGAACCCAACCACGACCCTAATAGAGGATAAAGCGGAAGATGATGGATGGATGGATGGATGGATTATTATTATTATTATTATTATTATTATTATTATTATTATTATTAATAATAATAAGGTAGTGCATGATTTTGGGTACTGCAGTGACACTAATGTGATGGTATTCACTCACTGTACACTCCATTACACACCTCCACCTTTGTGCTCCACCTTGTAGATGTAGAATCAGAGACAGGTGGTCATCTGTTGCTGGGCAGTTTTGTTTGTCCTATTTTTAGTGAAGCAGTCACTTTAAAAGCTCAAGCAGCACTGCTGTGTCTGATCCACTTGTACCAGCTGAACATACTCACATACCACCACCACTGCAGTACTAATAATTATCCATCAAAGGAGGTCCTCATCATCAGAGAACATACCAAAGGTGACTTACAAATTATGTAGAGAGACAGATGGACTACTGAATGTACCTGCAGAACTATAAAGTACAATGTGGTGGGTGGAGCTGAAACAAGGGGGTGGCCGGGAGGACCAAGCATGAAAATTTGACCGTAGGTAAATATTACTCACTGACAGGTGAAGGACAGGAGTAAGAGACAGTCAGGTACTTGGCGGTTCCAGGACAGGGATCTGTGAAATTGGTGTTGGAGGCGTAAAGCGTGCAGCTGTTTTTTCCATCACACCTGAGAAATGGATAAAGTTGAATCATTATTTTATTTCTTTTATTACAGTATTTTATTCTTTATATTATAGTTATTACTCACAGTGGGGTCACTCTGGCACGCACGATAGAATTACACGTGGTGTTTTGGGTTAAAGTCCCCGCTAGGCCACTTGAACAGGTCTTGTGGTCGGAGCGTCCGTACCTCGCATTCAGAATTTTAATGATGTTGGTTCCTGGAACACAGAGAGGGAACTGTTCTGAGTACCAACTACACTGCACTTAAGTCACTGCATTATATCTCATTATCGTCCACTTGATGTATTAGGGGCGGCATGATGGCTTAGTGGTTTGCATGTTCTCTTCTCGGTGTTGGGATTCTCGGTTCGAATCCCAATCTGGGTGGAGTTTTCATGTTCTCCCTGTGTCTGCGTGGGTTTCCTCTGGGTTCTCTGGTTTCCTCCCACAGTTCAAAAACATGGATCAAGTCAATTGAGTTCTCCAAATTGCCCCATATAGAGTGTGTCTGTGTGAGTGAGTGAGTGTGTGCCCAGCAATATCTGCCCAGCACCCGAAACGTTCTCCCCTGGATAGGCATGGGGAACCCCCCCCCCCCATCATAAGGGATGGATGGATGGATGGATAATCCTGTATAAAGGACTAGGGTTGCAGGGGGCCCCTCCACTGAAGAACGTTCTGGGCGCTGGGCAGATACATCCAGGACAGAGCACCAGTCCATCACTGGGCACAATTAAGTTATATCGGGGCAATTTAGCCAATTCACCTTGAATCCACCCAGATCGGGATTCGAACCTGGATTCCCAGTGCCGAGCAGTGGTTGTGCCCCTACAGTTCTATGGGTTTCTGTAAAACTGCATGCTGCTTTTTAAATAAAATTCTATAAAATCTTGGGTCAGCACGGCGATGTAGTAGTTAGCACGTCCATTTCTTAGTACTGTGGATCCAGGTTTAAGTCCTGACCTGGAAGGAGTTTTGTATTTTGTATGTAAATGTGTATTACCCCTGTACACACCTGTGTGTGTGTGTGTGTGTGTGTGTGTGCCAAGTGCTGGATTGGTGCCTCCCTGTGCAACCCTAGTAGAGGATTAAGCTAAAGATCTAAGGGATGTATTAAATTAAAGTTCCTGCGGTTGTAACATGTCGGTGTCCCAATACTTTTGCCCATATAATGCGTTCAGTCCCTCATTTTAAAAACTCGGCGGCGTCTTACCACATGATATTGTGCTGTAACTGTCCTCACAGATCACAGTGGTTCCTGAAAAATGAGAAGAGACCGTGATTCTAGTACCTGTAGGTTCTTAAAAACACCTTTACGGATTCACATTAAGAATTAAAACCGTAATGAAGTTTAAACTATGTGTTTCTAGTAGTGCGCTGATCGATCATTTCAGTTACTCACGGCCGCTGACGCAGCTGTACGTCGTGTTGTAATATTTGTAAATTCCAGGACACGGATCCGCGCTGCTGAGGAGATCTGTCTTGAACTCGCAGTTAGGTGCCCCATTGCATCTGTCAGGGGTCAGTTATATTGTTATCTTGAAATTCTAAATCACAGGCGGTGGTGGGTGATTAGCATGTTTGCCTCTCAGCGCTGGTCTCCTCCCATAGTCCAAAAACATGAATTCAAGGTGAATTGGCTGCTCTAAATTGCCCCATATAGTGTGTGTGCGTGTGACTGTGTGAAGCACAATGTCATGGGTGTATCTGCCCAGTTCACCGAAATGTTCTCCCCTTGATGGGGAACTAACCCCCCTCACCTCCACCCCCCTCACCCCCACCATGACCCTAGTATAGGATTAAGCGGGAGATAATAGAAGGAGGCGGTACAGTGGCTTAGTGGTTAGCATGTTCTCCTCTTAGCGCTAGGGATTCCCGGTTCAAATCCCCATCTGGGTGGAGTTTTCATGTTCTCCCCGTGTCCGTGTGGGTTTCCTACGGGTTCACCGGTTTCCTCCCACAGTCCAAAAACATGGATCAAGTCAATTGAATTCTCTAAATTGCCCCATATAGAGTGTGTCTGTGTGAGTGAGTGTGTGCCCAGCGATGGATTGGCGCCCTGTCCTGGGTGTATCTGCCCAGCGCCCGAGACGTTCTCCCCTGGATGGGCATGGGGAACGCCCCCCCATGACCCTAATAGAGGATAAAGCGGGAGATAATGAATGAATGAATGGATAATAGAAGGATTATAAAATGCTAATCCTGATCTGACCAGTAGGGGTACGAGTCAGTACCCTAGGAAGGTACTAACTAGCTAGACAGGCCGCCTGCTTGTCACGGGGCAGACACATATGCATACGTCTCACTGATAAATCTACTGGATCTACAGGCTGGATGACTGTGGAAGTAAACAGGAACTCCCCATGCAGGTTGAAGAGAACATGCCAAATACCCACAAATTTATACAGTAGCTGTGTATGTTACCTGTCAATAGGAGAGGTGACGGATGAACGGCAGGTGGTACTGTTGACCTGAGCAGCGGTCTTGTTGGTCCGGCAGGTGTCGACGCTCGTGCGGCCGTAGAGAACCGACTGCACGCTAATCAGTCCGGAGTCTGAAAACATCAGAGTCAAGAGCTTTAGTTCAGAAGCAATGATATATAATTATACATAAGAGATTGTCTGTGTATTCTGTAAACTGTATCTTATTCAGTGGAGGTGCTGGAGCCTATCCCAGCTTTCAGGGTCAAAGCTAGGAAAACATAATGAATAAAAACTAATAATATAAACTAAAATATTAAAAAACATAATGTGTTATTGACATACAGATACACCCATGACAGGTCACCACTTACTCACTCAGACACACACAATATATAGGGGCAATTTACTTTGAATCCATGTTTTTTTTTGACTGTGGGAGGAAACACATGCAGATATGGGGAGACCATGCAAACCACTCAGCTCGGGATTCGAACCTGGATCCCCAGCACTGAGAGGTGTACGTGCTAACCACCACACCATCACACCACCCTACTTGTAAGTCCATCCATCCATTATCATCTGCTTTATCGTCTATTAGGGTCGCGGGGGGGGTTCCCCATGCCCGTCCAGGGGAGAACGTCTCGGGCGCTGGGCAGATACACCCAGGACAGGGCACCAGTCTATCCCTTGGCACACACACACACACACTCTATATGGGACAATTTGGAGAATTCAATTCGCTTGATCCATGTTTTAGGACTGTGGGAGGAAACCGGAGAACCCAGAGGACACCCACGCGGACACTGGGAGAACATGCAAACCATTCAGATCGGGATTCAAAACTGGATCCCCAGCGCTGCGAGGTGAACGTGCTAACCACTACACCATCACACCACCCTAGTTGTAAGTTGCTTTGCATAAAAGTGTTTGTAATGTTTTACCTTAAACAATAATATCTTAAAGATGTCTATGTCATTAATAAATCCTGTTAGAACTGAGAACGTACCACAGCTGAGGTGCTGGACATCTCCATCACAGGTCAGAACGTTCTCTAAAAAATGCAAAAGAAAGTCAATTACAGAGATTCAATCTTCATTGTGTGTAATAACAGTGGTCCTATCAGTGCACTGTCTACCTGCAGACGTCAGCAAGCCAGGGACTGCGACGAGGACTGCAGGAGCAAACACAACACACAGCCTTAATAAAAAGTCACTGTCATGGTTACGCACCGAAGACATGTATACACTCCAGGGACAAAGTATTAGGAGTTGGTTCTCTGTTTTGCAGCTACACGAGTTTGGAATGTTCTGTAGGACCTTTTAATGCCCAGGAGCATTTGTGATGTCAGATGTCAACCCATAGGTGTTGGATACGGTTGAGGTCAGGGTTCTTCTTACATGGGCCTTGCTGTTTGCACTGGGGTAGCAGAAAAGGGCCTTCCCCAAACTGTTCACAACAAAGCTGGAGGCATGTATGCTCAGTCATGCTGAAACAGCATGTTTCCAGCGTTGTGGAAACAGTTTGGGGAAGGCCCTTTTCTGTTCCAG
>JAFMOD010000566.1:998824-1093544 GCA_019802435.1 Corydoras maculifer | reverse complement strand
TATATATATATATATATATATATATATATATATATATATATATATATATATATATATATATATATATATATATGAGTGTATGTCCAGAGATAGATTGGCACCCTGTCCTGGGTGTATCAACCCAGTGCCCAAAACGTTCTCCCCTGGATGGGCATAGGGAACATTCTTTATGTCCCTAATAGAGGATAAAGCAGAAGGTAATGAATGAATGGGATTATTCCTCAATCTTCCATCTGTATTTTTTATCCGTCATTCTGACCAGCTGAAGTGTTTTCAGTATTGAAATAGACGTCAGAGTGAGGAGTATTGTTGTTGTATCTCTTTGTGGTTTGTTTTCATGCATCGAATATTCTTTAGAAATTTCTATTCCAGAAATGTGTGGATTTGTAGGTTTCACTCCTCTGTTTAATTCACCCCAAACCAGCTCCATAGGGTTAAGTCTTCCACTCCATGTTTACTAGCTTGCCATCTTGTTGTTTTGGTCCTGAGGTAGTTCTGCTGCTTGGCTCTATGTTGTGGTAGGATGAACCCCTGGCTATCTAGGTTTCATAATACAGATTACATGGCTCTGCAGAATGCCGTGGTTGCTGTTTTGGTTTAGGGTGCCTCTCTCTGTGTATGAATCCTGGATCCTGGATTCATAAACAGCCCCAGACCATCTTACTTCCTCCTCCACGTTTAACGGAGGAGTCATGTGGATCATTTAAATATAAAAGAAAATGACACGAGTACAATGAGAGCTGTTTTAGACAATAATTTATTGAGAGCTTAATATTATGAATCACAAGAATCCCACATGATCAGTTTAGAACTTAAAGCTTACACATATTTACATATAGCTTTTCAGGTAGCGATGCCTTAACTGACCCTATTCAATGTTTTTAAAGTCGAACCAATGAGGCTGAAGAGATTTGGACTGTGGCTGAGACCTCCTTGTCCCTTAAGTCACCCACTTTATTGAATACTTAATTTTGATTGGTCGGTTACTGCATTTAAAGGAATTTTGATACACATACCGAACTGATGGACCACGCCTCTCTTCCTCCACTGTGGAAGCCGTTTTGACACTTTTTATATTAATTTCTGCTGCTTTTGTGACTTTCAATAACTCTATCATTCTGCCAAACCAGCCCGTCTGGCGCCAACAACCCCACCAGGATCAAAATGACAGTTGACGATGGTTACCCTTTTATCATTACCTGAAGTGTACATAGTTAGAATGGAAAAATCTCAGAACATCAACAGTAAAAGAACTTGAACTTCCAACCAACCTGTCTGGTGCCAACGACCCCGCCAGCCTATCCCTACCCTTTCATGGCACCTGCATGACGAACTGAAGATTATGAATTTAGATTCGTCAGTCCATAATACCATCTTTCAGTTTACAGGTTATTGAAGTTGAACGGCTTGAATTGTCTGTAAAAGAAAAGTGTGTAACTGATGCTTATCTTCACATTCCACAGTAAGCTCTGCCCTGCACATGGAGTCCACAGATGGAGATCTGAACCAGGTGGACATGTAGAATGTGCTGATGGTAAGTTCTGTATTTTTATTTGAACTCAAATCACCTCATTTAGTAATTTATCAATAAAGCAATTTAATTAAGCAATAAAGCACTCAAGCCTGGGAATTATTGGGAATAAATCACAAGAAAGAGGTGTTGTTAGGCCCTTTGGGTAGCGAGGTCCAGTTACACCTGTTTGTCATGATTTATTAACAATAATACACACCTTCATAAATGTGTTTATTTTAGTCAAAATCCTTAATAGGTTTTGGATCATGTGGATTTTTTACACTTATATTGAATGTCAACAAAAGGCACTTGAGGCACAGTGCTGTTTATACAGATGCAGCAAAACAGGCCCACACTACCACCACCACATTTCACTAATAACTGTGTTTATTGTTAGTTCTGTAGTGACCAGGGGCATTTTTAGGGTTTAGAAACATTAGTGGCTTTAGCCCAGATCCCTTATTCCCCCCTCTGTCCTCTTTAAAAATTGCCCTTTCACGAGGGTATTTATCCATTTTTTTCCCCATCCAACGGTTTTTGCATTCATTTTGTTTGATCATTTATTAGTTATATTGGATAAAATTAAATAATATATGAAATATGTCTGTCAGCAGTGGACAGCAGTTTTAATAAATGATGGTTTTGGCTGAAAACTTTTGAATAAACAGAAAAAGCATGAAAAGCATGAATCTGTTTTACGATGAGACAGTTTTATGGTTTTATGGTTTTGTTTGAAATATCGTAACTTTGCGACATTTTGCACCTTCAGAAAAAATTCTGATGGTTTCTGAAAGCTGAGAAGCTGCTCTTTACAGCCAACATACAGTTATTACGGTAACTTTACTCCTAGTACTGACGAAACACACACACACACACACACACACACACACACACACAGTTTGGAAGCATAAACAGCTGACGGTGTCTCCATCGTTCGGTCCCGCTGCTGGAGGAGAGGCTGCAGAGAAAGCTGCTCTCATTTGATCCAGGGCTACTGACAAAACACCCGGAGCTACAGCCCCGAAAACCCAGGTCTAACGACGCTGCTGCCTGGTAGTGACACTGATGCGGTGAGGGGGTTTTAATGCAGCAGTGCTGCTGTAGTTTCATTTCAATACCTCAGTGACACTGCTGGGATAGGAATAATGAACTAATCAACTGATACCTGCTCTGTGGTGCTACTGTTGGGGTGCTCACCATTAGAACAAAGTGGAGGGGACTAAAACAGTATGTACTGGAGTCCAGAAACAGATGGACTACAGTCTGTAACTGTAGAACTACAAAGTCCATCTTTACAGTAAGTGGAACTGAGAACATGAATAACAAGTAAAAAGACTGTGTGTCCAAACTTTTGACTGATTAATAGATATTAATAATTAATTAAATTAATTTTACAGATGAATACCCTGTTACATAAAAAAAAGCCAAAGACACAAGTACAACGAAAGCTGTTTAAAAGAATAATTTATTTATAGCTTAATATTATGAATCACATGAATTAGTTTAGCACTTAAAGCTTATTAATTAAATATCTGTTTATCATCACGGCTTACGATCTGAGTGCAGTTATAGTTACAATCTTAAATCATTACAACGGAACAAACGGCATGCAAACAATTCTGCTCCAGTTGTGTCTTGCGCTCCATTAGAAGCAGCCGTACAATTTTCTAAACCTGATTAGTATTTATGTTGAAGAAAAGAGGCGGAGCTGAAGTCTGTTGCGTTGATCTGTTGGAAAATAAAAAAGGTGAAATAAGATGGTGTCCTGCTGCTATAGATTCTTATTCATTTTCTTTCTAATGGATGTGGACATGCAAATACAGACTCAGTGAATAATACAACTGATATGTACCATTATACGCAGGTGTATGCGATGTTCAGGTTCTTGTAGACGCCATAGCAGGGGTCGGAAAAGAACTGATTGGTGGCAGGAACCACACACGACTGCTTCCCTCCACAGCTGCAGGAAAGAAACGTTATTTAAAATGTCTTTATTAGGGTAAATGTTAAATAAGTAATTGATTTTGACGTGATTTCTCTTCGGATACCTGGCGACCACGCGGACCAAGGAGTCGAATTTGTAGCAGTTAGTTGTGGATATGGCGTAGGTGGTTTGTCCAGCAATGCATGTGGTGGAATCAGTTCGGCCATAGTTGGCACTGATGACTTTTATGCTGCGAGTGCCTGAAATTAAAACAGGAAACAGTTAGGATTCTTACATAATAATAGTTTCAAATGTGAAGGTTGTTCAAATTATGTAGTGTTTAATAGTTTTAGCCAGTAATAACATGTAACATGGGGGGTATTTTAGTAGTCAAAAGAAGACGTGGGCAAATGGTCAACATGACCCAATACACAAAATGGAAGATGGCTTGGTAACTTCCAAGTGAGAGTGGCCCAGAAGTATAGCCCAATGGCAAAGATGAGATGGCCCTATGGTCAACATATTGATAACCCAATGGCTAACAGGGGGGAAAGTTCAATAACTTACAAGGGATAATAGCCCATGGCAGCAGAAGGGTGGCCCAAATGGTCAACAAATGAATGACTCTGTGACTGACAGGGTAGATGGTCTGATAACTGACAAGGGATAATAGCCCAATGGCAGAAGGGTAACATCATCAATGAAGAATGGGCCAGTGGGCAAAAAAAAGTATTGCTCCAATTATCAACATGAAATATGGCCTAATTGCAACAAATGGGAAGGACCAGGGGTGATTTAACAAAGGTTTCCGGTTTCCTCCCACAGTCCAAAAACATGGATCAAGCCAATTGAATTCTCCAAATTGCCTCATATAGAGTGTGTCTGTGTGAGTGAGTGTGTGCCCAGCCGTAAATTGGCGCCCTGTCCAGGGTGTATCTGCCCAGTGGCCAAAACTTTCTCCCCTGGATGGGCATGTGGAACCTCCCCCGCGACCCTAATATAGGATAAAGCGGAAGATAAAAGAATAGAACAGTCGCTACCAAAGATGTTCCAATGGGTGAATAGACCAATAGTTACTAAACAACTCCATTGAGTATGTAATGAATTTCAGGTTAACAAGAGGGAAGCATTTTGGTAATTTCGCTAATATGAGTGTTGAATTCTCCCTCATCCTCAATGATGACATCATCACTAACCACCACCAATTCTGTTACTGTGCGTGTTAAGAGGATATTGTATCAGCGTTGTAATAAAACCCCAATTAAAGATCCAAATCAAAGACATACCACATGCCAGTGTAGCATTACTTCCTTCACAGGCCACAACGGTCTCTACAGGAAAGAAGAATCATTACAAATACAGAATAAAAGTCTTTCATCAGGCATTAGATGATGGGGTCACCAAACCAATTTACTACAAGTAAAGAAAAAGGACTCACTGAGAGAAGGGGTGCAGGTGTAGGCCACTGACAGGTACTTGGATGTTCCAGGGCAGGAATCGTTGAAATTAGTTTTGGAGGCGGTCAAAGAGCAGGAGGTTTTTCCATTACACCTTCAAATAAAACCCGAGGTCAACATACCTCATCACAGCCTGGGACGTAGTACTACAAAAGTTATCTGATGGTGTGTAGCAACTTACAGTGTGGAGACCTTTGCACGCACATTTCCATTACAGCTGGTGTTTTGGGTCGAAGCGCTGGGAAGTCCAGAAGAACAGGTTGTGGGGTTGGTGCGTCCAAACACAGCATTGAGAACCTTGATGGTGTCAGTTCCTGTACAGACAAAAACAGACCTGTTGGACGTGGGATGAGAATTAGACTGTAGCTAACTGAGAAAAGGATGATGTCCTACCACAGGTTATGGAGCTGGTACTGTCCTCGCAGATCACTGCGGTCTCTGGAAAAGAGAGGAATAACAGATCCATGCATCAGCTTTGTTAGATTAGTTCTCTGGCTTTACAGATTCCAGATTAATTCATAGCTATGTTTTCAATATGTTTGTTATAAGATCTATCGCGGCACAGTGGCTTAGTGGTTAGCACGTTAGCCTCTCAGTGCTAGGGATTCCCGGTTCTCGGTTCGAATCCCCATCTGGGTAAAGTTCTCCCCGTGTCTGCGTGGGGTTCCTCCGGGTTCTCCGAATTCCCACAGTCCAAAAACATGGGACAAGTCAATTGAGTTCTCCAACTTGCCCCATATAGAGTGTGTCTGTGTGAGTGAGTGAGTGCCCAGCGATAGATTGACACCCTGTCCTGGGTGTATCTGCCCAGCGCCCGAAACATTCTCCCCTGGATGGGCATGGGGAACCCACCCGCGACCCTAATATAGGATAAAGTGAAAGATAATGGATGAATGGATAAGATCTATATGTTAATATTATGATTGTGTGGGTGAAGGATGCAGTACACAAAACGAACACTATATGAGGTGGAGATGGATGTTTTGGGGTTTAAGGGGATGATGTGACTTACTTCCACTGACGCAGCTGAAGGTGGTGTTGTAGTATTTGTAAAACCCAAGACATGGGTCAGAGCTATTGAGTGTATCACTCTTAAACTCGCAGACACTCAGGCCATTGCATCTGTAGGGGGGATACGAACAGTGATGTCATCTTGTGATGATAACAGAGACACAGCATCATTCATCCCATGTGAGTTTGTCTTTGAGGTATCATCAGCTCCTCATCCATAACCCTGCCAGAGCACCATTTGGACAGAACCTGGATTTCTGTTGGGATGACCTCACTCGACCGATATAGTTCTATTTTTTGAAAATGATCAGGTGGCTTAGTGGTTAGCATGTTCTCCTCTCAGCACTAGGGATTCCCAGTTTATATCCCAATCTGGAGGGAGTTTCCATGTTCTCCCCGTGTCCGCGTGGGTTCTCCGGTTTCTTCCCACAGTCCAAAAACATGGATCAAGTCAATTGAATTCTCTAAATTGCCCCATATAGAGTGTGTTTGTGTGTGTCCAGGGGTAGATTGGTGCCCTGTCTTGGGTGTACCAGCCCAGTGCCCAGATGGACATGGGGAACCCCCCGCGACCCTAGTAGAGGATAAAGAGGAAGATAATGGATGGATGGATGGATGGATGAATGGACTCCTGTTCACTGTACAATCTGTATATGGGTGTCCTACACTGTTGATACTACACAGTCGCTCATGGGGGATGTGTTCCCCACTGAGTCTCAGCCCTCACAAGGCTCTTTAAAAAACAAGTTAACAGGGAGTTTTTACTTGCCACTGTCGCTTCGGCTTGCTCTTTGTGGGTTCAGGCTCAGAACACTGTCATCATAGCTCTACATACCTAATTTTAACCCTAACCCTTAATGACCTTCCACTCATCTCATGTGTCCATCTGCCTCATCCTGCCCCCTAATGTTTACTCAAATACAAAATACATCACCATAATTATCACCAACCAATTATTTTAGACTTAATTATGTGTGGTATTGACCACATCTGTGTCAAACTCTTTACCTGTCATTGAGAGAGGTGATGTTTGTGGAACAGGTGGTGGTGTTGACCTGGGCGATGGTCTTGTTCGTTTTGCAGACACCAGTATTCGTGCGACCGTAATATACCGACTGCACGTTGATCAGTCCGCTGTCTGAAAAATAAAAGGTTGCATGATTATCATAACAAATCAGGGTTATAGAGAGATGTCCTACATGATGATCATCACTAAGGTCTCCAGACGATCGTCTTTAAAATCAAAGAGCCTGAGCTCACCACAAGCGAGACGCTGGACATTTCCATCGCAGGTGATCACATTGTCTGAAAGAACATTGCGGGAACATGAATTCTCGTGCAGTACTTATACAGAATGAGTAACTACACAGTACAACAGCTTTTGCAATTAATTGTAAGTAAAAATGTTACAATTCATTTTCTGAAAAGCGGCATAAAATCATCATGACGACATTGATAAGACAAAAACACTAAGACCAAGGGGCTGAACAAAAATAAAACTGTTTAAAATAATTTTCTTTTGAATGGATGGAAATATATTCTTTAAGGTACACAGATATGTTTTTTATTTTGTTTAAAAGAATAATTTGTGTTAACATTCAGAAAATGTTATATATATTATTATTGCATAATAATCATGATTATTTATTAGACAATAATGGTACCATCAAACTCTGCAATTCTCTCATCCCTACTACAGTCCTGCATATTATAATTAACATAATTTATCACAAAAGCGTGTTTACCTGCTGAAGCCAGCAGCGCAGGAACTGCGATGAGGACTACGGGAGACAAAACAAGACAGATTACCTATAAAGCACTATATATACATATATATGGATGCATGTATGTATATATGTGTGTGTGTATATATATATATATGTGTGTGTATACGTATGTATATATAATATATATATATATATATATATATATATATATATATATATATATATATATATGCATGTACATTTGTTTATAAAGAGAGCAGAGGTTACTTACAGGCAAGGAGAGAGAGCTTCAGAAACATGGTGGTGATGGTGGATTTCTCAAGGTTGTCTCTCATCACAGCTGATCTGTATTTATGCAGTCAATAATGGACACCCCCCTCAGATAATGACGGGTAATGAGTCACCCCACTAATAAAGAGAAATAGATAATTGCTGGACTCATTACATCCAGTGTAACTGGACAAACGGGTGGGTGCATGTTGTGTACGATGTTGTCTTTGTGTGGTAACAATACCTTACATGTTTCCACTACACCCCTGAAAGGCAAAATAGAACGGGCTGACAGTAACTACACCCAGCATTATCACCCTGCGCTATACAGACATACACCTGCCCCATATCCCTGCCCTCGCTTTTCTTAGGTGTGTTTTTCCATCCTAACTGGAACTGGATCTCAATTATGTACAGTTACTTATATCTTTTGTGTGGTCAACGTGAATTAAGGCCGAACCCTTAACATATACCATTCTTCAGTGGTTTCAGTTTGGGACTGTCGTGTTTCTAAAATAAATTCTGTTGTATTTATAATTATGTTAATATGTTGTGTCTGGGGGGGGGGGGGGGGGGGGGGGGGGGGGGGGGGGGGGGGGGGGGGGGGGGGGGGGGGGGGGGGGGGGGGGGGGGGGGGGGGGGGGGGGGGGGGGGGGGGGTCCTCCGGGTTCTCCGGTTTCCTCCCACAGTCCAAAAACATGGATCAAGTTAATTGAATTCTCAAAATTGCCCAATTTAGAGTGTGTATGTGTGAGTGAGTGTGTGCCCAGCGATGGATTGGCGCCCTGTCCTGGGTCTATCTGCCCAGCGCCCGAGACGTTCTCCCCTGGATGGGCATGGGGAACCCCACCGCGACCCTAATAGAGGATAAGCGGAAGATAATGAATGAATGAATGTTGTGTCTGGGCGGCACGGTGGCTTAGTGGTTAGCACATCCGCCTCCATGTTCTCCCCGTGTCTGCGTGGGTTTCCTCCGGGTTCTCCGGTTTCCTCCCACAGTCCAAAAACATGGATCAAGTTAATTGAATTCTCGAAATTGCCCCATATAGAGTGTGTCTGTGTGAGTGTGTGTGTGCCCAGCGATGGATTGGCGCCCTGTCCTGGGTGTATCTGCCCAGCGCCCGAAACGTTCTCCCCTGGATGGGCATGGGGAACCCCCCGCGACCCTAATTGAGAATAAGTGGGAGATAATGAATGAATGAATGAATAAATGTTGTGTCTGGTCGTCGCAGCACAGAAACAGTGATGTCTTTTTTAATTATGATTAAATATACTGTGTTTTTCAAAGAGAGAACATGCCAATATAACATCCCAGTATTAATTATGGTACACTAGATCAATAAAGCTATTGGTAAAGCTACAGGTGTTTTCCCCTCACTTCTTTTAAAGCTTTTTAATTTATGTAGAATTGAGGTTAGCACGTCCGCCTCTTGGCAATGGGGGTCCAGGTTTGAATCTCTTTCTGGGTGAAGTTTCCATTTTCCTCCGGGCTCTCCAGGTTCCCACAATCTAAAAACATTGATTCAAGGTGATTTGGCTGCTCTAAATTGCCTCTATAACTATTTCAATTGTCCCTTTATGGTGTGTCTGTCTGTGTGAGTGTGTGCCCAGTGATGGCTTGACGCCCTGTACTGGGTGTATCTGCCCAGTACCCGAAAAGTTATTACCATGATGGGCATAGGACCCCCCCCCCCCCATGCGGCAACCCTTGTAAAGGATTAAAGGAAAGGGGAAGATAAGATTAGCTTTTTACAATAGTACTGTAACGAGGGGTGGTCACGGGATTTCCATGAATTGTATGAGGTTAAGGTCAGGGTTCTGTGAGGGTCAGTCAAGTTCTGACCCAACCATGTCTTTATGGAACTCACCTGTGAAAAGAAAATGGAATTAGGTTCAGTCCCATAAGCTATCCAAACTCATTTGAAGGTGTGACATCATACAGTCCTTACAAATCATACTGAAGGGATCAGCAGTGACAGTGTGAAGGAACTGGGGGTCTAAAACCTGAACCTTCTGGTTGGAACTACGTCCAGCACACGGTCATATCTACTGATCTTATTCCACACATGTTTTAAAATACCCTTCTTTATTCACAACGTTTGTTTAAATCAGTCGAAAATCATCCCATACCGATGGCAACAATCTGACGACACTGTTTTTATATTTGGGGAGTTAAAACTCTTAAGTTAAATCTGTAATTAAAGATGATTTTAGTTAATTTAGTTCCACTAATACACCTGAAAGCATATGTATATATATTCATTCATTCATTATCTCCTGCTTTATCCTCTATTAGGGTCGCGGTGGGGTTCCCCATGCCCATCCAGGGGAGAACGTCTCGGGCGCTGGGCAGATAGACCCAGGACAGGGCACCAATCCATCGCTGGGCACACACTCACTCACACAGACACACTCTAAATTGGGCAATTTTTGAGAATTCAATTAACTTGATCCATGTTTTTGGACTGTGGGAGGAAACCGGAGAACCTGGAGGAAACCCACGCAGACACGGGGAGAACATGGAAACTCCACCCAGATGGGGATTCGAACCGGGAATCCCTAGTGCTGAGAGGCGAACGTGCTGACCACTAAGCCACCGTGCTGCCAGTATATATATATATATATATATATATATATATATATATATATATATATATATATATATATATATATATATATATATATATATATATATATATATATATATTCTCGACCTGTAATTAAATAGATGGTGATTATTTGGGATTTCGATTGCTTATATATTAATATATATAATCTATTCTTTAATTTCTTTACAGTGGTGGCTGATGGGTAATGACAGTGTAGGTCCTGCTGTTATTACAGGCATTTCAGTCCACACCTGTTTACAGGAATGTCCATTATTGAACTTTTAATTGCTCTGAATTATGATACAGTGATTAGTTTGTATCAGGTTTTACTTTAATATTAATATCTGAAGGACAGCACAGTAGTGTAGTGGTTAGCATGTTCTCCTCTCAGCCCTAGGTATCTGGGTTTGTATCCTGATCTGGCTTGAGTTTTCATGTTCTCCTCATGTCCGTATGGGTTATTTCAAGGTTTTTCGGTTGCATCCCGCTGTCCAAAACCACAGTCCAAACTATTTAAGGTAAATTGGCCGCTCTAAGTTGCCCCTGTGTAAAAACTTGTTCACCATTACTGTTAATTAAAACATTAGAATACACAGATTGGGAAAGGTGTGAACATTTCAGCTCTTAATTACTTCATATTTAATTATTTTTTTATTACTTATTCATTTGATTTTTCTTAACAATGCTGTTGAGAATTTAAACAGCGTTGAATTCTGGCCGTATCATTATTCAGCTCTATACCAGCATTAGGAAGCTGTAGACCAATGAGGTCGCGTTATATTCTGTAATATCTCATATCTGGCACTTTTAGCATGCTGTTTAATAAAGTCATGAGAGAGCGGCATTATTATGAAAAAATCACAGGAAAGAGGTGTTGTTGGGCCAGACGCATAGCATACAGTTACACCCATTCCTCATGATTTATTCACATTACAGCATGCCTCAATCACGTCTCATTTAAATGTACATTACATTCAAACTGCTCATAAAAGGGGGCGGGTCAGTGTAATTGACTGGCGTACTGTTACCATAAATACAACCAATTATTATTATTATTATTATTATTATTATTATTACCACTTCCCAGCATGCCTTGTGGTCAGGTTCTATGTTTTATGCTTTTATTAATGTTCATGTTCTGTTTGCGGGAATGCGGGCCGCAGGGATTGTGTGTTTGTGCTGTATGCTGTGTGTGTTTGCTCATTCGGGTCGTGGACGGGGTTGCCATTGAAACATCACCAAATCCTCTTCATGCTATTTGCTGAAGTTTGTTTAATCAAAGAGCCATTTCTGTGAAAATGGCAACCCGAAGCCGAGTCTTTCCTGTGCTGATTCCACAAAATGAACATGATGTGTGTAAACAGGTTTCAACATTAAGGCTTAAAAATAAAGATGAGTCCTGGTAGATCACATGACCAGTCCACTGGAAAAAGTAGATCTTGGGTCAGAAAAGTGTGGGCAACCCTGCCTTATTGCTTTTTATAAAACACTAATTAAAAAACAAGGGTTAAATTGTAAACTTGTTCATTTAAAACTAAGTGATTGATAAACTAGTTTTCAGCAAATGAATTTAGTCTGTTTTTTAAAGTGAACATTGTTTGCTGTGTAACAGAATACCGGTTTAGTGCTCATCTGGAATCGGCTCTCTGTTTATCATTCATTTATTATCTTCCGCTGAATCCACTACTAGGGTCACGGGTGGGGTGGGGGGGTTTCCCCATGCCCATCCCCATCCAGGGGAGAACGTTTCGGGCGCTGGGCAGATATACTCAGGACATGGTGCCAATCTATCGCTGGGCACACACTCACTCACACAGACACACTCTATATGGGGCAATTTAGAGAATTCAGTTGACCTTGTATCCATCTTTTTGGACTGTGGGAGGAAACCAGAGAACCCGGAGGAAACCCACGTGGACACGGGGAGAACATGGAAACTCCTCCAAGATAGTGTTTTGCCCCTCTTGTTGTTTATATTAATATGTATTTCCATAGTACATGATTTAAAGTAATGTATTGTATATCACACATTAATATGAATGTACAGCTCTAAGAGGTGTGTTATTGTCAATAATGTCATGGCTGAACAAACAGCTCAGCCAATCAGATTTTAGGATCGGAATTACCTGTTTTATAATGGCAAATAGAACCTTTGAATTATAAGGTTGTTTGATAACCACAATGCTAATATTTTAGCATTTGGGCTAATGTGCACACTGAAATCATACAGGGCGCCAATCTATCACTGGGCACACACATTCTCGCTCACAAATACACACTCTATATGGGGCAATATAGAGGGTTCAATTTACCTTGATCCATGTTTTTGGACTGTGGGAGGAAACCAGAGAACCCAGAGGAAACCCACGTGGACACAGGGAGAACATGGAAACTCCACCCAAAGTTTCAAACCAGGAATTCCTAGTGCTGAGAGGTGAACCACTAAGCCACCCATATTCAGATACTAATATATATAAAAAGTGTTAAATTGACCAACCGTCTTCATAAAAACTCGAATACTAAATACTAAATACTATTCTGTTATTGGTTCATCAGCCTGTTTAAACAGTATTGTAGGCCGCAATTGGCCCGCAGGCTGCATGTTAAATAGGCCTGAAGTATAGTGTGACCTTTTTGGGAGAGGGGTTAAATGTGAAGGACTAATTCCTCTGTGTGTAAGTACAGAAGGCAGAACAGATCACTTTAAAGGAAATGTGCTTTTATTGTTGTAAAGAAACACAAATACATGTATTGCACAGGCATTAATAAAGATGTTCTAGAAGTATCAGGTCACAATAAATAACAAAACAAGGTACAATCATTAGTATTAATCGTTTGCAGTGCTGCAGATTTTGGATTTGGCTTCATTGCGTTGCAGGTTGAAGAGACGACAGTGGGAGAGATGTTGAAATATTCTGTCGAGAGAAACAAATGTTAGTTTTAAACTCTAACCCAAACTTCAACTAGTGTTAAAGGAGGTAGAATTTCAGACTACACCACACTGGGGGTCTGTCATCACCTCCACTGATCATACTCATGGACTGTCTAGTTCTACAGTTACATTCTGTAGTCTACATACTTTGTTAGTCCCCTTTACTCTGTTCTCTGACGATCAGGACCCCCAAAGAGCAAATATTATTAGGGTGGAGCATGATTCTACATACTACAGAGACACTAACATAGTGGTGGTGTGTTAGTGTGTGTTGTGCATCCCACTATCATCCTGTATGCAGCATCCTGTGATTACTGTGCAGCCTGATTTTACATCAAAAGGTGGAGCAGTAGGGTGGCTGTGTCTAATGGAGTGTATACAGGGTTTAAATTCCTTTGCAGGAGACTGCAGAATCATCCACCACCCTAATAATACCTGCTGTGTCGGGGTTCGGATCATCAGAGAACATACCAAAGGTGCCTTACGAAGCATATGGAGCAATAGATGGACTACAGAATGTAATTATAGAACTTCAAAGTCCATCTATATGGTTTGGTGTGGGATGTAGAAGGTTTCTGAACATCTGACTCACAGTTTACACAGGAATACTGGATGCTCAGGTACTTATAGGTTCCGTAACAGGGTTCGGTGAAGAATTGGTTTGTTGCAGGTACAGTACAGTTCCTTTGACCTTGGCATCTGTAACAACATTTTTAGTTAAATATTGGTTTAATAGATAAAATAAGATAAGATAGACCTTTATTCGTCACACAATGGGGAACTTCACATTCTCAGCGGCAAATTACATTAGAGGAAAGGTGAAAATTAATTTAGTAATTAGAAAGAAAATTTAAAAAAATAGGATCGTTCAAATAGAAATAGAAATCTATATATACACGATAAATTCATCCATCCATCCATCCATTTTCTTCCACTTTATCCTCTATTAGGGTCGTGGTGGGGTTCCCTATGCCCATCCAGTGGAGAACGTTTCGGGCGCTGGGCAGATACACGCAGGACAGGGCGCCAATCTATCACTGGGCACACACTCACTCACACAGACACACTCTATATGGGGCAATTTGGAGAACCCAATTGACTTGGAAACTCCACCCAGATGAGAACATGCTAACCACTAAGCCACCATGCCACCTATACGATTAATTCAAATTTTATTGATTCATTTATTCATTATCTTCTGCTTTATCCTCTACTAGGGTCGCGGGGGTGTTCCACATGCCCATCCAGGGGAGAACGTTTAGGGCGCTGGGCAGATACACCCAGGACAGGGCGCCAATCTATCACAGACACACTCTATATGGGGAAATTTGGAGAACTCAATTGACTTGATTCATGTTTTTGGACTGTGGGAGGAAACTGGAGAACCTGGAGGAAACCCACACGGACACGGGGAGAACGTGGAAACTCCACCCAGATGGGGATTTGAACCGGGAATCCCTAGTGCTGAGAGGAGAACATGCTAACCACTAAGCCTATACGATTAATTCAAATTTGATAATTTTATAAATATAGCGTTGAATGGTTGATTGATGGGCTTCCCGCGTGATGTACGTACAGGTTGTAAACTCTGACGAGTGAATCGCTCTGGTAGCAGTTGGTGGTGGAGATCTGGCACACGGGCCTTCCGTCACTGCACGTGGTGGAGTCGGTTCGGCCGTAGTTGGCGTTCATGACGTCTATCTTTTGACCGCCTGAAAGTGAACATAAAGCAATCTCAGGCTTGAATAATCCCCGGATCGTTCGATCTTACAGATGAGTTTATAGAATACGAACCACATGATAACACAGCACTGCTTTCTCCACAGGCCACCACCACCTCTGTAGAACACAGGAAACAGAACCGTGAAGCAGATTTAGCTCATACGACCTCAATCGAATGACAAACATGTCGGCAGGACAAGAACTACTCACTCGGACTTCCCGTGCAGGCATAGGAGACGGTCAGGTACTTTTCTGTGGATGGGCAGTAACTAGTGGAGTCGTTATAAAATGAGAGTGGTGGTAGAGTGCTTAGCGTGCAGGAGGTCTTGCCGTTACACCTGCGAACAAGCAGAAGAGGTTAGCGAGGCATTAAAAAATAATTCAACCACATGATCACACACAAGAGACTCACTGTGATGACACGTTGGTGCGAACGTTGGCGTAGCAGGAAGTGTTCTGGAAAGCAGTGCTGGCCAGGCCACTTACACAGGTCGTGCTATCGGACCGTCCGTAGATGGCGTTGAGGATCTTCATGGTGTAATTTCCTGTAGGTTAATTGATTAAATGAATATTGGAGGTAGAACAAATATCATAAGAGGGTCTTAATCACAGAAGATGGTTCTTACCGCAGGATATCGTCCTGTAGCTGTTGTAGCAGATGGCATTTGCCTCTAGAGGAAAATATGAAAAATAAATTAGGAACCATGATGTACTGACAGAGCGGCACAGTGACTTAGTGGTTAGCATGTTCTCCTCTCAGCACTAGGGATTCCCGGTTTGAATCTCAATCTGGGTGGAGTTTCCATGTTCTCCCCGTGTCCGCGTGGGTTTCCTCCAGGTTCTTCGGTTATCTCCCACAGTCCAAAAACATGGATCAAGTTAATTGAGTTCTCCAAAATTGCCCCATATAGAGTGTGTATGTGTAAGTGAGTGTGTGCCCAGCGATAGATTGGCGCCCTGTCCTGGGTCTATCTGCCCAGCGCCCGAAACGTTCTCCCCTGGATGGGCATGGGGAACCCCACCGCGACCCTAATAGAGGATAAAGCGGAAGATAATGAATAATGAATGGATGTACTGACAGCAACATCTCGACCCTGATGGAGTTCAGATCAGATCTGAGTTAGATGATGAGCCTGGGTTCAGAGGACTAATTAACCCTGCTTGGCCCTGTATTACTGATGTGATCAGGAGATTCAGGGAATTCTTTAAGGGTAGGAGGGGGAACATCCATCCATCCGTTATCTTCCGCTTTATCCTCTATTAGGATCGCGGGGGGTTCTCCATGCCCAACCTGGGAAGAACATTTCGGGCGCTGGACAGATACACCCAGGACAGGGCGCCAATCTATTTCTGGGCACACACTCTGTAGGGGGCAATTTGGAGAATTCAGTTGACTTGATCCATGTTTTTGGACTGTGGGAAGAAACCGGAGAACCCGGAGGAAACCCACACGGACACAGGGAGAACATGGAAACTCCAGCCAGTTTGGGATTTGAACCGGGAATCCCTAGTGCTGAGAAGAGAACATGCTAACCACTAAGCCACGGTGCCGCGGAGGGGGAACAGTGAATGTGGAACCAGCACTCCTCCATCTGCTGGCAGCAGAGTGCAGTCCTGCTGTAAGGAAGGGCAGGCAGGGAGTCGTAATATTATTCTGTGATGGAAATTGCACGGCTCTCGCCCCTGAGGAGTGCACATTCTGAGCAGCTAGGGAAGACAAGGGCGCCCCCAGTGTCTCACACTGTCAGGGCAGCACCATCAGGACCCGATCGGTATGCTATCTGTGTGTGTATGCTCTCTTAGTTATAGATCTGTTTGTAGTTGTGGTAGAGCCAGTGTAGAGCCACCCAGTGGTCACCTGTCCATCTAGGGTTCTTTAGGTAGGACGGTACTGTATATTGTATTATTATGTTTATTTAAAAAAGCCTTTTAGATTACTTACGCCCTCCGACGCAGGTGTAGCTGATGTTGTAGTACTTGTATGTTCCCACACAGGGATCATTGACCGCAACAGAGTTCACCTCACACGCAGTCAGTCCGTTGCATCTGTTTAAAGAACATGGATGAAAACAATTAAATATCATTTTACTTTCATTATTTAAAAGTTTGTACCAGATATTGGCCCCTGGTTAACGTCGGGGGTTTATCTGATGCATCCAAACAATAATATATTAAATGTCTTTAATACAAAAAGATAAATGAGGGTTTTAACCTGGTGACATGTAGAAAGTGAACTAAACGCAGGAGCCCCACAGGGGCTGGTCCCCATGGGTATGTTAGATGAAAAGACCTGGCCCACAATCTTAGTTCGAGTTCATCCCTAAGGTGTTGGATGGTGTTAAGGTTAGGATGTTTCATAGATCTTGCTTTGTGCACTGGGCTCAGTCAGAATGCAACAGAAATCAGCCTTCCCCAAACTGTTCTCACTATTATGATATCTATATATATATATAATTATTATTATTATTATTATTATTATTATTATTATTATTATTATTATAATTATTATTATCATTATTATTATGCATAATATATAATTAAAATATAATAATGCAGTGGGGCTCAGTCAGAATGCAACAGAAATCAGCCTTCCTCAAATTGTTCTCACTATTTTGAGATATATATATATATATATATGTATCATTCATTCATTATCTTCCGCTTATCCTCTATTAGGGTCGCGGTGGGGTTCCCCATGCCCATCCAAGGGAGAACATCTCGGGCGCTGGGCAGATAGACCCAGGACAGGGCGCCAATCCATCGCTGGGCACACACTCACTCACACAGACACACTCTATATGGGGCAATTTTTTTTGAGAATTCAATTAACTTCCATCCATGTTTTTGGACTGTGGGAGGAAACCGGAGAACCCGGAGGAAACCCACGCAGACACGGGGAGAACATGGAAACTCCACCCAGATGGGGATTCGAACCGGGAATCCCTAGCGCTGAGAGGCGAACGTGCCAACCACTAAGCCACCGTGCCGCCTATATATATATATATATATATATATATATATATATATATATATATATATATATATATATATATTATTATTATTATGCATATTATATATAATATGCATTAATATATATATATATATATATATATATATATATATATGAATAAATATAATAATGCACTGGGGCTCAGTCAAAATGCAACAGAAAGCAGTTTTCCTCAAATTGTTTTCCCCATGTTGATATTACAAATATACTTTATATATATACTTATACTATATACTATATATATATATATATATATATATATATATATATATATATATATATATATAATGAACCATACAAAGATGAGCAGCTTTACTTTTCAGTGATGGTGGAGGTGATCGTCGCGATGCAGTTGGTGTTGCTGGTTTGTGAAGCGTTGTTTGTGGTACAGACGCTGCTGCTGGTGCGACCGAACACTGCGGTCTGAATACTAATAAGTCCTGTGTCTGAAATGATACAGATTAACATATTTAATATGGCCTTCAAAGAAACTTTGTAAAATCTTTACAGTTTAATAAGAACAGTTCATTCTTTAAATTTTGTATTAAGTGTAAATGACTAAAATGACCAAAAGTCTTATTTAAACAAACAAATAAAGGTCCAGTGTTGTAAGCTTACTGCAGGTGAGGCGCTGGACGTTACCATCGCAGGTAATCAGAGTTTCTGAAACACATATACAGATTTTCTTGGCTCGAGAGATTTTTATAAAAAATTAGGAGGGTTGTTGTTTTTGTTCAGGTTTTACCTGCAGAAACTGCTGAGAATGAAGCTGCAATCAGCACTGCAGACGAGAAAACAAAGTCGGGATTCCATTACATTTCACTACAGAACATTACATTTCCATTCCATTCCATTCAATTACATGCTCCTGGTCATAAAGCACTAATACACACACGTATATGTACTTATATGTTTAATGCACACACAGTATATATAATGCAAACACACACTAAAAATGTGTATATATAAAACACACACACATACACAGTCACAAAAGTAAAACTATTACTATTATAACCTAACGTTAAGTTAAAAAGTTCTTATGATGTCTAATTAAATGTAGTATGTATGTATATATATATATATATATATATATATATATATATATATATATATATATAATTTATTTATTTATTTATTTTTTTTGAAGTTTGTATACATTTAGTTTGACTTCAGGTTGTGAAATCAGATCATAAGCGGTACTTACAGGTGAGGAGTGTAAGCCTCAGGAACATGGCTGTGGTAATGGACGCCTGCGTATGTGTCGCTGCTGGAACAGAAAATGTTCGAACCTCCGGAGTAAAGCTTTAATAACTGTGATAGTAAATGAGTCAGAACCTGGGAACACAGAGATGTTTAGCACAACAAACCACAGCCCTGTACCACCCACCTGACGTATGAGGTGAACATGGGTGTGTCCGAAGAGTGCTGGCACTGGTCCCGGTGCAGTACGTTAAGGAGGTGTCCGTTATCTAACAGAACTCGTTGGGTGAGAAGGACTGAAGGGGACTGAATGAGTTAAACTCTACTGAGGAGGCTTTCTTTCTTTTCCGTTTTGGAGTGTGTCTTACTTGTGAGGTTAGGGATCAGAGTGTAGTGAACCAGACACTGCAGTGCTGCTGAACAGAAGACAGTACACCAAACAGAACATACAGGTGTCTGATCCACTTGTACCATCACCCTACTAATAATACCTGCTCTGGGAGGGTGCTGATGATCAGAGAACAGAGTAAAGGGGACTTACAAAGTATGTAGACTACAGAATGTAACTGTAGAACTACACAGTCCATCAGTATGATCACAGAATGGAATTGTAGAACAGCCAGTGAATGTATGCAATATATATATATATATATATATATATATATATATATATATATGGCATGGTGGCCGGTTCAAATCCCAATCTGGGTGGAGTTTCCCTGTTCTCCCTGTGTCCGCATGAGTTTCCTCCGGGTTCTCCGGTTACCTCCCACAGTCCAAAAACATGGATCATGTGCCCATTGATAGCTTTGGCGCCATGTCCTGGGTGTATCTGCCCAGCGCCTGAAGCATTCTCTCCTGGATGGGCATGGGGAGCCCCCCGCTAACCTAGTGGAGGATAAAGCGGAAGATGATTTGGCGCCCTGTTCTAGGTCTATCTGCCCAGCGCCCAAAACGTTCTCCCCTGGATGAGCATGGGGAACCCCACCGCGACCCTAATATGGGATAAAAGCGGGAGATAATGAATGATAATGAATATATATATATATATATATTGGCTTAAAAACAAATGTTTTATGATCTTCAGTGGTTAAATATCTGATCACGTTTGTGTCTCACCTCTGACACAGATGGTCCTTTATTAGAAACCTGCACAGTGACAACATCCACCAGGTACACTCCCAAATAATGCTTAAGACATCTGACAGTGTGCACAAGAATTTCTCTGAAACCACCCAGATACGCATGATGTGAACGCTTGACTTGTTCTTTCTGACTTTGTTTTAAGATAAAAATGTTAGCAGCCAAGTTTTAAATTCCTTCCTGTCATCAGAGTATCAACACATTTGTGTCCTGATCCCATGGCTGGAAGTCCTAAAGATATAAGAACCAAATCTTTGGGTCATGTTGTGCCTTTCAGCACTGAGGATTAGGGTTTGAATCCCGATTTGGGTGGAGTTTCCATGTCCCCCTATGACCCTAGTAGAGGATTAGGTGGAAATTTACCTTCTAGTGTGGTTTTGGACATTGGGAGAACATACAAACTCTACACAGAAAGAACCATCACCCAGTCTGTACCTCATCTGATATAACATCATAAAAAAAAAATTGGAACAATTTCTTTACTGGAACTTGGGGTTGTGTCCAGAGTTCCATTCCAATGCCGACAAGGACTTTCATTTATTCATTCATTCATACATTATCTTCCGCTTTATCCTCTATTAGGGAGAACGTCTCGGGCGCTGGGCAGATCTATCGCTGGGCACACACTCAGTCACACAAACACACTCTATATGGGGCAATTTGGAGAGAACTCATTTGACTTCATCCATATTTTTGGACTGTGTGAGGAAACCGGAGAACCCGGAGGAAACCCACATGGACACAGGGAGAACATGGAAACTCCACCCAGATGGGGATTCAAACCGGGAATCCCTAGTGTTGAGAGGAGAACATGCTAACCACTAAGCCACCATGCCGCCCCGACAAGGACTTGTTTTGAAAAATTAGTATGTTCTCCCCTTGTATTTGTACAAGATTGGAGTTTTCCTGTTTTGAAACATGCTTGTTGTTAAATTAAAAATATTGAATTTCCTCAGCTGTGACTGTGTCTGTATGCGTCTGTCTGCCCTGTGGTGGGCTGGAGACTTGTCCTGGTTGTTACCTCGAGTTTAACGTGTCAGTGTGGGCTTGGCTCCACTTTCCTCCACCACCTGCTTAGAACATGCAGAAATTAAAAATGGAACCGACACAAACCAAAATAGCACCAGGCCATTATTCCTCTTAAAGTCCTCTTTCACTGAACCTGGTGCTGCACAGCTATAGAAAGGCTGCCCCACCCCACCCCGGTCAGTCAGCGGTCGATCAGTGAGGTGTAATTCTTTAATCCTTTAACTGCTTAGAGAACAATAAGACACATGTTGTTGGATCGGAGTCTTCCTGTGTTAGTGTTGCTTTTAGATGTTCTTTGGAACTTGTTGGTGGTTCAGTCGATAACATATATCTCATATTTCATGTCTGTAGTGTTACAACAGTTATCTTCAGAATCTTTAGCAGATAAGAACTTAGAATAAAAAAACAGGCTTAATGCCTCCTTCTTCATTCAGATTGTGTCCTTTAGGGGCGCCACATCAGAAATTATCCAATTATTTACTGTATTGCATTTTATGATGAATATCTTTCTTGGCAAAACCGCTGTTTACCCGGGACTGGTGCACCATTGCAAGTGCACTGATATGTTATACCACCCTCCATTTACCACTGCAAGGGCACTGGAATGTAATACCACCCTCTATTTACCACTGAAAGTACACTGATATGTTATACCACCCCCTATTTACCACTGCGAGTGCACTGGCATGTTTTACCACCCTCTATTTACCACTGCAAGTGCAGTGATATGATATACCACCCTTTATTTACCACTGCAAGTGCATTGGCATGAGATACCACCCTTTATTTACCACTGCAAGTGGACTGATATGACATACCACCCTCTATTTACCACTGCAAGTGCACTGGCATGTTATATCACCTGCGCTGATATGAAATACCACCCTTTATTTACCACTGCTTGTGCACTGATATGAGATACCACCCTTTATTTACCTCTGCAAGTGCACTGGCATGTTATATCACCTGCATTGATATGAGATACCACCCTTTATTTACCACTGCAAGTGCACTGGCATGTTATACCACCTGCACTGCCATGTTATACCACCCTCTATTTACCACAGCATGTGCACTGGCATGTTATATCACCTGCACTGATATGTTACAGCACCCTCTATTTACCACTGTGAGTACACTGGCATGTTATAGCACCCTCTATTTATCACTGCAAGTGCACTGGCATATGTTATACCACCTGCACTGGCATGTTTTACCACCCTCTGTTTACCACTGCAAGTGCACTGGCATGTTATACCACCCTCTATTTACCACTGCAAGTGCACTGGCATGTTATACCACCCTCTATTTATCACTGCAAGTGCACTAGCATGTTATACCACCCTCTATTTACCACTGCAAGTGCACTGGCATGTTATACCACCCTCTATTTACCACTGCAAGTGCACTGGCATGTTATACCACCCTCTATTTATCACTGCAAGTGCACTAGCATGTTATAACACCCTTTATTTATCACTGCAAGTGCACTGGCATGTTATAACACCCTCTATTTATCACTGCAAGTGCACTGGCATGTTATAGCACCGTCTATTTACCACTGCAAGTGCACTAGCATGTTATAACACCCTCTATTTATCACTGCAAGTGCACTGGCATGTTATAACACCCTCTATTTATCACTGCAAGTGCACTAGCATGTTATAACACCCTCTATTTATCACTGCAAGTGCACTGGCATGTTATAGCACCGTCTATTTTAAACCAAACGTTCTAACTTGCTTTATAAACCAGTAGAACTCCGCTGGGTTGGGTTTATAATTCAGGAGCCAAGAAACCTGAATTTACTGACACTTCATCATTAACAAAACCCTCACTGAACGTCCCATTGTTTTTTGAGATAATTGCTCTTCACTCGTTAGAACACGTCCAGGCACTTTCTCACGAGAAGGTTAGTGCTGTGCAGACTGATCCCATTTCCAACGGTTTATTGTTTATTGAAGATAAACCCCATATTATAAAAGTAGATTTGTATTGTAGAGTCTGATTCAGATTAAGTCTTCTCCGGTGTTCTGCTCACAGAATTTAAAATAACATGCTATTTCGTTTCTATGTCATTATAATTTTATTTTTTTCCTGCTCGCCCCTTTCGTATTTTTTTTCTTCTTTTTCGTTTTTAAAAACGTCATTTAATCCTTCCTCTATTTCCATTCAGATTTTTTTCCTTTTATTTCCCTTTTTTATTTCTAAACTTTTCCTTCTTTTCCTTCTTCTTTTTCTATTTATTTTTTACCCATTATAACAGTAATCATTGATTTAGGATGCAGTTAGATATCAACACATGCCAGATTGCTTAGTTTAAGCTTTATAATTATCCATCCATCCATTATCTTCTGCTTTATCCTCTACTAGGGTCGCGGGGGGTTCCCAATGCCCATCCCAATGCACCTGGGCAGGGTGGCAATCTATCACTGGGCACACACTTACTCACACAAACACACTCTATATGGGGCAATTTGAAGAATTCAATTGACCTTGATCCATGTTTTTGGACTGTGGAAGGAAACCGGAGAGTGCTGAGAGGAGAATGTGCTAACCACTAAGCCACTGTGCCGCCCAATCAGAATTATGTTATTTGATATTCTATTTTAGGGTGGCACGGTGGCTTAGTGGTTAGCATGTTCTCCTCTTAACACTAGGGATTCCCGGTTCGAATACCAATCTGGGTGTTTCCATGTTCTCCCCGTGTCTGCGTGGGTTTCCTCCGGGTTCTCCGGTTTCCTCCCACAGTCCAAAAACATGGATCAAGGTCAATTGAATGCTTTAAATTGCCCCATATAGAGTGTGTGCCCAGTGATAGATTGGCGCCCTGTCCTGGGTGTATCTGCCCAACGCCCGAAACGTTCTCCCCTGGATGGGCATGGGGAACCCCCGCCCACGACCCTAATAGAGGATAAAGCAGAAGATGGATGGATGTATGTTCTATTTTTTAACTTGTGTCTGATGTATAGTACAGTGTGTATGCTTTCATTTAAAAGACACAGCTTCCTCATCTTTAAATAGGATTTTACAGTCTGTTTCCTTTAAAAGCCTTTTTTTTTTTTTTTAGCAAACAAACAAACTTTTGTTCAATCTAGAGTTAATTCGATAATAGTTTTACTCATTCGGCTCATTAGCAGTTTATTATGTTCAGCAAACTGTTACTGATCACACCCTCAACACTGTACAGTCTCAGTGAGGTCATCATCATCATCATTGACATCATCATAGTGAATCTGTAAGAAATCTGTGATTCAACAGAAACAGGTCTCACCGGCATCAAATAAAGAGTTCTGCCTTTAGGATGATATGCTGCTTCACACACTGCCCTCCTTACACACAGCTGTATGACGTACTGTATGTATGTAGAGACACTATATAGAAAACTTTTTTGGACACCAATATCCATCCATCCATCATCTTCTGTTTTGCCCATCCAGGGGAGAACGTCTTGGGCACTGGACAGATCCACCCAGGACAGGATGCCAATCTATCTCTGGGCACACACTCACTCACACAGACACACACTATATGGGGCAATTTGGAGAATTCGATTGATCTTGAGCCCAGCGATGGATTGGCGCCCTGTCCTGGGTCTATCTGCCCAGCGCCCGAGACGTTCTCCCCTGGATGGGCATGGGGAACCCCACCGCGACCCTAATAGAGGATAAAGAGGAGATAATGAATGAATGAATGAATTGATCTTAATCCATGTTTTTAGACTGTGGGAGGTAACCGGAGAGTGCTGAGAGGAGAATGTGCTAACCACTAAGCCACCGTGCTGCCCCAGGAAACAAACCCATCCATCCATTATCTTCTGCTTTATCCTATATTAGGGTCGGGGGGGGGGGGGGGTTTCCCCATGTTCATCCAGGGCGCTGGGCAGATACACCCAGGACAGGGCACCTATCTATATTTGGGCACACACTCACTCACACAGACACACTCTATATGGGGCAATTTGGAGAATTCACTGCCTTCATTACACACAGCTGTATGACGTACTGTATGTATGTGGAGACACTATATAAAAAACATTTTTGAACACCTGTATTTTAGAGAGTTTTGGTCAGTTTTTGCCGTGAGGTGAGAATGTAAACCCGTCAGTGTGTACACATTGGTGATTAGATTCTCAGCTCTTCTTTAGTGGGCTGGGTCTGAACGTCTAAATGTTTGTGAATTCACCGGATCACGACGGCACAATGAGACTTACCCTTCAGACACACACCCAGAGCTGACAAAGAGTCTGCACCTCACTGCAATTATGATCAGACTGTAGAAGGAGGAACAGGGAGGTGTTTGGCACATACTTTATTTCTTACATCAATATTTATATTTATAATCGAAATAATGGGCGGCACGGCAGGGTGGTAGCAGAGCTGGTATCCTTGTTCTCCCCGTGTCCACGTGGGTTTTCTCCGGGTTCTCCGGTTTTCTCCCACAGTCCAAAAACATGGACTTAAGGTAAATTGGATGCTCTAAATTGCCCCTATATAGTGTGTGTGTAAGTAAGTGATTGTCCAGCGATGGATTGGCTAAAACTAGAAATTTCATCTACATGTTAAAAATGGAGCGCTAACTAATAAAATTTCCTTCGGGATGAATAAAGTATTCTATCAACAATGTCTCCTTACAATAGTCTGTGACCAGAAGAATTCCATCCATTCATCCATTATCTTCCGCTTTATCCTCTATTACAGTCGCGGGGTGGTTCCCCATGCCCATCCAGGGGAGAATGTCTCGGGCGCTGGGCAGATTCACCCAAGACAGGGTGCCAATCTTTCGCTGGGCACACACTCACTCACAAAAACACACTCTATATGGGGCAATTTGGAGAATTCAATTGACCTTAATCCATGTTTTTGGACTGTGGGAGGAAATCGGAGAACCCGGAGGAAACCCACGTGGACACGGGGAAAACATGTAAACTCCACCCAGATGGGGATTCGAACCGGGAATCCCTAGTGCTGAGAGAACATGCTAAACACTAAGCCACCGTGCCGCGCCAGAAGAAATCAGACTGCATTAAAGCGTTTCACCTGTCAACACTCAATGACATCACTGAGCCAAACTCTGAGGTCATGACTGACTGAGTGCAAACAATTAACGCATAAGACTCACACAAAGCAGCGGATCAGACGGCTTTAGCGGGGCTTTAACACGGGCGCCCGATCACTGTGCAAAAGCTCGAGCAGAGGAACAGTTGGTCCTCTGGGTTTTAAAGAACATTTTAAAGATTGTATCCTAAATCACATGAATCCACTAATGAACCGGATCTGACGAGGCTAAGAGATGTGAACCCACCGATTCGTTAAGTCAATAAACTGGTTTTATTTGGCTTACGTAACAGACAGCGTTTATAAAGGACATGACGATTACAGGTTGTTCTGTGAGTGCCACACCTTCTCTGCTTATCACCTTAAATCACATCTGTATCACTGCCAACATACGTTAACATTATACAACAACTAGCTCAGGCGGCACGGTGGCTTAGTGGTTAGCATGTTCTCCTCTCAGCGCTAAGGATTCCCATTTCGAATTCCAATCTGGGTGGAGTTTCCAAGCTCTCCCCGTGTCCGCATGGGTTTCTTCCGGGTTCCGCACACAGTCCAAAAACATGGTCAGGTGAATTGATTTCTTCAAATTGCCCCATATAAAGTGTGTTTGTGCCAAGTGATCGATTGGCGCTCTGTCCTGGGTCTATCTGCCCAGCGCCCGAGACGTTCTCCCCTGGATGGGCACCCCCCCCCCCAATCCCATTCGATCAGCTCCACTGATCATATAGATGAACTTTGTAGTTCTAGTTATGTCCTGTAGTCCCCTTTACTCTGATGACCAGGACCCCCACAGAGCAGGTGCTGAATAATGTTTCGTATCCACTTACTGTACACTCGTGTGGATGCTGCACAGCCATGTCTTTATGGAGTTTGATTTGCACATTAGGCTGAACTGATTCCTTAACTTCTCCATCTTCATCACCCCCAGCTTACAGTGAGCAGCATGCAGTCCTCTGAAATCCATGGCTAGGTGCTTGGGGGCGCAAGAGCAATCATTGTCCTGTCCCGTCTCTTTAATAAACTCATCCCTCCATCCTCATCGCTCTAAACATGATTCATGGCACCATTATTTCTATACTTTTAGCGTCTTATCCTGATTTATGGACTATAACTTGTACATCATCACTGCCCTATAACAACTGGTTTAAGCAGACAGACAGACAGACAGACAGACATGTACACACTGAGCGATCAGTCAAACAGCAGAAGGGTTACGGTCTTTTAATAGGATCTGGAGTGAAAAATTTACAGTGTCGTTATTTAAAATCATTTAGTTTTCTGCTAAACAGCACAGTAAACTGAAAACATGCACCAGATGAGAAATGTACATGTTTTGTACCCAATTGATTAACATAAAGTTATGGATTTAAATACCTGAAATCATGTGTAAAGAAAAAAAAATCACATTCAAAAGAAGATGAGTTCACCCTTTAAAATATACATATATTTATATATATATATTCATATAAACCCCCATAAAACATAATGCACATCAACAGGAAAAAGGTCTTGATCCTCACCTACAGCGCCGATTCCAAACCATCATTCTGACTAAATACATTTTAGTTGTTTGGGTACAAATTATTATCCTAATGCCAGAGTCAGGGAACAAAACTGAACCCCATCCATCCGACAGATTGCTAAGTTCTCATGACTGTTATGTTTCCTCTGCAAAAGAAGAGAGAGAGAGAGATTTGTTTGGAATGGTTGAACTAGAAAACAGTACAAACAGTTCTACTGAGAATCAGGGTACGGTTTGAATCAGGGGCTGAAGAGGCCACATGGGAAACTGGGACTGTTGAGGGCGGAGTCAACCGCCCAAAATGAGCCAAAATCAGTGTGTTATTTAGATATTTAGAACATACGAATGGATGTGTGTAATTATATTCCAGCGATGCCTTTGTACTGCATGCGCAGTGTGCACTGTGAGTTAACTGCTAAGCTTGTGGCACCACCATGTGGACGTGGATGTCAAATCAGACAGTAGGTCTACTGTTTTTTGATTGGTGGATTATTCTCACTGCAGTAGTGATACTGGTTTATGAACTCCAGCAGCAATGCGGTCTGAACACACACTCGCACTGCACCACCATGTCCGTGTCACTGCAATGCTGAGAATCATCCACCAAATGGTAGTTTGTGCACTGGGGTAGTCATGCTAAAACCATAATGGGACTTCCCCAAACTGTTGCCACACAAGGGTATGTGTATAGAGTTTATTTAGAAAGTGGTGCTATAGATACATGTACACACGTTTGCCGGATGTGGCCGGAATGAAGAGCCTTACAGAGTCATGTGTTGCCACACGGGGAAGGTGGGGGTGTAAATTATGATTAGGGATGCAGGTCACCAAAACAAAGTATGTACAAAAACAAACTACAGCTTCCAAAAGCACTGTAACGAACAAAAAGGCAGACGTTCTGTGCAGTCGGTGCGTTTTTCTGAACCAGCGTTCTTCTCCGAGGCTGCTAAGCACAAGTAAGGAGAACCTGCTACCTGCTCTCATGTCACACGGGCGTGTGGCTGCTGACGGACGTTAGGTTCTAGCAGAAGTGGAGTATAAATAATCCCACCGCACACGAGATGGTAAAAATCAAATGACAGAAGGTGGCAGGACGCAAAGTGTGGGGCTTTCCCTCCGATCCTCCAGTCACCTCCCGGAAAGCCAGAAAAGACGCATGTGGTTTCGTGGGAATGGTACGAAAACACGGCAGGTTCTAGGCAGCGGCAAACCAACCCTGTCGTCGTGGATCAAAACTATTTTCCGAACAGCTTTGCGCCGGCGTTCACCCACAACGAAAAGGCGAAGGTGAAAATGAACTAAAATAAAATCAACAATGGCGAAAAAAGAAAACCCTCTAGAGTGTGAACCCCCCCGTACGCACCGTTATCCATCAATAACTTTAATCTCAGTTGGGGGGAGGGGGGTTTAACTAGCAAAGGCTTTCCCTGTGTCTTCCTTGCCTCTGTATGTCCTCTTCCCGTGTGTGAAGGGCAGGTACCTGTACTTTATCATATGCTGTGGAGAAAGACATAGGAATAGGGTTAGAACATGATTGAGACGGTTTAACACTCGCATCCCGGTTCCACCCGCTGCAATTACTATTACTATGTGACAGTAGGTACTGATGGGATAGCACACTGTGCATTGTACTGATGGGATAGCACACAATGGTTTGGGGGCCAACGTGGGTCAAACGTACTGCTTGATGTTGACTATGCACTCTAACATACTTATTATTCTGGCCTACTGTGTATTAGGTGATTCACTTAGTAGAAATGCTGAAGGCTTAGAATATAGGTTTGGACTCATGGGTTCAGTACCCACTCTTTCTACGTGGAGTGTTCATGTTCTCCGTGTCTGTGTGTTTCCTCCCGAAGCTTTTTGAACTGAAGGTATGTATGTGCCACCGCCATGTTTATTCACCACTCCCTCCTGTTTCTCATTGACTTTTCCATCCATCCATGGGGTGGTTCCCCATGCCCATCCAGGGGAGAACGTTTCGGGCGCTGGGCAGATACACCCAGGACAGGACGCCAATCTATCACTGAGCACACACTCACTCACACAGACACACTCTATATAGGGCAATTTGGAGAACTCAATTGACTTGATCCATGTTTTTGGACTGTGGGAGGAAACCAGAGAACCCGGAGGAAACCCACGCAGACACGGGGAGAACATGGAAACTCCACCCAGATGGGGATTCGAACCGGGAATCCCTAGTGCTGAGAGGAGAACATGCTAACCACTAAGCCACCGTGCCGTTCATTGAGTTTTAATTGTCGAAATTGTGTTTTAAGATACATCATGCCATCTAGTGGACGTATTTTGTAATCACAGGAAGCACATTTCAGAAACTGTTGGTTAGACCTCGTTCAGCTGCTGTATTATAAAGCTGTGAGGGAATTAGTATTTTATTTAATTAATTAAACCTAGAGGAGCTTCTCTGACATCACATTCTAAGTGGGTTCCCCCTTTGCAACTATATTAGCTTTATTTAATAAGGCTTTCTACGGGATTTTGGAGTGTCTAAGAACTTTAGTCTATTATTCCTGTGAAGTCGGGATCAATCTCAATCTCAGTTCTAATTCATCCCACAAGTGTTGATTGGGTTCACATTCATCCACACAAAATTCACCCAACTATTATGCTCTATTGCCATACTGGCACCCCCACTAGGCCGATACTAGAGGAATTTTAAAAAACACTGAAATAAAGATACTAAAATTATTTTTATATAAATATAGAGAATGGAATAAACACATCGTGCATCCTAATCCATGTTATTACTGTCAAATGATTACAAATGATTTATGAATCAATTTAACTTTGGACTTTAAAATAAACATCTTGCAGTCAGATGTTAAAGCCATAACCCCATCTAAACATTAATATAACCCTAAACCAATAAAATCAAGTCATTGTAAAGGACTTTAACAGAGGCACTTTCCGGTTTGTTCTGTACGTGTGGTCGCTCAGTGGTTAATGTTTTCAGGCTGTCAGTCCATTAAAGCTGTAAATGTGGTCCCTAAAACAAGTCCCCTAACTCTGTGGAATGCAGCATCATCTCTGACTCTGAGCTCTGACCCCAACCATCGACCATCAGGTTGTGATCCTTGTACATTCCTTTAGGTAAAAGCCCTCCCCCCGAGCTGAGTGCCTCTGTGATGCGTACCTTAATCTGGCGCTTCATGGTGATGCAGAACAGCATGATAAAGTACATGACAAGGATGGGCCAGAACACCGGCACATTAAAGGCTTCGAAGAACGTGCAAATCATGGCAATGACGATGCCCTTCGTGGCAGAATGCCTGGAAAGGACACAACAGCAGCGGATGCAGAGTTAGGCATAATCATCATCATCATTATAATATCACAATACATCAAAGAGTCATGTTAAACCTACTGATTCTATTTATATTTTCCAGCTGCTATTTTTAATCTGGGTCCTAGTTTCCTGCGTATTCATGTCCCAGATGTTTACTAGTCCCAATAAAAAAATCTAATTACCTCAAAATAACTGCAGTTTAACAACAGAGTTCACATGCCTCTCATTAAAATGAGCCACATTCCCACAAAAAATAATATATATATATATATATATATATATATATATATATATATATATATATATTATAATAAAAAACAACTCACCAGAATTTGAACTCGGGAAGTCTTCTGATGAACGGCCGGAACTCCTCGTTCTGCTTGGTCGGGAGAGCAGGACCTTCATCTTAATTTATCAAAACCAACCAGAAAAGATTATAAAACACATGGAACATAAACAGAGAGAAGGAAAATGTATTGAAACTTAATAAATGTTCTCACTCAATTAGAGGAGGTTTTACCGTTAGAGGAGGACATTATTATTTATAATAAAAAAATATATTTTAAAAACTTAAATGGCATTTTTCTAAATCGAGTCCGTCCCCTATTTAAACACCCAAATCGTTTAGACTGATGAGGCTCATATTATGAGATGTATTTAAGTCTAAAGGTCAAATCAAAGTTTATGTACTTTTGATATTGTAATGTACACTTAATGACCCCTTTAGTATAAACCACCAACCACGCTGTACCATAGAGTGAAACGATATTCTAGCAGTTTTACTGAATTCGGATTAAACATCAGACTGAACTGACCCGGATCATCCAGGAGTGAAGGGTCCACCTTTGGCGAGAGGAAAGCTATGAACAGGTTGAGATGGTAGATTCCAAGCGCGTATGTGACTATGTACCATCCCTGCAAATGACAGAGCAGCACTGATGAAGGACTCAGGCTTTGTTTGGTTTAAACAACAGATGACCGATAAACAGTCAGTTTTTTACCTGTAGTATATAAACTCTGATCATATAAACGGCTGTGAGGATAAGAGTGGTCGCCCATCGCACTGCTGAGAACGGCGTCGACTTGTCCAACCATGACTGATAGATCTGTAACAGTCACACATTCTTACAACAACACTTAACACCAACCTGCTGAACACAAAGCTTCAGGGGAGCTGGAATGGAACTGGTTCATAATACAGATGTACAGACTCACCTGTCCAAGACGCGTGAAGAAGCTTGCAACAGCAGAGGGCTTTCCATGAATGGATTCACCAGAACTGTCTCCTTCTGACATACTGCCTGAGAACACAGCAGAGTCCTCAGATCAGATTGGATTCTATGAAACCAGTGTGGGATCAAATAGAGCAGTACTTCTGTTTATGAATGCACTGATGCCAGTATTGGCCCGGCGGGGGCCGCGGTACAGCAGTAGAACAATATTTCTATATAGGGATGCATTGATACCAGTATGACATCAGTGGTGGTGGCACCAGAATTGGCCTGGTGGCGGCATCAGTATGGCAATAGATCACAATAAGGACATATTGGGTGAATTTTTTTTTTGTGACAGTATTTGACCTCAACCCGAACCTGTGGGATGAACTAGAACTGAGATTGAGAACCAGATCCTGACTTTACAGGAATAATAGATTAAAGTTCTTACAGACAAAATCTTGTAGAATGCCTTCTTAAAGGAAGCTAATACAGTTGCAAAGGGGGGAACCAACTTATGATTGATGGATGAATGGAGGGAGGGAGGGAGGGAGGGAAGGAAGGTAGATAGGTAGGTAGGTAGGCAGGTAGAATACTTTATTTATCCCGAAGGAAATTTAGCAGCCAGTAGCACCATCAGTACAATCAAATATACAGTATTATAATACAGGGAATTAATTATAATGTAATTATAATGTAATATTAAAACAAAGAATAAAGTGTCCAGTACGGAGGGTGATCTAAGTGATCATGGGCAAAATACAAGAGACACTTTTTCAATGTCCTGTTGACCTTATTTGTTCTTCTGGCCCAGTTGTATTATAGTACTTTTATTTTTCCAATGTTTTCCATGTGTTGTCATAAAACCTTCCGTAGGTGTAATGAGTGGGGTCCCAATACTTTTGTCCAGCTAATGAACATAACCCTCAAACCCTCCTTTAAACTGCCAACGTTTTAAAAGCGTTCCATTAAATATATTTAGATATATACATTCATTATCTCCCGCTTTATCCTCTATTAGGGACGCGGTGGGGTTTCCCATGCCCATCCAGGGGAAAAACGTCTCGGACGCTGGGCAGATAGTCCCAGGACAGGGTGCCAATCCATCGCTGGGCACACACTCACTCACGCAAACACACTCTATATGGGGCAATTTGAAGAACTCAATTATTCTTGATCCATGTTTTTGGACTGTGGGAGGAAACCAGAGAACCCGGAGGAAACCCATGCGGACACTGGGAGAACATGGAAACTCTACCCAGATGGGGATTAGAACCGGGATTCCCTAGTGCTGAGAGGAGAACATGCTAACCACTATGCCACCCATATTTACATATAGATGAGCTAAATTAACATTTTTCTTCCATTAACGTGGCGCAACACAATCATCCCATCAAATTTGTCGTCGTTATGTTTTAAATATCATAATTACAGAATTCGGCTTTAATAATATCTAAATATTAAACCACTCAATCAAACCGACGACGTTGGCAGCAAAAGAGTAGCATATCAAGCAGTTGCACGGGCTGTATCCTAAATCCCGCGCTACTAAACTGACTACTACGTAACGTCCCCTTAAGGTCAACGCGACTTCAACGGACTACTTAGCAAACTAGTCCACAGTTTGGGACGCAGCCGTAGTCCTCGCACTGATTAGCGACCTGGCCGTCGCAACAGAATACGTTCCCGTTTCGGTCACGACGTGACGTTTTATGATTTATGATCACAGACGGCATATTTAAAAGCCACATAGGACATATACATTCACATATTTGACAGTTTAGTACATCAAACACCGTATGTTCTTATTTTCGTAGCAACTCGAATGGACATTTTTTACATATACGACAAGGAGCTGGGTTTTGTAGTTCGTTGAGCAGATCGGATGTCCTGCTCAATATCTATAAAACGCTGACAAACTAAAAAGTGCAACATAACAAACACTGTAAAGTCGATCGACCTGACGGAAAGATTAAACACACGGTCGTCATGAAACAGCAAACGATATTTGCTCGTGATGTTTCACTCACGGACTACAAAGACCAGAGGCGCTGCGAATGAGACAACTCACTTCCGGTGGAAATTCATACGAGTAGCCTTTGAGACTGTAGTGAATGAAGGATGCACAGTGAATAACCCCCCGCGTTTGCGCTCACAGTGCTCTCTTTTCTGAGGTTAAACGGCGTTTAAAGCCGTGGACTGATTCTGAGGTTTGAAGCGAAAATGGAACGAACCGCGTACCTTTTTCTTCCCGGTGCCGCCGCCGCCGCCGTGTCGCTCTGAGCTCGCTGCTCCGCTGTGCACACGTCACTGCACCGAGCAGGCAAAGCTCACTCAGACCCAACCAAACGAGCACCGAGCACCGAGTACCGAGCACTGCCTAGCAACCGGCTTAGCGGTGGAATTCTGTATCACTGAGAAATACTTCTGTTCACTGTTTCATTCATCCATCCAGTATCTTCAGCTTCATCCTCTATTAGGGTCGGGGGGGGGGGTTCTCCATGCCCATCCAGGGGAGAACGTTTCGGGCGCTGGGCAGATTGACCCAGGACAGGGCGCCAATCCATCACTGGGCACACACTCACTCACACACACACACTCTATAGGGGGCAATTTGGAGAACTCAATTGACATTGATCCATGTTTTTGGACTGTGGGATGAAACCGGAGAACCCGGAGGAAACCCATGCGGACACGGGGAGAACATGGAAACTCTTAGTGCTGAGAGGAGAACATGCTAACCACTAAGCCGCCCATGTTACTAACATCCATCCATCCATTATCTTCCACTTTATCCTCTATTAGGGTCGCGGTGGGGTTTCCCATGCCCATCCAGGGGAGAACGTCTCGGGCGCTGGGCAGATACACCCAGGACAGGGCGCCAATCTATCGCTGGGCCTATATGGGGCAATTCGGAGAATTCAATTGACCTTGATTTTGGACTGAGAACCCGGAGGAAACCCATGCGGATATAGGGAGAACATGGAAACTCCAGATTGGGATTCGAACCGAAAATCCCTAGTGCTGAGAGGCAAACATGCTAACCACTAAGCCACCTATTTATATATATATATATATATTCATTCATTTATTATCTTCTGCTTTATCCTATATTAGGGTCGCGGTGGGGTTCCCCATGCCCATCCAGGGGAGAACGTCTCCGGCGCTGGGCAGATACACCCAGGACAGGGCGCCAATCCATCGCTGGGCACACACTCACTCACACAGACACATTCTATATGGGGCAATTTTGAGAATTCAATTGACTTGAACCATGTTTTTGGACTGTGGGAGGAAACCGGAAAACCCAGAGGAAACCCACGCAGACACGGGAAGAACATGGAAACCCCACCCAGATGGGGATTCGAACCGGGAATCCCTAGCGCTGAGAGGAGAACATGCTAACCACTAAGCCACCGTGCCGCCTATATATATATATATATATATATATAGATAGATACATAGATAGATAGATAGATCATAAAGCCACCTACACACAAACAAGGCTTGGACACTTTTGAACTTTTGTCATTTTTTAGATAATACTTTAATTTTCATATATATATAAAAAAAAAGTCAAACATAAACATGTTTCATAAACACAGCAATGAACTAAAAGTATACATGACATGAAGTTTAAGGAACGAGAACAGCTTTAACACATTCATTGAACTCAGAGATGAATGACCTGGTAATAATACTGATCACGAGTCTGAACATTTATCTTGTTCACATCGGACAGAAGCAGTAAAGCGCGTCTCTCTGTGGATCTCGGCCGTCCCAAAGCCCCAAAAACCACAGTGAGCACTGTGACATGAGTAACATCAACTAACAGGAATATGATCTGTTTGTTCAGCGGATTCAGGAAGGTCAGCTCTATCTTACATTTCATTTTAAGTGTGTTTGTAAACGTCTTTAATTCTTGTTTTCTTTTACATTCATCTACAGCTACTTTACTGAAATGGACAAACCGTCATAACAAAATACCTTTGGGTGGAACAGTATAAAAAAAGCCACGGTGTGTAAATTACACAAAGCGACATGTGATGTACATACAAGTTTACATTTACAAAACAGGGTGACTGTAAGAAACACCGCGGTGGCAGCGTTATCACCACGATTATTCCTAACTTTCTTATCCCTCGGTAAAATCCATTAACAGAGTTGTCTTTAAAATGCACACAGCCTGGACTGTCGGGACTCCGCATCACCACAACGCAGATTTCAGTAGTTTTAACAGCACTGCCATTTAAAAGAACAAGATGTTACACCTAAAAATCAAGTTTGGCATGATAAATAAAACCTTGTCCTGCAAGGCTAATACCAACGTAGGAAAGTTTATTCCACTGAGCTACTGTTACACCCTCAAACATATAAGATTTTAAAAGTTAAGCTCCAGTTTTCTTGAAATGCACATGTATTTACACTTAAACAATATAACACTTAATATTAAGGGAGCGGTTTTAATGTAAAGTTTCGGAAAACATCTAAATATCACTGAAGGAATTGGACAGATTTCTATAATATGCCCTGAATATGACACTGTTTTTAAAGGTTTCAATTTAAAGTAATCTATTTTTTCTACAGTACTTACACACAGAGGGATTACTCCTCCACATTTAACCCATCTGTGCAGTCAAACACACACATATATATACACACACTGGGTGAAGTGAGCACACATGTCTGGAGCGACCGACAGCCCTGTATACGGCACCCAGGGAGCAATTGGGGTTCGGCGCCTTGCCCAAGGGCACTTCAACCATAGTATTGCCATTGGTGGGAACAGGAATCGAACCAGGAAGCTTTAATTACAAGCTTATGACTGCCCTGCGTTGATGTCTGACTACATTTTAAGACATTGAACCGTACAAACTACATGACCAAACGTCTGAAGACTTAATCAGATGGATAACACAGCTCTTAATGTCAATGGACATGCTGTCTTTACACACACAAGGTGACAATACGGGGAATAAACAATGCAAATGTGTGAAAAAACCTTAAAAATTCATTAAATTTTCACATTAAATGCAAATTCCGTGAGAAGTTATGTACAGAATGGTAGGTGGTTACTGTGGTGGTGCAGTACTGTAGTTTCCTAATGCAACCAGGACAGAACAAACTGTTAGTGAGCTTTACTGGGCCACATGGACGAACACAGTCCACAGACTGTGCAGTCTCTATTTTCTCTGATGGTTCTATTATAACCGTTGTGGGTTTCTTGTTCTTGTTACCATAAAACCCTTTATACACTAAAGTTCTGCACACTGATTCACCGAGTGTGATCATTTCACCATGTAACCAGCCTGTTGCAAATGTAAAAATTAATTAAACTAATTAAACTCAGGGCGGCACGGTGGCTTAGTGGTTAGCCCGTTCTCCTCTCAGTGCTAGGGATTCCCGGTTCGAATCCCAATCTGGGTGGAGATTCCATGTTCTCCAAGTGTCTACGTGGGTTTCCTCCGGGTTCTCCGGTTTCCTCCCACAGTCCAAACCATGGATCAAGGTCAACTGAATTGTCCAAATTGCCCCATATAGAGTGTGTTTGTGTGAGTAAGTGTATGTGTGCCCAGCGATAGATTGGCACCCTGTCCTTGGTGTATCTGCCCAGCGCCCGAAATGTTCTCCCCTGGATGGGCATGGGGAACCCCCCCCCCCCACGACCCTATTAGAAGATAAAGCAGAAGATAATACATGGATGGATGGATAATTAAACTTACTCATGATTTTAATGTCAGTAAGTGATCTATTTGCACAGAGAATTTTGTCCTCCACATTTAACCCATCTATGCAGTGGGGTGTCCTGGGTGTATCTGCCCCTGGATGAACATGGATCCTAGTATAGGATTAAGCAGAAGATAATGAGATATGATTTTAATGGAACTTGGTATCAGTCATTCCGAGATTCCACGTAACTATGTGGTATATTTCCCTATGAAAAGATTTATTCGCTGTAAAATGTCAAATAGAAAGAAAGTGCTTTTGAAAAAAACTATTTAAACCCACGGCTGTCCAGTTCAGTCCATCACGTTAAGAACAGAACCGACGGCTCTGTAGGTGTCTTTCAAAGAGCAGACCTTTAGCGGATATCCCCCTCGGCGAACTCCTCCTTGATGGAGTGCTTGCGTGTCTTGCAGTCCGGCATGTCGAAGCCGAAGTCCGGCCACTCGTCCCCTCCGGCCGCACTGCCTCTGTTGGGAATGGTGATGGTGTGACGCACTCGGAAGTGCACGGCCTCCATCACGCGCTGCCGCTGCAGCTCGCCTCCGTGTGCGATGGCCATGGAAGACATGTTGCTGCTGGAGCGGATGAGCTGCTGGCCGTAATCGTGGCCCTGCTTCAGGTCCTGCAGGCCCCTCCAGATAGCCAAGCGAAACTGCTCCGGGATCTTAAGGGCCCCGAGATCCTGAGAGAGGGGGAAGAAAGGCTACAATGAGCTGTGGTTTAACTTTACATGTATTTCATTACAGTTCTATTTAACCCGAGGGTCCACAGGGGTTGAGTTAATAAACCAAAAGATATATTTCTATTCCTTTTAGTTTCGGATATGAATTCAAGGCATTTTAAGCGTAAATGACAAAAATATAATAGATGCATCACTGCGTTGAATGCTTTTGCTTTATGTTAGCTGCAGATTTTTACGTTTACATACGCAATCGATACGATAACGTTATGGAAAATGTAGTGAGAGTGGACGACGTGTCTCTCTGTGATCTACTCAGTATGCAGTTAATGTGTTGCTGGTGAAACAGCAGCCTCAGTACTTATTACAGTGAGAGAATGGTTAGGTTAATACCTCCATCGAGAGGGTCTGCAGGTGGTACACACTCTGGAGGCCCTGTGAGGTGAAGTAGTCGATGCAGTTTTGGCAGCCCAGGCTTGTTAAGAAGCTGTTCAGAGAAAAAAGGAATCCCACTAAGACCAAGGGGCTGCACCCTGGGAATTATAGATCTGTCCATTGAGCACATTAATAGCAGAATTCAACCCGTTATATTCACTGCCTGGCCAAAAATAAACAGTCATATATGGTAAATATCACGTCGTTATTACATCCGTCATGCAGTATGTGTATCCTTCCCAAGACACCTATGTAAAGTCTCCAGCATGAAGACTCGTCATGTAAAACATGCTTCCTGAACCCCGGGTTCACAATTCATCCTGATGAAAACATGCCGGACTGAAAATCTGCTGATTCGGAACGTTGCTGAACCTTAACATAATGTTCAAACGCTTTTTTTGCAGCCAGGCAGCTTGTAAGGTGAGTCAACAGACACAGTGAGTCAAAATGTCTTTGAAGGTCACGTAGGACGAGGCTAGAGAAATACTTGCTGTTAAGCAACCACCTGTGTCACTGCCTATGTGTGTTGCTAAAGGCTTCCACTAGAGGGCAGATCAGAATTATAGATACAGTAAGAGTGGAACCTTTGTATACTGTTAGCGCAGAGGTAAGAACTAATCGTACCGATGCGGGGGATTGCGGACAGTCTTGTTACTGAATGTGCCACCGGTATTCTAAGCGCCTATACTGCCCCCATTGTTTGTGTGTGTACTGCACCTTGTGTACACTGAGCGTTTATTCAAGAGAACATGCACTTGTAGTTAACAGCAAGTATATCTGTGGTCTACAATGTAAATAAATACATTAGTGAAAATCATTTCGTACACTCGTAACACACAGGGTGCATTGTGTAGCATTCATCCATCAAAGGGGGGTTTCCCATGTTCATCAAGGGGAGACGGTTTCAAGGGCTGGCCATATACACCAGAACAGGGTGGCAATCCATCGCTGGGCACCCACTCACTCACACAGACTGACACACTATCAAGGGGCAATTTACTGCATCCATTTTACCTTGAAACTGTTATCTTGAAATGTATTTGGACTGTGGGAGGAACCTGGCGAACCAGAGGAAACTCCACGTGGACACAAGGAGAACAGGGAAACTCCACCCAGATCAGAAATCGAACCTGGATCCCCAGCCCTGAGAGGAAGACGTGCTAACCACTAAGCCACCGTATGAAGCACTCCGCATGAAGGAGTCGCCAAAATGATATCCATAATTATACCTGTTCCTACAAGCCATAAGCTTTAAATGGCACTTCGCAGGAGGTTATTATATCTCTTAAGTAGACACATCAGATTTTAGATGAATAACACGGCAATACAGCTGCCATATTGGTCAGGGGACGTGGGATAAGGGAGGTGGTTGCAATTCTCATCCTCACCACTAGATGCCATTAAATGCCAATCATACATTTATCCAGTATCTTCCGCTTTATCCTCTATTAGGGTCACAGGGCGGTTCCCCATGCCCATTCAGGGGAGAACGTTTTGGGCGCTGGGCAGATACACCCAGGACAGGGCACCAATCCATCGCCGGGCACACACTCACTTCCTCACACAAACACACTCTATATGGGGCAATTTGGAGAACGCAATTGACTTGATCCTTGTTTTTGGACTGTGGGAGGAAACCGGAGAACCCGGAGAAAACCCACGCAGACACGGGGAGAAAATGGAAACCACCCAGATTGGGATTCGAACCGGGAATCCCTAGCGCTGAGAGGAGAACATGCTAACCATTAAGCCACCGTGCCGCTGCCCGTAATTCCTTCACATTGTTTTTTTACAAAGAGTTCAGGTACAGTCAGAAGTGTGTGTGTGTGTGTGTGTGTGTGTACACTAACAGTACACGAGATCACATTTACGCAGTTGTATTAAGAATTCGTAACAACTGTTTAAATCATTCAGACCTTTATTATAAATACACACTTGTGTAATTGCTACATACAGTTCAGTAACAGCGGGTTCAGACAGTAATGGGACAGCAGTCATACATACAGGCTTTCATGAAAACCAATGAGAGATGATGGAGGCAATTACAGAACAGTGCAACCCGACATGGAAATCAAACCGATTTGGCTAAAATATATACGTATTGGTCTCATGTCCTAACGACACGTCAGCTCTGAATGTACTGGCACCTGGAGACATTTCCACTGAGCTACAGGGACGCGAGGCGTGGGCTAACTTTTTAATTATTCTCATGGGGTTTTTTTGGTCTGCATTTTCTATTCCACTGATGTAGCTGGACTTTGTAGTTCTTTAGTTACATTCTGTAGTCAATCCGTTCCACTACATACTTTGTTAACAATCTTTACCCTGTTGTCTGATGATCAGCATCTCCACAGAGCAGGTATTATTAGGGTGGTGGATGAGGGTACAAGTGGAGCAGACACCTGTATGTTCTGATGGTGTACACACACCAACGCACCACCACCATGTCATGAGAAGCATCCACCACCCTGATACCTTGATGGTTCTCAGTACTGTGGTGACACTGACATGGTGGTGGTGTGTTGTTGTGTGTTGAGCTGGTACCAGTGGATCAGACACAGCAGTGCTGCTGGAGTTTAAACCCCGTATTCACTCACTGTACACTCTATTAGACACCTCCACCTTATTGCTCCACCTTGTAGAAGTAGAATAAGAGGCAAGAGGTCATCTGTTGCTGCACATCCTTTAATTCTTCATCAGAGGTCACAGGATGTTGCAAACAGTATGATGGTAAATATTTTTGGGTGGGGGACTGATCTCGGTAATGTAGTGACACCGCCACCACCATGCTGAGAATCATCCATCACCCAAATAGCACCTGCTTTGTGAAGGTACCTATCAGAGAACCGAGGGGATGGACTACAGAGTGACTCCATAGTGTAATGTAGGCAGTATGGGTGTGTCTGAATATGTCTCTCACTCTTGTAGCTTTTAAACAGAGCAGTATAGATGGAGAGGTTGCCCCATCAACACTGCACTTTTAGGGTGAGATTTTGTCCTTTAGGCAGAAAGCTACATCATTTTCTCCTAAACGCACGATCAGCACTTTATTCGAGCCATCCTTCTCATGGGTGCCAGTAATTCTGATGCCAACTGCCGTTACATTAGACGTGAGCCATGCAAATGTGCCACGTGTTAGGTGTGAATGTATGTGATGAGATGAATCGGGATGCCACACGGTGCTGAGATATCCAGCACAGGGAAAAGTAAAAATGTGTCTTAATTGAAGAAACAACACAGAATATGAAAAAGAAGCTCCTCTTTCTGAATGTACAGGTTTCTGACCAGCAGAAAGTGAATGTCCACAAGCTATTTACAAATGTAAACAGGATAAAGACCCCCGTCCATATGACCGACTGCAACTGAGGACCGTCTCTGTCATGTGTGAGGAATCACATAATCAATACTCCTGAGCCAAACGCAGGACAGCACGAGGCTTTAGTAGCAGCTCTTGTGATGCCGTATCTTGGCCAAACATTTTCAGACACAAAGGTCTTAAGTGTGTTAATACGACTGAGCACGTCGGGAACCGGATCAATGAGTTTTTGTGTGTGTGTGTGTGTGTGTGTGTGTGTGTGTGTGTGTGTGTGTAAAAGAAAGAGATAGTAAAAGCTGTGCTACTGGAGGGTAAAGTACCTGACGAGACTGGGGTCGGGGTTGTAGGGTGGAGGGGGAGTGCAATGCGACGTTGACACCATGGACTGAGCAGGGACTCCGTTCATGTCACCGTTCGACTGTATGTGGTGGCCGCCCAGCATGTTTGCACCTATGATTTTACACACACACACACACACAAACACACACATGAAATATTAACCTACATTGTAGACTTGTCACATGCATACCACACCACCACCATGTCGGTGTCACTTCAGTACTGGGAACCAGTCTCCACCCTAATAACACCTCCTCTGTGAAGATCCTGAGCATCAGAGAACAGAGTAAAGAATGTAGAGGAACAGAGGGACTACAGAATGTAACTGTAGAACTACAAAGTTCGTCTGTATGATCAGTGGATCTGATAGAGTGTAAAAACAAACAAGGAGGTGTATCCTTGTAAAGGCCGGTGACATTACACAATAATAAAAAGATGTCCTTTAAATAACAGACTGCCTACAAATTTATTTATTTATTCATTATCCATCAATCCATCCATTATTTTCCAATTTATTCTCTACTAGGATCACTGGGGGCGGGGGGGGTCCGTATGTCCATCCAGGGGAGAACGTCTCGGGCGCTGGGCAGATACACCCAGGACAGGGCGCCAGTCTATCGCTGGGCACACACTCACTCACACAGACACACTCTATATGGGGCAATTTGGAGAATTCAATTGACTTGATCCATGTTTTTGGACTGTGGGAGGAAACCGGAGAACCCGGAGGAAACCCACACGGACACGGGGAGAACATGGAAACTCCACCCAGATTGGGTTTCGAACCGGGAATCCCTAACGCTGAGAGGAGAACATGCTAACCACTACACCATCATGCCATTATGTCATTTAACCTCCCTCCACTGACATTTAAATGTAATACTCATAGTCCCCTGTAGGGAGACCAAGGTTATTTCTGTGTGGTGTTGGCATGTTCTCCTCACGTCTAACTTCTGCACCACATTATTGCAGTTTAAAATGAGATGAGCTGTTCAAGGACAGATTGTTTCTCTCCAAATATCTGTGGAAGGCAGTTGTGTCATGTCGACACCCTTCTTTTCTGCATTATTGGAATCAGGGTTGTGGAACATTAACCTCATACACAAAACCGACCCGGAAACACAGTGTGAGCGAGTTGGGAGAACTTACTCATGTGCACCATGCCGCCGGAGGCCCCCGTGTTCTGTTGGCCCTGATGGGCCACGATCTGGTTGACGGAGGGAAGCTTGCTGATGTTTCCGTGGACCTTGTTCATGTTGCTCAGCGGGGTGCCATAGGGGGACGGGGAGGTCACATGACCACTGCGAACCAAACAGGGAAAACAGGTGCTGACTTAAGGACTATAACACAAATATTTAATATACAACAAAGGAGTCCAAAAGTATGGAGACCCCCCATTAAATCACTGTACACAGGGGTTTTATTCAGCTCCATTCTCACAGGTGTATAATATTAGGCACGTCGTCATGTATAGACCATTGAATGCTTCCAACAGTTTGGGAAAGGCCTTTTGAAGTGCACAAAGAAAAGTCCAGGTCCTTTCATCCAGTATCAGTGTCTGACCAAAACATCTCACAGATTCACCCCACAATAATATAGAAAGCCTTCACAGAGGAGTTAAGATCCAAAGGGGACTGATGTTGAATGTGATGTCATATGTCAGTCTCTACTACATGGGAGTCCCATTCATTCATTCATTCATTATCTTCCTCTTTATCCTCTATTAGGGTCGCGGTGGGGTTCCCCATGCCCATCCAGGGGAGAACATCTCAGGCGCTGGGCAGATAGACCCAGGACAGGGCGCCAATCCTTCGCTGGGCACACACTCACTCACACAAACGCATACTATAAGGGGCAATTTTGAGAATTCAATTAACTTGATACATGTTTTTGGACTGTGGGAGGAAACTGGAGAACCCGGAGGAAACCCACGCAGACACAGGGAGAACATGGAAACTCCACCCAGATGGGGATTCGAACCGGGAATCCCTAGCGCTGCGAGACGAACGTGCTAACCACGAACGTGCTAAGCCACCGTGCCGCCCATGGGAGTCCCAATGCTTGATTATTAAAAGACATTTTGATGTGTTTGCGTGTCTGCTTCGTGACAGACAGGCAACCCCCTCCCCAGCTTTTATTAGGTGGGCGAACATACCAAACTCACTGCCTCCCAAAAAAGGTCATTTAATGCCAAGGTCATGTCTTTATAGTATTCATTTAGTCACAGGTGTGTTTGTGTTGTGTTTGTGAGTCTACTCAGTGATGGACTGGTGCCCCCCCCCCCATCCCAGGGTTCCCCCCGCTGCCCCCCCACCCTTCCTGAGAATTAATCTATTAAATCCAGATCTGGTTTTGCAGTTCCGTCTGTGCTACGTACTGTCTGTGAAGGAGCTGCTGCTGCTGCTGCCTGTAGGTGTCCACTAACTGCTGGGGTACCAGCTCCACTAACTCCAGACTGTCCTTTATCTTCATGAGGAGGTCAAAGTTCTCCCTCCCTCGCACCTGCATGGCGTCGTCACAAAACATTGCAATGAATTCAGCCATGAACACAAAAACATGACACATTCACATTCACATGGAGAGAACATGGCAGCCTCCTCAGTGACACCTTCACGTAACACAGCAGGGTTTCCTGTACTCACCGGGATGTAGTACATCTCCTCATCGCCATGCCTCCTCTTTTTGATGTTGATGGAGGGGCCGTGAATAGTGGGCGGGGTCTGTCTAAAATCTGAAAGAAGATAAGAAACCCATGGTTCCGTACGCAGTGTGTAGGTTCTGTATGATATGTTATATAGGGATGAGTCTCTCAGTGAGACTTGGTCCTCTCAAGGTTCCTTCCTTAAAATAGCAACATAACAGGGAGTTTTTTCTTGCCACTGTCGCTTCGGCTTGCTCTTATAAAGGCTTTTAATTCTGTAAAGCTGCTTTGTGACGATATACTGTTGTAAAAAGCGCTATATAAATAAACAACTTGAATTTATATTCCATCCATCCATTATCTTCTGCTTTATCCTCTATTAGGGTCGCGGGGGGTGGGGGGCTTCCCCCTGCCCATCAAGGGGTGAACGTCTCGGGCGCTGGGCAGATACACCCAGGACAGGGCGCCAATCTATCGCTGAGCACACACTTACTCATACAGACACACTCTATATGGGGCAATTTAAAGAACTCAGTTGATCTTGGCATGAAAACTCCACCTAGATTGGGATTCGAACCAGGAATCCCTAGTGCTGAGAGGAGAACATGCTAACCACTAAGCTACCGTGCCGCCCTTGAACTTAAATTACTAGGCAAAAATATCAGGACACATCCCTAGATCACATCATTGAGTTTCATGACCAGAGCTTTAGAAAATTCAGCAGCTAGCCAAGCAGAAAAGAGTTTGGGGAAGGTCCTTGCCTGTAACCTGTGTCCAAAACAAAGTCAAAGCATAGATGGGTAAGTTTGAGGTGGATGAATTAGAGCTCTGATCTTAACCCCATCCGACAGCTTTGGAATGAAGTGAAGCCAATTCCTCTCGTCCAACATCACCGATGCTTCATGAAGCTTACAGTAAAGGCATTATGTGCTGTCTATATCCATCCATCCATTATCTTCTGCTTTATCCTCCACTAGGGTCCTGGGGGGGTTTCCCCATGCCCATCCAGGGGAGAACGTCTCAGGCGCTGGGCAGACACACCCAGGACAGGGCGCCAATCTATCACTGGGCACATACTCACACACACAGACACACTCTATATGGGGCAATTTGGAGAATTTCATTGACCTTAATCCATGTTTTTGGACTGTGGGAGGAAACTGGAGAACCTGGAGGAAACCCATGCAGACACGGGGAGAACATGGAAACTCTACTCAGATTGGGATTCAAACCGGGAATCCCTAGTGCTGAGAGGAGAACATGCTAACCACTAAACCAAAGTGCCGTCGTGCTGTCTATGTGCTATGTGCTTTCCATTGGTATGTTCTCCTGGTATCTGCATGAGGTTTCTCTCTGCAGCTCTGTTTTATTCTTCAGGAGTAAATCAGGAGTATGATTTCTTCATAAGGTTTTAGTTCTCTTTGGTTTGCGTGCTGGACTCACTGCGTTTATTCACGTTGCCGTTCTTGGCCACGCTCTCGTTCAGCGCCTGCTGCTCCCTGTAGTGGTCCTCGTCGGCTTTACGGTCTCGACCTGGACACGCGCATATCCGTCCCTCGAACGAGCGGCGACCCAGCACCTGACCACTGAAAGGAGATAAAGACATCATGAGATCAGACTCCTGGTCTCATTGAGTACTATGGCTGAAGTGCCTTTGAACAAGGCACCTAACCCCAATTGCTCCATGGGCACATCCAGTGCCACCTTCATTCACACGGCCCACACCCCCACCTACACCACCATGCTTTAACTCATCTGATTAAGACATTGGTTAAGGGACGTAGAATGAATACTAACTCTCGGGACTCCAGGGTGATAATGATGAGGATGGGTCTGCGGTTCATGCCTCCCACACAGCTACTGTTACACATGAAATTATACAAGACGGTTGTGAATTCTGTCCCCACCTAGAAAGAATGGACAGATAAGACACAGTGATCCATTAATCAGGGCAGCAGCAGTTTGTGTTATTGCCTCTGAGGGGCAGCAGTTGTTCAAAATACAAGCTTGTTCCAAAATATCTGACTTTCTGCCTTCAGCTAATCATATTAATAAAAAAACATGGCTTTAACAATAAGAGAAAAAAACATCATCATCATCAGTGGTTAACATGTTCTCCTCTCAGCACTAGAGATTCCCGGTTTGAATTCCCATCTGGGTGGAGTTTCCATGTTCTCCCCGTGTCCGTGTGGGTTTTCTCCGGGTTCTCTGGTTTCCTCCCACAGTTCAAAAACATGGATCGGGGTCAAGTGAATTTGCCAAATTGCCCCATATAGATTGTGAGTGAGTGAGTGAGTGTGTGCCCAGTGATAGATTGGCGCCCTGTCCTGGGTGTATCTGCCCAGCGCCTGAAACGTTCTGCCCTGCCTGGATGGGCATGGGGACCCCCCCGCGACCCTAGTAGAGGATAAAGCGGTAGATAATGGATGGATATACTATACTAGGGTTGTTTGTGTGTGTGGGGTGGTTCCTCATTCCCATGCAGGGCAGAATTTTGGGTGCTGGGCAGAAACACCCAGGACATGATGCTAATCTATGACTGTCCACACTCACACAGACATACACACACTGTATAGGGGCAATTTAGAGCACCCAATTCACATTGAATCCTTGTTTTTGTACTGTGTTAGAAACCCAGAGGAAACCCTGATGTGTGAATTTGTTTATATGTGCTTTTGCAATGTTAGGGGATACGCTACAGTACCCCAGGCAGATCGATTTGCCCCTGTGGATGGAAAACTGTAATTTGGTTTTACTGAATTTAGTTTGTAATCTTTTTTCCTACCTGTGGAGCTTCGTATGGTACAAACACGCTCTGCCTCCCTGTAACCGGGTCGTCTACGTACTGACATAGGTTGTTCCCCTCCACCCGGATCAGGTGGCTGGCTGGAGCTACCTGACCTGTTCAGAGAGAGAGAGAGATGAGGTCAATATAAAGATGCAGAATTACTTTAGTCTACTATTAAGTGTTACTGCTGCAATCGAAAGGTGAGGATATTAGACTCCCAAGGGGTTTAGAACAGGGGTTCTCAACTGGTCTCAACCCGGAATCCACATTTTCTGATGGTCATTAAGGCCATCCATCCATTATCTTCCGCTTTATCATGTACTAGGGTCGCGGGGGGTTCCCCATGCCCATCCAGGGGAGAATTTCAGGCGCTGGGCAGATACAGGGGGGGGGGGGGGGGGGGGGGGGGGGGGGGGGGGGGGGGGGGGGGGGGGGGGGGGGGGGGGGGGGGGGGGGGGGGGGGGGGGGGGGGGGGGGGGGGGGGGGGGGGGGGGGGGGGGGTTCCACATGCCCATCCAGGGGAGAACGTTTTGGGCGCTTGGCAGATACACCCAGGACAGGACGCCAATCCATCACTGGGCACACACTCACACAAACACACTCTATATGGGGCAATTTAGAGAATTCAATTAACCTTCATCCATGTTTTTGGACTGTGGGAGGAAACCGGAGAACCCGGAGGAAACACATGCAGACACGGGGAGAACATGGAAACTCCATCCAGATTGGGATTCGAACCGGGAATCCCTAGTGCTGAGAGAAGAACATGCTAAGTCTTAAGTCATCAACCAGAATATATTTTTTATAATTAATTTTCATTTTTATCATACACATTAATGCAAAGTGAATGTAAGAGCATTTTTAGAACTAGAAGAAACTAAAAAGTATAAAAATTACTAAAATAAAACTCAATATCAAAACTGCACAAAATAAATAAGATGAGCGTTTATTATTGTCCTTTTTTTATGTGTTTCTGTTTTATACGCGGTCCTCGACCCAGCGGGTCAGAGCGGCTGGTTTACAGAAACCATTGTGAACTGATGTGTTAGAAAAATCCTCTTACTCTCATTAAAGTCTCGTCCCAGCTCGTGGTTCGGACAGCGCTTGACCACCTCAGTCACGTGTTCTGCCTTCTTGTAGATGGGCATGGCTCGTACCACGCTGCCGTGGGGGGGCGATGAGGCCAGCTTGATCTGAATGGGGCAGGTCTTGGCGATCTGACAGTACAGCTTCTTCAGCAGGGGCGAGTACTGCCAAGCAAAACACAGACCTGCTGTTAGCTTATTACAGGAAAACGGGTCGTTCTTCTCCTTAAATCTGATTGGCTGAGCCGTTTGTTCAGCTCTGACATCATTAACAATAATGCACACCTTTTCACAGTCATATCAATGTGTGATATTGAAAACATAAAATACAGATTAATATAAACGAGCCGATTCCAGCTGAGCGCCAATCCTGCACTGGCTGTTGTTTATAAATTGTGTTCTGTAATTTGGCCACTAGATGGCAAACCGGAATCCTGTTACACACCGATCAGCGTTCACTTCAAAAAACGAACTAGATTATGTCACTGGATTATCAGATTATTAACGATTTTGCTTTTTATAAATGCATTTATGAATAAAACCTTGTATTTTTTTTATTATGGTGTGTTTGTAACTTTTTTGTAAAAGCGGTAAGTCACTTGGGCTGCACAGCGGCTTAGTGGTTAGCATGTTCTCCTCTCAGTGCTAGGGGTTCCTGGTTCAAATCTCAATCTGGGTGGAGTTTCCATGTTCTCCCCGTGTCTGCGTGGGTTTGCTCCCACAGTCCAAAAACATGGATCAAGGTCATTTGAATTCCCTAAATTGCCCCATATAGAGTGTGTTTGGGTGAGTGAGTGTGTGCCCAGCGATAGATTGGTGCCCTGTCCTGGGTGTATCTGCCCAGCGCCCGAAATGTTCTCCCCGACCCTAATAGAGGATAAAGTGGGAGATAATGGATGGACAGTAAGTCATTAGAGGTTGTATATTATTGTGAATAAATCATGAGAAAAGTGGTGTAACTGTACTCTGCTTCATGTCAGGTCTAAATAACACCTCATTACCGTGATTTATTCACAATAATGCCGCCCTCTTATACTCATTGCTTTATTATATAGTGATAAGAAAAGTCAACAGCATGGTCTGTGTCTGTTTATTTTTGGAGGGGGGGGGGTGCAGTGGGTGCTGATGTTGCTTCACGGTCCCAGTTTTGATTCAAACTCATTTCAGTGTGGCGATGATGGCATGTTCTCCCTGCATCTCCCACAGTCTAAAGATATGTCAAGCAATGTAGAGGTTCTGAATGGTGTCTGGGTCTGAATGCATTTGTAAGTGTGTTTGCCTCTCATGTGAGTGACCCACCCAGGGGTTTTCTTAAGTGCTCCTGATTAAATGCTCAGAACGCTGTGAATCTAATGAGGTGATGAATGAATCCATCCATTATCTTCCGCTTTATCCTAAATTATGGTCGTGTGGGGGTTCCCCATGACCATCCATGGGAGAACGTTTCAGGCGCTGGGCAGATACACCCAGGACAGGGCGCCAATCCATCGCTGGGCACACACTCACACACACAGACACGCTCTATATGGGGCAATTCGGAGAATTCAATTGACTTGATCCATGCTTTTGGACTGTGGGAGGAAACCGGAGAACCCGGAGGAAATTAACGCGGACACGGGGAGAACATGGAAACTCCACTTAGATCTCCACTCAAACCGGGAATCCCTAGCGCTGAGAGGCGAACATGCTAACCACTAAGCCACCGTGCCACGTGATGAATAAATAGAAAATAAATATTTACACATATAGTATAGGTTTGTAAATACTTGATGGTAACAATTTCCAACATAACACACATATACACACCATACACACATACACACAGCGTGTCAGAGCTTGTCAGACATCATAAAGCCATCCCAAATATTCACCAGAGGAAGCCAGAATCTCCCCTTCCAGTGAGCAAAGCAGCTGTGTGTGGACTTGAATCAATGTGATTCATAATGAGTCTACAAGCTCTGTATTGTTATCGCAGCAAACCACTTAAAAAATAGGTAACCATTTAGTCATTCATCCCCATATACAGTATCTGCACCTAATAAATGCCCCGTGGCTCCTGACAGGATCGTATCACTTCCTCGGGTTCATTGAGTCCTAAATTAAATCTCATGATGGGAAGTGAACCCCCTGCAGGTTGCGTGTACGGTGGTTTCATGACCATGAGTGTGTTGTTGAGTTTGTTGTAGATACTCTCTCACTCTCAGATAAATGCTTTGGCACCCTGAATAATCTGCCAGCCGATTGGCAAATTGGGAGACCAATGCAGCTGCTGTGGGATCATATGATGGGGCAAATATCCCACCTACATACATCCATCCATCCATCCATTATCTTGAGCTTAACACTATACTAGGGTCGTGGAGGGGGGTCCCCATGCCCATCTGGGAGAGAAAGTTTCAGGCGCTGGGTAGATACACCCAGGACAGGGCGCCGATCCATATCTGGGCACACACTAACACACACACAAAAATACTATCCATCCATTATCTTCCACTTTATCTTCTATTAGGGTTGCAGGGGGGTTTCCCATGCCCATCTAGGGGAGAACGTTTCGGGTGCTGGGCAGATACACCCAGGACAGGGCGCCAATCTATCGCTGGGCACACACTCACTCACACAAACACATTCTATATGGGGGCAATTTAGGGAATTCAATTGACCTTGATTCATGTTTTTGGACTGTGGGAGAAAACCCGGAGAACCCGGAGGAAACCCGTGTGGACACGGGGAGAAAATGGAAACTCCACCCAGATTGGGATTGGAACTGGAAATCCCTAATGCTAAGAGGAGAACATGCTAACCACTAAGCCACCGTGCCGCCCTCACATATATACTTATGAGGCAAATTAGAGCAGCCCATTCATCAGACTCAAACAGAGAAGACCCACGTGGACACGTGGAGAACATGAAAACTCTACTCAGATTGAAATTAGAACCTAGATCTCCAGTGCTGAGAGGTGGACATTCATTCATTCATTCATTATCTTCTGCTTTATCCTCTGTTAGGGTGGCGGTGGGGTTCCCCATGTCCATCCAGGGGAGAACGTTTCGGGCGCTGGCCAGGACAGGACGCCAATCTATCACTGGGCACACACTCACTCAGACAAACACACTCTATAGGGGGCAATTTGGAGAACTCAATTGACTTGATCCATGTTTTTGGACTGTGGGAGGAAACCCACGGGGACCCGGGGAGAACATGGAAACTCTACCCAGTTGGGGATTCGAAACAGGAATCCCTAGTGCTGAGAGGAGAACGTGCTAACCACTGAGCCACCGTGCCGCCCCGAAAGGTGGACATGCCTCGACAAAAATGGGAGAACATACCCCAGACTGTAGGCTGATACGTCCTGGATGCTTCTGTTATATCAACATGTGGTGGTTAGCATGTTCGCCTCTCAGCGCTGGGTTAAATCTCAATCTGGATGTGTCCTGTCCTGGATGTATCAACCCAGAACCCCCCCCCCCCCACCCTCGACCCTAGTAGAGGATAGAGCAGAAGAAAATGGATGGATGGATACTGTGTTTGAACCAGTAGACACTTTTAGAATCTACACAATGCACATCTGAACTTTCCGTTATGAGATAAACACAGTTCATTGTTAGTGTCATGAAGTTCAAAGTGAAGTGTGCCTCTTTGAAGCTTCGGTGTGCTTTGATTAGAAGGTTTGTAGCTGGATGGCATGACTGTTTCCTTACGTTTGGAGATGGAATTGTAAATCTTTGGTCAAAGCTCAACGATCAGTCACTTTAATGGTTTATTGTCCACAGCTTAGATGTTGGACACTTAACTTTAATGGGCTGAAAACCACACATACTGTCTCGACTCGCCTACGGCCCTCAATCCAGCACCCTGATGAGCTTACTGCTCTGACTGATATAATTACATGGATACGGAGGATACACGAGGGTTAACCGGGATAGGCCATCTCACACAGCTGAGCATATATCATTCGCTGCAGCTGGGAACGGTGATGGAAAAGTCTCATCATGTCCTGTGTGACACGTCCTTTTTTCATTTACCATTCATCATTCACCGTTGTCTTTAGAGAAATTAATCTCAGCTTGGAAATAAGTAACCTGGAGGAGGAGGAGGGTGGGGGGGGGGCAGAGACACCAGACCTCAGACCATGTCCGACGCAAATCATCAAGATGCAAAATTCAAATGAATAACCAAATCAAAATAATTGACAGAGGAGAATGTAAGCAAATGAGGTTTAATTAATAAAAACACTGCGCAGAAAAAAATGGAGGTGGGGGGGGGCTTGAAGAGGGGAAAGTGAGCGTTGGACCGTGGCAGGTTCAGGCAGGCTCCGCGGCGCAGGTGATAATGATGCGTCTGATGGGCCAATGGGCGTGTTCCGGCACGTCGCTCGTAAATTCACTAAACTCTCCTAAAACTAGTGTTTCCCACTCACTCGAGTCTGATGTCCCTCTGCGTTGCATACGTTCACAAAGATTAAAAAAGCTCTTTTTATCATCTAAACATTTACATTTACATTTAGTCATTTAGCTGAAGCTTTTATCCAAAGCGACTTACAAATGAGAACATTACAAGTCAAAACCTGATTGTAATATGATGCTGCGTGTCCTGGCCCATATGAAGCAGGTAAATGTGTACGGCTGCTGATTTTCATATATTTTCGGATTCTTGATTGTTTTGGATCTCATATATCGGAGGCAAGTTAAAACCTGCACTCATCAGTCGCTGCTCAACAGTTACTCCACACAAATCCGAGAACAACTCGCATTTTAATCCACAAACATCCATTCACCCCGAATATCCCCCTCCCCACCCTTATTACCCCCCTCCACCCATCATATACAACTGGTAAATATGTAATTTATCATTTATTCTCATCGGCTGGTTCCACGTTGCATCACGTCATACACGTCGTCCTCAACTGATATTCACTCTGATCCAATAACAGCGATGGGAACCTTTAGGAACCTTGTGATGAGTGAGTGAGCCGTTCTGCCGCCATGTACACTATACATAAAACCATTGTGATGAGGCGTCTGGGCTCCGTGTGGAAGGATGCTGTTGGGCGTGGGGCGTGTTCAGACCCGTCGCTCGACTAGGAGGGTGATGGCTGGGAACCGTGGCTCCGAAGATGCCGAAATTCAAGGCGTGCTCGGGCTTGCCGCGTACAAGCCAGAAAAAAAATAATAAAGCGCAGTGTCGGGGTCTTTACTGAAAACACTGGGGTGTTAACACTCATTTTCATTCCACATGACACCTTGTACTTTCAGGTTCTGTAATGGGTGTTTGAAGCGACGCTCCTAAAGCTCATCGCTCCTTGTGATGCAGGAGCCGCGGTTGCTGATGAAATGGGATAATAGTGGCTCTGCCGAATTCGGGTGCCAGGAATAGAAATCAGAATGAGAGAGAGTGTATTACATTACTGAACATTCATACCCCTGGTGTAATAGATCAGAAGGGTATTGAGCATCGGACGCATCATGATGTCCCATTCAAGAGTCAAAGCAGTTTTTTGGTGGATCTGTTATTTTTCATGCACTATATGAAAAGTATTAGGACATTAAATCATTCTGCAGGCGCTTGTATCCAAACTGATTTACAAACATCCCAATGCCTGATGGATGGAGTCAGCAGAGCGATGAGGGTCATGGGTTCAAGCACCCGCATTGGCAGCTTTGGTGAATAGAGGGTTCAAACCCTTAACCTTCAGCCTGTTAGCCCAACACAGTGATTACTGAGCTGACACACCCTAAATTTACATTTACTTTTACTTTTATCCAAAGCAACTTACAAATTAGTGAACATCAAAGTCAGCAGTTAATAAGGCAGAAGTTACACTGTAGTATAATCAGCATGATCATCATCCAATCTGATTTCCATCCATCCATCCATTATCTCCCGCTTTATCCTGTACTAGGGTCGTGGGGGGGTTCCCCATGCCCATCCAGGGGAGAACGTTTCAGGGGTTGGGCAGATACACCCAGGACAGGGCGCCAATCTATCGCTGGGCACACACTCACTCACACAAACACACTCTATATGGGGCAATTTACAGCATTTAGTTGACCTTGATCCATGAACCTGGAGGAAACCTATGCGGACATGGAACATGGAAACTCCACTCAGAGTGGTATTCGAACCTGGAATACCTAACGCTGAGAGAACATGCTAACCACTAAGCCACCGTGCCACCCCCAATCTGATTTCAATGTCTAAATTCACCCTACATTTTATTTCATATATATATATATATATATATATATATATATATATATATATATGAATATATATGAGTGAATATATGTATATATATATATATATATATATATATATATATATATATATATATATATATATATATTCATTCATTATCTCCCGTTTATCCTCTATTAGGGTCGCGGTGGGGTTCCCCATGCCCATCCAGGGGAGAACGTCTCGGGCGCTGGGCAGATAGACCCAGGACAGGGCGGCAATCCATCGCTGGGCACACACTCACTAACACAGACACACTCTATATGGGGCAATTTTGAGAAATCAATTAACTTGATCCATGTTTTTGGACTGTGGGAGGAAACCAGAGAACCCGGAGAAAACCCACGCAGACACGGAGAGAACATGGAAACTCCACCCAGATGGGGATTCGAACCGGGAATCCCTAGCGCTGAGAGGCGAATGTGCTAACCACTAAGCCACCGTGCCGCCTATATATATATATATATATATATATATATATATATATATATATATATATATATATATATATATATATATATATATATATATATATATATATCAAATGCCATTAGCACTGGGCCAGTGTTCCAGAAGAGGCTGAATCATGACTGACCCCATGTTTGACCCAAAGCCAAAATACTTGTAAGTTTGGGGCATTTGTAGGCTTGTGGTTAAGGATTTACCTTTGATTCCTGTTCCCACCAAGTACTATGGCTAAGGTGTGCTGTGTGTGTTTCACTTTACGGACACATTAATAAGTAAAGTATACTCTATAGGCGAAATAGATCATGTTATTTAATTTAATAAAAAAAACTCCAATTGTACATCCCTGGGTCACATTCTGGGTTCCAGTTCATCCCAAAGCTGTTGGATAGGGTCGAGGTCAGGGCTCTGTGTCAGTCCATCATTGACTTTCTTACTAAACTTACCCAATGAACTAGGAAAAGGAAAAAAGGGCCTTCCCCAAACTGTTTCCACAATGTTAAAATCATGGATAAGAAAAGTCACATACCTGTGTGTATACCCATATATTGTACTATATGTGCAATATTTGTTGCATTTTAGTCCTCTATTATGTGACTGTAAATAGCTTAAAATTAGAAAAGTAGAATTTATCGTGTATATACAGATTTCTAATTCTATTTAGAATTTTCCTAATTTTAAAAATTTCTTTCTACTGACTAAATACCGGGCGGCACGGTGGCTTAATGGTTAGCACGTTCTCCTCTCAACACTAGGGATTCCCGGTTCGAATCCCAATCTGGGTAGAGTTTCCATGTTCTCCCCGTGTCCGTGTGGGTTTCCTCCGGGTTCTCCGGTTTACTCCCACAGTCCAAAAACATGGATCAAGGTCAGTTGAATTCTCCAAATTGCCCCATATAGTGTGTGTCTGTGTGAGTGAGTGTGTGCCTAGTGATAGATTGGCGTCCTGTCCTGTGTGTATCTGTCCAGCGCTCGAAACGTTCTCCCCTGGATGGGCATGGGAAACCCCCCCACACACCACCCTAATAGAGGATAAAGCAGAAGATAATGGATGGATGGATGACTAAATACCTTTTCAACCTTTCTTCTGTATCTGCTGCTGAGAATGTGAATTTCCCCATTGTGGGACATCTATCTTATCTTATCTAATCTTATCTTAGGGACTGAATGATATCTCTAATTCAATGATTAAGGGGCGTGTCTTAATATTTTTGGTCTGTTCATTGTAAAAACTTCAGATTGTGTTTGTACTTTGTTTGAAAAATGCCCAACGAAAATAGAGATACAAGTCTTTGAACTTGTGATGTGAAGAAAGAGGGAAATATATTGGATGTGTGTGTGTGTGGGGCGGGGTAAATAAAGGTTCACTTCTGCTGATTCAGATGAAGAACCTCAAGAATCTGTAAGCTGATCCCTTTCGAGATATTGGCAGCCGAACAGTTAACATGAGAGACGAACAGAGATGAAAGTGCTGTTAATATCAGAGCTTAGCACGAGGTGGATCAGGCTGATTACAGTCAATACGCTCGTCCTTCAACAGCGCCGAGCCAAACAAAGTCCCCGGCAGTGTGTTCAACCCATTGTTGCATCAGGGAGGATGAGCCCCTTCAGTTCCCCCTTATTAAATCATACACTGTACGCCGCACATAGAGAACTGACAAGCCGAGACACGATCCGGCTACAAGCTCACTGCGTTTAGGTGTTAACAGCTTGGTGAAAGACAAGGAATAATGAAAGGTCTCCATATTGGATCAGTTCGTTTAGTTTGAATAGAAAAATGGATTCGGTGGTGATGTGCATGCGAGCGTTAGAACAGAATCAGAGTGGAACCTTCAACCCACAGCATCAGCAATAACCTGAGGCTCAGCTTGCACTCAGATAGCATACAGATGTGGGCCACATCTGCCTGACAGACAGCACTGATATTGACTATTGTGATATAAGGATAAAGTGATGTGTTCTGCTTACTGTACTCACACTGAGGGATTAGTCCTCCATATTTAACCCGTGCAGTGACACACACACACACACACACACACACACACTGATTGATGTGAGGACACGTGTCCAGAGTGGTGGGCAGTCCTGTATACGGCGCCTGGAGAGTAATTAGATCTTAGACCTTAGATCTTCAGCGCTAGTACTTGGTGGAACCGGGAATCAAATCGGGGAACTTCAGGTCACATGGTTGGTTTCTTAACCACAAGCCTATGACTACCCTGATTGTGAAGACATTCACTCGGCCCACATGGTCCAAAACACATCTGACCCCTTATTGGCAAACATCTACAAACAGAACCGGATGAATTGTGGGGACCCTGGAGGACACCCACACAGAGACAGGGAGGACATGCAGACTCAATCCCAGAACATTATATTGAGGCAGAAGCACTAACTGCTGCACCACCGTACTGCCTTTACTATTAAATAAACCTAATTAATTAATAAATAACATTAATAAACTAGGGTGGCATGGTGGTTAGCACGTCTGACTCTCAGCACTGAGGACCCAGGTTCAAATCCCGATCTGGGTGGACTTTCCGTGTTCTCCACGTGTCTGTGTGGGTTTCCTCCGAGTTCTCCGGTTTCCTCCCACAGTCCAAAACACGGGTTCAAGGTAAATTGGCTGCTCTGTATTGCCCCTATACATTGTGTGTTCATGTCTGTGTGTATGCTCAGTAATATATTGGCACCCTGTCCCTGGATGGGCATGGGGAACCCCCCCACGAGCATAGTAGAGGATTAGGTGGATGATAATCAGAAGGATATATAGTGATATTGTTTTGGCAGTACCTGATTCCCTAAAGTCACATCTTCTGTGTGATCATTTATAAATCGTGGTCGGAAACTTTAAACCCTTTTAAATGTTTGTAGTTCATAACAGTTATTCATTATTGTGTGGGAGTTATAACACTGTGCCATGTACAGTTCCGCTATCAGGCTTACAGCTTACAGTAAAGTCTGTAAGCCTTATAATTATGTAATTTCAACTTAATAAATAATAATTATTATTATTATTATTAGAGAAAGTACTAGATACAAGGTTTCTCAGGTTGATGTATTTCACACAGTGTCTCCAAAACAAGAGCTTCAGCGCCATTAAATTCATATGATGAACTTGGACTTCAGCTATCAATCAAAAGTTATGATGTCACAATGTAGAAGTATGAAAATCTATAATAGACTAATTAAAGGTGTAATCCAGGCTGTTAATACTCATCCATTATCTTCCGCTTTATCCTCTATTAGGGTTGCGGGGGGTTCCCCATGCCCATCCAGGGAAGAACGTTTTGGGCACTGGGCAGATATATCCAGGACAGGGCACCAACTATTGCTGGGCACACACTCACTCACACAACACACTCTATATGGGGCAATTTCGGGAATTCAAATGACCTTCATCCATGTTTTGGACTGTGGGAGGAAACCCGAGAACCCGGAGGAAACCCATGTGGACAGGGGGAGAATGTGGAGACTCCACCCAGATTGGGATTCGAACCAGGTATCCCCAGCACTGAGAGGAGAACATGCTAACCACTAAGCCACCGTGCCGCCTGGCTGTTTATATATTACCATAAATAGAATGACATCAGAATCTCAGCTGTATTTGAGTAAATGCAGTATAATGAACCCAGAGTAATTCAGCTTTCTGTAGGAATCTGATCTATTAATCTCCCGGCCAAGAAATCACTGAGGCTTGAATTCACCCCAGCCGCCACAAATCCAGAGCAAACACTCCCAAGATAAACAAATAGAGAACTTGCAAATACAGTGTAGGTAGAGGAATAAGCCAGAGTTAACTCTCACTGACGACTGCGTGACTGAACTGATTACAGCCGATAGAGTTCTGAACGACTAAAGTCGTTAATCCGTCTGTGACCTCATCACTTCTTCGGTGTGTTAATACTGAGACCCAGGGGCGTCGTTAGACCTGGGCTTTCAGGGCTATAGCCCCGGCTCAAATGAGAGCAGCTTTCTCTGCAGCCTCTCCTCTAGCAGCGGGACCGAACGATGGAGTCACCATCAGCTGTTTGTTCTTCCAAGCTCTCTCTCTGTGTGTGTGTGTGTGTGTGTGTGTGTTTGAGGGAGACAGATTTTTTTTGCCAGTATCAGGAGTAAAGTTACCGTAATAACTGTATGTTGCCTGTAAAGAGCAACTCCTCAGCTTTCAGAAACCATCAGAATTTTTTCTCACCGCAAACTGTCGCAAAGTTATGATATTTAACGCAAAACCTTAAAACTGTCTCATCTGCGACGGACTCGTAAAACAGATTCATGCTTTTCTGCCGAAGCTCAGGTTCATTTATTCAAACATTTTCACCCAAAACCATCATTTATTAGAACTGAATGTGCTCTCCACTGCTGACAGACATTTCATATGTCATTTAATTTTATCCAATATAACTAATAAATGATCATACAAAATGAATATAACAGTTTGAAAATGGATAAATACACTGGTGAATGGGCAATTTTTAAAGAGGACAGAGGGGGAATAAGGGCTAAAGCCTCTGATGTTTCTAAACCCTAAAAATGCCCCTGCTGAGACCGTTTTAATTCAAGATCAGATGCTTTTCAAGACACGCCAGCTTACAGGTAGAACGTTTAGGAGGGGTGCTTAGACGATTTTGCCCCGCTCATCCATCTCAAACAGACTACTGACAGCTCATCTCGTCACCGTTCGGACATTGTTCTATCCTTTAGTACTTGCCTGCAGCAAACAAACCCCAGCTCAATGTTCTGCCCCCTCCCTCCGTCCCACGAGGGGGTTACCCTCTGATTGACTCAATATAGCTTTAATTTGCCAAGAAAAGCGCTGAATGTTGGATGAACGTCACAGTTTGCCTTTAATGGGCCATAATTACTCATCCTGCCGCTTTTAAAGTTCAGTTCGTCAAGTTCGTGTAACTGCGTTTGCCAATAACCGATTCAACAGAGGGTTTCAGAAAGAATGTGCTACATACCTGCCCCTGAAATTAGAGGTGGGTGGGGACAGATTTAGGGTTTAACGCTGTTTAAGACTTTGCTGTAGTTATCTTATTAGCTTTAAACAGAATGCAGGGAGTTTGTTCTGCTCATGTTAAAGGAGCCTGGTCCTTTATAACAGTCTTTCCTGTGACTTACATTATGGATTATAGATTATTATATGTAACTCATCATGCTTACAATTTTGTATACGGACTCTGTACAAACTTGGTGGGTATTAATTCAACTTCTGTAATTACAGTGGAACCTCTCTTTTCGTTACTAATTCGTTCACAAACAATCAGAAAAATCCAAACTCTATGAAAACTGAGACACTTATTTCCATTTAAATTAATTAATTTGTTTAAGATTAATTTGTTTAATTAAATTATAATAAAATTTAATTCAATTAATTATATAAATTATATTGTACAGTATTTTATATTTTTTAAATACAAAATGTAAATAGTAAATAAACATGGAACAGAATGCCGTTCACATTTCTCACCATCTAACTGGTTTAGATCCAAATTAATAATAACGTTTCGACATCTTTCATCAATTGATTTAATTTTCTACGTCATTAATTTTCTTTATCGCTTCCTTTTTCACCACAATGAAACTTATCGTTGAATTTTCGTACATACGGTCGATTTCAGCTATCTTAATGCCACTCTCGTATTTTTTAATGAATTCTTGTTCGTGTTTTTGCTATTTTTTTGATAGGCTGCTGCTCTAGAAACTTTTTTTCCTCCCGTGATGGAGTTAAAGCTAAAGTGTTACTTTTACTCAGCAAGGGAAATGGGAACAATATGATTTGTTCACATCATGTGAACACCCTGATTAAATCCGAAGCAACCAGAGAAAACAGAGACGAAATCGATGAACACCGAATCTGGTGATATCCCAATGAAAGCCAATGAAAACAGAGTTCCACTGTAATTAACATAGTTTTGAATCCGTTACTGCCTCTATAAGAGCAGTATTCTTATAGTGGACAGTGTTGAGTCTGATGTGGGAAACTGGTTTATTAAACAAGTGACATTCTATATGTCTGATTTTAAATAACATGGACACACAGGCGTCCCACAAAGGTGTTATTTAAGGCCTCTTTAGTTTGTCACTGAAACAACTGCAGGAAATCAACATCAAACATAAAGAGAAATAATTATAGTTCTTTATTTTTTAGAATTAAAGGCCTTTAAAATTAATCGCGATTTTGAGATTGACCTGCCATTTAAATCTATATCAATCCAGAGGCTGTGATCAGATGACATCATGTTCACAGAAGGATGTTCCTTAGAATTTATTAAAAACATTCTGAATGTCTGGTTTCAAATAACATACAGCAGTTTTAACTCAGGCATCCCACAATGGTGGTACATAAGACTCCTTTAGTTTTGTCAATGACAAACCTGAATGAAATCCGTAGATGGATTCTGATCACCACCCACATTCTTACAAAGTGTCCCTGACGCTATCTGATCTCCACCTTTGCAAATGGATAGAAACGGCGGGTTGTTTCCAGGCGTCTGCGGTCGGCGAGGCCAGAGCGAAACACAAGGTGCCAGAGGCCGCACTCTGTCCCGGTGGCAGGATGAAGGATGGTCAGTTTAGGGACGACACTATCACCTTTCAACGGCACGCAGAGTGAATGAGTGAAGTTCACGCTTGAGTTAAGTCAACAAACAGTTTAAAAGCCATCGTGGGAGGGGCGACTCCAGGCGACCACAAAGTGTGGACTCGGCCGCATGACTGACAAAAACCATGGCACCATTTTGGAGTGATGGATGCAGCAGAGGGGGGTTTTAAGGATTCGAAGGAACCTTTGTTTTACTATTACAGTGAATATAACATCAATTATGAGTCAATACATCATTAACAAACGTTAATTAATAATCAATGGAGTTCCATCTGCACAAATAGTAACGATAACTAATTATGAAGGAACCCAAACTGGCTGAACCAATCAAATCAGAAGAAGAGAGAATAAGAACATCCAGGTGAGCTGCACTCACCGTCCAGGTGGCTGACTTGGCGGTGCTGGACTGCTGGAACGTGACCTCGAAGCCGTGCGGTCCGGGGTAGTCGGTGTTGGAAGGAATGGCGGGGGCCGGAGACATGGCTTCGAACGTGGAGTTGGGCTGGGAGTACGGCGATGGTGTGGGGACGTTCGAGGCTGTCTCGGAGCTGTATGGGCTGGTGGACGCCGGACGGTTCCCCAATCCCTGCTCCATACTGCTGTTCAGCAAACTATACTGAGACTGAAGCATGAGAGAGAGGGAGGTAGAGAGAGAGAGAGAGAGAAAAGGAGGGAAAGACAGGTAAGTCAGCAGGAAGGAGGGAAGAAGAGGAGGCACAGGTAAATTTGGGAAAGAGGGAGGGGATTGGGGTCAAAAAGCTGTTAAGGAAGAGTACAGGGAGGAGGGGAAAGCGAACACACGGGTGTTTGGAAGACGAGTGCTCAGCTCCGGGATTTGGAACCGCACTCCCAATGCTTCAGGAGTCTGTAATAATCTTTTGGACATCTAATTGCCCGCCATAGCACCTCCATCGTGGATTTTTACAGACACTGGGGTGACCCACTGATATAGAACTGCACTAATGCAGGAGGCAGCACCAGTATAAACCTTATATACGACTAATTTGTGGGGCAACCAGTGAGACACAGTGTGATGCATAAGGTCGGACAGATGACAGTTTACATACCCTGTATTTGTACGGGGGTGGGGGGGGGGCTTGGTTTCCCATAATCATCCGGATGATAGCATTAAGGGCGCTGGGCAGATACACCCAGAACGGGTGGGTACACACTCACTCACACATTCACACACACACACACACACACACACACAAACACACACACACACACACACACTACATAGGGGCAATTTAGAGCAGCCAAGTCACCAGAGTGGGATTTGAATCTGGACCTCCAGCGCTGAGAGGCGAACATGTTACCCCCTACTGCACCACGCCACAAAAATACCTTATTTATTTATTGATTTATAAAGTGCAGCTGGGTATTAAAATTCAAATGTTAAATTTAAACAGGGCAATTTATTCCAACAACCTCAACTCTCTATTCAGAAGTAATAACTAGAACCTGTCATGGACAAAAGTATTAAGACAAACCTTTTACTCACTGTAATCCATCAGTGCCCGACCTCAATAATGTTTTTTTGGATATGATATCTCCACAGACACTTCAAATTCTTGTAGAAAGCTTTTCCAGAAAAGTAGAACCTGCCATTTAAGATTCTTATTGGATGATAACTTATTTCTAACTTTAAAACCTTTGCTGTTTTATATTTAATAATGTTATCTGGATCTGAGTTAAAACACTCTAACTCACAAGACAGACTGTACAACCCGAAGCCCAGCACACTGTTGTCATATAGCAGAAATGTAAAGCGTTGTTTACTCACTGACCTCTGAACCAATCAAAACCATCACGTAAAACATCAAAAAAAAGAAGCAGCTCAAGGCCTTTACCTTCCTCTTCACATAGTACATCCCGACTGCAGCCGCTTCTCTGAGCTGTGACCCTTATGGGTAGCCTGAGTGCGAATGATTCTGGGGATGGAGGACAGGAGGCTCACACGGTCCTGATCGTGACATGCCCTGAGCTAGACCACAACACGGGCACAAGTATGTACTTGCAGTTAAATACCTGCTCCGAATCAAAGCCGAGTAAACGGCTCTCAAAGGTTCTGGTATGTGAGAATAGGACAGCCAACGGGAGCACAGAGCGACTGAGGACCGAAACCAGGTTCAAACCAGGTTAAAAAGAACCAAAATCTGTGTAGAAACTGAAAAACTGTTTTTTTTTTTTAAAATGTGTGATATTCAAGGTTTTTCCTGTGAGAACAAAGTAAACAGACAAGTTTGCTGAAAGTGGAACATTATTTTAGTTCCTTTAAACGTATTCTTTAAGTCGATTTTAAGTCGCTAATATGATAAACTTATTGTGTCATTTATATTTACGATTAATTGCAAAAACTTAATCGTCTCATCCCTAGTAGCCGAGGGCAGCACAGTGGCTTAGTGGTTAGCATGTTCTCCTCTCCGATTCCAGGTTTGAATCCCAATCTGGGTGCTTTCCATGTTCTCCCCCTGTCCAGGTGGGTTTCGTCCGAGTTCTCTGGAATCCTCCCACAGTCCAAAAAACATGGATGTGTTCTCCAAATTGCCCCATATAGAGTGTGTCTGTGTGAGTGAGTGTGTGCCCAGTGATAGATTGGCGCCCTGTCCTGGGTGTATCTGCCCAGCGCCCGAAACGTTCTCCCCTGGATGGGCATGGGGAACTCCCCGCGACCCCAGTAGAGGATAAAGCATGCGGTGGAGACCCCGATGTCCATCCATCCATCCATTATCTTCCACTTTATCCTATATTAGGTCTGCGGGGGGCTTCCCCATGCCCATTCAGGGGAGAACGTTTTGGGCGCTGGGCAGATAGACGCAGAACAGGGTGCCAATCTATCGCTGGGCCCACACTCACTCACACAGACACACTCTATTTGGGGCAATTTGGAGAACTCAATTGACTTGATCCATGTTTTTGGACTGTGGGAGGAAACCGGAGAACCCGGAGGAAACCCACACAGACACGGGTGAATCCCTAGTGCTGAGAGGCGAACATGCTAACCACTAAGCCACCGCGCCGCCGACCCTGATGTCATATACGATATTTATTCTGTAGATTGTTTTTAAATTAGAAGGGTGACAGAGACAAAGCCAGGGAGCCACAAAGAGCATGCCAACATTAAAGACAATAAAGAACGGGGTGAACACAGACTGATACGTCGTATGGTAAATGGAGCTGATAACATGGGCAGTAAGTGTGGAGGTGATTAGGACGCGGCGGCTGATCAGTGAACACAACGTTAACAAGGCAGTGAAACCGTGGCACCATAGAGGTGAGGCTTAGGAAGAAAAGCGTGTGTCTCCGGGGCATCTCAGTTGAATGCAGTTCTAAAGGGGAAAGCTTTTTAATTGTTTTTATTATCTATAACACTGTAATTGCTCTTAAGCCTTTTGGGGCTTTATGTACATCTGCCCACTCAACTCACCATGTTCCTCCCCTTAATAAAGCTTTGAAGGGTTTTTTCTTCCCAAACCGGGGGCTTTCCACACAGGTGGGGAACGAACATAAACCTGCACTGTCAGCTCCCAGAATGTTTAACATGAGGGGGGGGGGGGGGGGGGGGGGGGGGGGGGGGGGGGGGGGGGGGGGGGGGGGGGGGGGGGGGGGGGGGGGGGGGGGGGGGGGGGGGGGGGGGGGGGGGGGGTGTGTGTGTGTGTGTGTGTGTGTGTGTGTGTGTGTGTGTGTGTGTGTGTGTGTGTGTGTGTGTGTGTGTGTGTGTGTGTGTGTGTGTGTGTGTGTGTGTGTGCGTGTGTGTACATATGCAATTTGAGCATTCTTTCTGATTTAAAGGATTAAGCAGAGGACTAATGCAGATTCAAACATCAGCTCAACTTTGCACCCTGTCACTCAGCAAAACTGAATCTGGCAGATGATTCTGATTCAAAGGGAATCAAATGAAGCTAATTGATTCCTCCAATCAATCACTTTTAACTCTATGAGCAGGGTCAGCGGAAAGCTGTGTCCAGAACAACAGAACATTACAGGGAATCGTGGATTCTCTGAACCCTTCTATCCTATTCAAATTCACAGTGGTTACTGGAGCCTATCCCAGTTTTAATAATGATACAGGTGGGAAAACAGAACCATAGCCCTATTTAAGTCACATCTGAACACATATTTACACCGAGGGGAAATTAAGTATTCCCATAGACTCGATGAAATGTGGAGAGAACATACCAAACTGCACAGAAAGGGAATTCTCATTCAGGCTGGGAATCAAACCCATTTTTGTCTTGCTGTGAGGGGGAACATACATTATTTTATTTATTACATAAGTATAATTCATTAAAACAAAAATCACATAACGTTTTACTGAATTTGCTTCGTTTCCTTGGTTACAGAAGAATTCTTTAAAAATAATGATTTTTTAAAAAACATTTTTAATTGGTTGCTCCAAATTGCCCCTATATATATTGTGAGTGTGCAGCCACCACCCACCCCCCAGTATAGGATAAAGCGGAAGACTATCCTATTAATGGATTTCTTTTATTGTCTCTATCTAATCTAAAAGATCAAGAGAATGATCTGACACTGATAACCAAACTGTAAACATGTCTTTAAGCCCCCTGGATGCATCTACATCGGTTCTCCACATCTTATCAGTTCTTTGACATGCTTAACTGCGAGGATGAAAAGCCAGTCAGTGGAGAAAAAAGAAACCAATGTGGGCCGCATGACATCATGCTGCAGGTCTTTAGAGCATGCTCGGACACATCTCTGATGGGTGAACCAGGGTGCAATCACCGTGGCAATGTATTATAAAGTGGGAAAATGTCGCCCTCCACTGTGCAGGTGAGGCAGTGCAGCACTGGGCACGGTAAATTCGGGTGTATTTTGCATAGCGTGATGTTCAAATAAAAAAAAATAGTATTTTTATTTTCCCTGCATTAGATATTCATATTGTGTTTTGATTAAGATAATAAAAAATAAAATGAGTATAAAATGAGTAAGGGTCACACATTGTGGCCCTTTGAAATTGTGGCAGTCAGAGGCGTGTGGTGAAGGGACCAGCCTTGCGACCTGAAGGTTTCTTGATAGATCCAGCCTAACAGCATAATGTATACATGACCAGCATCCAACCAGTATATTTTTTGTGTGAGTACTGTCATTGTCGCCATGACTACTAATATATGACATTAAGGGACGGTGGCTTAGTGGTTAGCACGTTCGCCTCTCAGCGCTAGGGATTCCCGGTTCGAATCCCCATCTGGGTGGAGTTTCCATGTTCTCCCCGTGTCCGCGAGGGTTTCCTTCGGGTTCTCCGGTTTCCTCCCACAGTCCAAAAACATGGATCAAGTTAATTGAGTTCTCCAAATTTGCCCCATATAGACTGTGTCTGTGTGAGTGGGTGTGTGCCCAGCGATAGATTGGCGCCCTGTCCTGGGTCTATCTGCCCAGCGCCCTAGACGTTCTCCCCTGGATGGGCATGGGGAACCCCACCGCGACCCTAATAGAGGATAAAGCAGGAGATAATGAATGAAAGAATGAATAGATGACATTAGTGTTATGCAACAGGTGAGCTACACCATCATGATATCCATCCATCCATTATCCTTTGCTTAATCCTATTCTGGGGGGGGGGGGGTCCCCACGTCCATTCAGGGAAGAACATTTTGGGTGCTGGGCAGGTACACTCAGGAAAGACGGCCAATCTATCACTGGGGACACACTCACCCACACAGACACACACACTATATGGGTGTAATTTAAAGCAGCCAGTTCACCTTAAATCCATGAAATCCAGAGAACCCGGAGAACACCCAAGTGGACGCTGTGAGAACATGGAATCCCCAGATTGGGATTTGACTGTGCTAACCACTAAGCCACCACGTAGCCCCATCTGAATTATTCATAATCATCCTGTTAATTATAATGTTGTGCCTTTTTAAAAAACAGTTAATAACTTTTAACTCATCAAATACAAAGATCTGGATAACAGATTTCTATAAAACCATCTGGTTTTTAAAATATAATTTAAAAAATCACTGTAAACCGAGAGAACAGGTCCAGGTCCCCAATGTCATCAGCATCCGGGAATTCAGCAGTCAAACCATGCAACAGTTACATCAGAGCAGGTCTTCATGAATCAACTCAGCAGCTCATCTTAACCTCTACATTAAAGCTTTAACACAATCCAACCTCAAAAAGATCCCAAAATCTACCACGTAAAAAAAAAAAGCTGACAAAATGGTAAAAAAAGACTCCACCATCAGCTCATCTAAATATTTCATTTAAAGAAAGTTTGCAAACTTTTGCCAATTAATGGCTGAGCACACAGGACCAACCCTCTGAGCTCAGTCTATTAAAGCTTCCTTACCTGATGATCCGCAGCATCGGCACCCAGCATCGCAGCGCCGTCCGACAAGTACCCCTTAGGTTGGTCAGGTACCCCTTAGTCAGGTCATGTGACCTCAGCCGTACAGGTGAGCGGTGCAGGCGCTACTTTCCTTTTCTCCCCTCCAGCCCGACACTCGGCACTTGTGCAGCTCTGCGCAAGTGTTCAGGGCAGTGCGAGGACTTTTTCCCTATATTCCTCCGCCTGTCCCGGCCCTGTCAACTTCTAGCTGCAGCTAACAACAAATCTTGGACCTCCCACTTTTTGGCCTCATGACTATTTATTAAAATGAAAAGGGCAGGTCTGAACTTGCCCGCTGATGGATTGGACCATACCAGTGTTGTTAAGGAGGGGACAGGTACAAGAGCGTATTTGCAAGTAAATAGCCTTATGCATGATGTGGAGAACACTCAAAAATTCAATTTCACATGATGCAAAACCTCTGTTTAAGCCACTGCAGCTCCATAAGGCAGCGTTGCTGACGGGGAGCGCAGAGTGTGTTCTCTACTGTATACAGCACACATGGAAAAAAAAACTTTTAGCCTTAAAAACAATCAGAAATTACCAATACAATTATATTCATTGAGCAGTAGCTCAAGTACATGGTGCATAATGACTGGAAAAGGTAGTTGGGTTGCCAGAGACAGTTAATCCATCCATCTCCACCTCTTAACTCCTCACTCCACCCCCAGCCCTATCAGCACGTGTGCCCCAGATGGAAAGAGCAGGGAGCAGCAGGTGCCATTTTCCTGGCTCGCTTCCCTTTCTAATTAAGCCTTTAAAACCAGCCCTCTTTAAATCCCAGGCCGTCGGTGGGCCCGCTGAGAAGAGGGAAAACACAGGGCAGGAGAGGGAAACCTGGTCCTGAGGAGCGAATCAGCTTTTATATGGAGGGAAACGCAAGCTGGCCTGGGAAAACGGCAGATTGCAGGGATGCGGTGTTTCATTAGTTAACACATCCTTCCCAGGGTTCATATTAAACCCTGACATGATGATCCGGAGGTTCAGTACAAGCATAGAACAGAGCATTAACATAGAACGATACGCTGTCTGTGTCGAGACTGTGAGTAAAGTCACCCCGGCATTGTTTAGTTGGATGTTCGCATTATTACAGCAGCTTCATTCAAAGAGTCACCATCACAAGGAGAGATTTGACTCCGAATGCTCTTCCTGATGCAACCCTTTTATTATCATTCCCAACGTCAAGCACAAATAAATCTCTTCATGTTGTCCATTGGGGCGGCACGGTGGCTTAGTGGTTAGCACGTTCTCCTCTCAGCACTAGGGATTCCCGGTTCGAATCCCCATCTGGGTGGAGTTTCCATGTTCTTCCCGTGTCTGCGTGGGTTTCCTCCGGGTTCTCCGGTTTCCTCCCACAGTCCAAAAACATGGATCAAGTCAATTGAATTCTCCAAATTGCCCCATATAGAGTGTGTCTGTGTGTGTGAGTGTGTGCCCAGCGATGGATTGGCGCCCTGTCCTGGGTGTATCTGCCCAGCGCCTGAAATGTTCTCCCCTGGATGGGCATGGGGAACCCCCCCGCGACCCTAATATAGGATAAAGCGGAAGACAATGAATGAATGAATGTTGTCCATTGGCGGGCGGCATAGTGACTTAGTGGTTAGCACGTCACCTCTCATCGCTGTGGATCCAGGAATCTGATCTGGGTGGATTTTGCATGTTCTCTCTGTGTCTAGCTGGGTTGTCTCTGGGTACTCTGGTTTTCTCCCACAGTACAAAAACATATATGCCCCTATAAAGTGTGTTTGTGTGTGTGTGAGTGAGTGAGAGAGTGTGCTCTGTCCTAGTGTATCTGTCCATCACCTATAACGTTCTACTCTGGATAAACATGGGAAAAACCACCCTAAAACCCTAAGCGAAGATAATGGATGGATAGATAATCCACTCGCATGACCTTAAAGAAAACCCTCACAGGCATGGGGAGGACATATAGACTCCACCCAGAAGGCTCACCAAACCCATGAATCAAACTCAGGACCTTCCTGCCATGAGCCCATACACTGGCTTTGAATTTTTATAATCACTGTGACGTCTTGCTAAAGGGTATGCCCCTATGTGTTGTATGTTCTCCCCATGTATGCATTGCTTTCCGCTAGGTGCAATGCATTTTATAACACCTTGCATTCTGATCGTTGTCCGGCCAGTGCCCTTTTTTTAAGCTATTGAGTGTTGCATGGTCTTCCCATGTGGGTTCCCTTACCACAAAGCATGTTTATTTGTGAATATGTGTGTGAATGTGAACTGCTGGTCTGGTGTTTTCGCACCTTGTATCTATTCATCACTGGGATAGGCTGCTGTTTTCTCAGCTTAACCTCAAATATGATATTTAACGAATGAATAAATAGATGAGTGAATAAGAACTCCAACCCTTTAATAGTTTAAAGTGACATAAATCTAACTGATTATTGGAAAGTGAAGAGAAAAGTGTGGTCTCTCTCACCATGACGTTGTCATTCAGGTCTCTCATATGGTAGACGTCCATGCAGACCTCGGCCCGAGTGTTGGGCACGTTGCTGGACGTCCCTCTCTCTGCGTGATTAGTCTGGGGAAGTTCATAGTAAGTGCTGTCGGGTTCTCTGAAAAGCACAAATGATAGTGAAGCGTGGCGATTAAACGGCGGGGAGATACGATCATGAAAATGCTCATAACTACAGATTAAAGATGGAGGTATATTCATAAAGGCAGCACTCACAGACTGCTCCATAGGTGTTCGAAGGTTGTACCCTCATCACTATTGGAGGCTTGCGACATCTTGGACATGGAGTGCTCCACCGTCGGATAGATGACACTGTCACACACAGTGGGCATTATTGATTATCTGTATGATTTGAGATATTGATGATATTTGAGAAATCATTACAATCTACAACGCTCATATTTCTGTTTCTACAAAGACACCCAAAGACTCGAACCCGATATTTAAACTGAGGTGCCTGTGTGGTTGGGTTGGAAAGCAATTTCCACCCAGCCTCCCCGAGCTGCTTCCCTCGTCTAAATCCCAGCAGGCTTCTGGACTGGATGTGCAGACTCAGAATCAGGGTGTCGACTGTGACAGGCCTGAACCTGCCTGCCGTCGTTCCGATGGGACCGCAGAGCCACGTGGTGTGGGACACACTTCCATCCTCCTCCACTTTCAAACACAAAATTAAGCCTGACTTCATCACCAGACCCCCGAACCCACGTCTGGGTAATCTGGTCCAGTTCATGTTGTGTAAGATGGACATCAGGAAGTCATTTTCACACCTGGGGGGGGTTTCTGGATGATGTGTTAATTATTTTTGTCGCATGGAGCCTGAGCTCGAGCCTCAATGCATTTTGTAGCCAGGTTCTAAATTTTTAAGTTGTTTTTGTTGTTTTGACATCAGTTGGGATGATTTGAAGTCAGTTTCATGGTGTATAGTTGAATTGAGACTACCTTTATTATATCCTTTTAGAGTTAATGGTATTTTTTTTGCCTTAAATCAAAACTTTGTTCATTTTAACTCGGATTCCACATTTCCATGTTTTCTCATCTCACCTCTCATTTCATTATCTTCCACTTAATCCTCTCCTAGGGTCTGGGGGGGACATGCCCATCCAGGGGAGAATATTTCGGGTGCTGGGCAGATACACCCAGGACAGGGCGCCAATCCATCACTGGTAACCATTACACTCACACAGACACTGTATAGGGGCAATTTAAAGCAACTCTAAAATGCAACATCTGGACACCACCCTGTTTCGCACTCTGGTCAGGATGGATACCCAACATTGAAAGTTGAACTTGCCAACCATGATGCCACTGTGCCATCCTCCAAATATATTTGTTAAATCAAAAGTAAAAAGCATCCACCCATTGAGAATGTAAAACAAACCCAGGTCCTTCTGACCGAGTCGGAGGTGCTACCTCCTTGCTACCATGCAGTCCCATATCATGGCTTCATATTCATCGGAAAATACTTTTTAAACCATTGTCAATCTTTAAAAGCAACTAGCAATTAAACAAACTCATCTGTAGGTTCTTTCCAGAGGTGTAACTTGCATTGTTCCGTCCTCCATTGCCAACCTTTATTTGTCTTATAATTATACTTTTGTTCATGTAGTGTTTGTTCTACAGGTGGCTTCACAGGCGACTCATTTTCTACTTCCAATTAACACACATTAAAAAAGGCAACAGCATATTTTAGTCCCAGTGGAGCTTTGCTTTCATTTGGAGCAAAATAACACCGTAGTTCAGTAATAAACTCAAACCAGTTAACTGTAAACCATTCATCTGTTATTGATTGTGGAAGTTAGCAAACCTTTCTTAAAAACTCTATTTGCATAAGAACTATTATTAAAACCGATCACAACAGGTGGATCATTGTCACGGAACTTTATAATAGATAAAGATTAGGGCAAAAACATATCCAGGGCTGTAGGTGGTCCTGTAGAACTGTTTGTATGAGTGTAATTTCACTTTAGAGTTCTTAAGAAAGGTTTGCTAACTTCCAAATTCAATAACAGGTGACTTTACATCAAAACTAAAAGCATTCTGGCAGTATTAACTGGGGTTAACTTGCTGCCACTCCACAGGACACTCTTGCAAAAGAGCTTTATAATGTCAATGAGTTTTATCCTGGTAAAAAAAATAAAGGTTAAATAAAATAAAATAAAATAATGCTGCGACTATTTGTCCACATTGTACAGGACTGTGCCTCAGTCAAAAGGGCCTTCCTTAAATTGATCCCACAAATTCAGAAACAGAGCCTGATGTGGAAATGATGGGATGATTTATCATTTTCTAATAATCATAATAAAAAAAAAGATTTACTTTACCTATCAACTATGCAATAAAATACATATTATATATACACACACACACACACACACGCACACACACACACACACACACACACACACACACACATATATATATATATATCTGTCTTAGTGGTTAGCATGTTCTCCTCTCAGCACTAGGGATTCCCGGGTTAGCACGTTCTCTTCTCTAGGGATTCCCGGTTCGAATCTCCATCTGGGTGGAGTTTCCATGATCTCCCCGTGTCCACGTGGGTTTCCTCCGGGTTCTCCGGTTTTTTCCCACAGTCCAAAAACATGGACCAAGGTCAATTGAATTCTCCAAATTGCCCCATATAGAGTGTGTTTGTGTGTGTGTCTGTTTGAGATATATAATTACATATGAATAAAGTTCATTACAGTAGGAACGAGTACGAATGAAGAGTAATAAATGAGTAAGGTTTAGTATTTGCAGATTAAGACCTTTCTACGTTTTAGACGGTCCCTTAATGAAGTGTATTTATTAGAATAATTAAAGGTTGGTGAGTTTGATGATGATGTTTGTTAATATTGGCTTCGTCAACGCGGCGGCGCGCTTTCTTGCTGAGCAGCGCGCGCGTCCCTCATCACCCCGGTGACGCGCAGAAAGCCACGGCGTCTGCCCGCTGTGACGCGCAAAGGGGCAGATCAAGCGTTTGCCCTCCCTGAGACCCTGCTTCTGGTTTATATATATATACATATATGTATATATATATATAAATAAAGACCCCGCTACTGGCTGATAGAGAAGTGCGCTTTTTGTTTTCGGACCTGTTTCGAACTTTTTTTGCACGTACTTCTTACCTGTCTAAATTTTGGGATTCGAAGGCTTTTAGTCTTTAAACCAAAATGTATTTATAGTTCTTAAATCTATCAAATAAAAATCTGTATAATACGTGCGACACTTGCTAGCGAGAAATATAATAATATCCAAACCGTTTTTATGTTCACAATAAAGTTGCGCACTGAACTAGCTGCTGCCTTCGCCCCGAATTAGAGCCTTATTCCCCCGCCGGCCGTCGCCCTGAGACCCAGTCGCTGCTCCGCCAGCAGTTCCACACATGCAGACCCACGAGTGGGAATAAGCACGGAGAATTTAATTACCACACCAAGTCGACATATTAATATTCACACCTTTGGGTTTAGACACAAAACACAATGTCCAAAAAACGGACAAAAAAAGTTAAACACAAAAATATAGTGTTCCATTGATTCTGATCCACACTGAGCGTGAAAACGGAGCGTTAGATATTATAATAATAATAATAATTAACAGGCTTTTGATAATACCGAAATAAACATTCTGTCAACACTTTACCCAAGCTAACAAAATTTTACCGCCATCCATACCGACAACTGAAAAACTGAAGCCCCAGAATCCATTCGATTATGCAGAACTTGCAGGCCTTCACAAATGAGTTGGTTAAAGCAACCTTGACAACCGACACACAATTGCCTTCTCTGTTCACATGGAGAGGGAGTGAAGGTACACTAAATAATTCTTAAAATACCTGCAAGCTATTTTAAAATATTATTATTATTATTATTATTATTATTATTATTATTATTATTATTATTATTATTATTAGCAACAACAATAATATTAATAATAACATTAGACTCATTGTTTTTTTTTCTGCTCCTATTTAACAGTTATTAGGCTGTAATAAAATGTAAAAAATATTGTTTGACAGGTTCCTGATTTTAGATCTTAAGATCAACAAACAACAACCATCGATCAGTAAAGAGACGCACTGAGCCTCGAATGCGCTCATCATGTCCGAACTTTCCTCAGCAATGATTAAACCTGAACTCTGACCACTGAGCATCATCTCATCGACATCCTGACCACAAACAAACACTTACACGGAAAAATCTATAAGAAAACCTTCTTAAACCTCGTACAGATATCAGAAGGAGTGCAGCATATTAACAAAACGAATGAAACCGTAAGATATCGACGGTGTAGATTTAAATAAAGGAAAAGAATATAAAAAGCCTTTCCGATACTATAGTTATTAATATACTTTATGTAGGCTTGTATGTATAATAATAATAATAATAATAATAATAATAATAATAATAATAATAATAATAATAATAATAATAACAGCAACATTTTAATACAGAGTTCAAATTGTTTTACATTAAAATCTGTGTGCTGAATTATTATCGTCTATCAAAATATCACATCTGTAATGTTCAGAATATAGAACAACCTCTGGAGCCCAAAAACGTTACTAATAAATCCATTAAAACCACCCATAAAAGAAATGTATTTTATTTGATCTTACCTGGTTAAAAGAAATTCGCTTTCCAGTTTAAAAAAATGTCCTCAGTGGATTAAAATCTGAAAGCCAGTATCATTTTTTTGAGTTCTCATCACGGTTCACTTTAATAAGCTCCCCTTTAAATGATAGAGGTCTGACTTGGGGTTAAATCTGTGACGGGAGAAAGTCGGGGTAGCAGCTGATTGAGCAGGTTAGAGTAAATAGGTTTTGTTGGTAGCTGATGGGCAGGGTTGGAGAAATAGGGCTGACAGGAGGAGGCGTTAGCCGCCGTTTGGGCTCACACGAGCGGGAAACGCGACTCTCTCACCAGGGGACCACACAGCTCACCTGCTGCTGATCACACAGGGGCTGGCTGTTAACTAAGACTATTAGGTTTAAAAGTCTTAGAAAATCATTTCAAAAACACACACAATACCAAATATGACTTAAAGATAACAAAATCTCATACAAGTCGGATTGATTTATTACGTCATTAGACTATAAATGGGCCGCCTTGTTCGTATAGCCTATTATTTTAGGAATACATACAATATATTACCTTTCAATTTATAAATGGATGCAGGCCAATAATGTATATACATATTTCATAATTATTTTATTTAAATCATCGCATATGGAGATGTTTTAATTTAAGGTTGCTTAATTGAGCTTCGAATTAATCACCGCTGGATTAATCGTGTTAAAAATTACAGATTACAAGTAAAGTAAAGCTTTGCCGTTATAAGTATCACTGACACTGTTAAACCAGTTCTATCCACGGACGTCCGGATTACACTACATTTCCCATAGTTCATATGTGCAGCGCTGATTGGCTTTACGGATCTGTGACGTCTTCACGGCGTCAATCTGAATCCCAAACAAACCGTCGGGAGGAAACTGAATAGATGTGAAAAAACTAACGGCTGCAAACAGAGTGAATTCAGCGGCACCAGGTAAAACATTCAGCTCCGTTTAATGAGTTCTTCTGAATTATGCAGGAGTCTGGACTTTAGAAAAATCCGACTGAATTAAAAGTCGCTATTACTTATATAAATGAACCTTCAGTATTTTAGCCTGCATGCTAATGAGCGGTAACCGGAGTAGACGCGCGGTTTGAACGGAGTTTAATTAACATGTGCAGTCACATTTCTAATCGTTATCCCGACAAGCAACTTAATATATAATGACTATTTCGTTTTATGCTTATCAAACATCCAGACATACATTTATTTAATTATTCATTTATTAAGCTGCCTCTTAATTAGAGTCACGTGGGAAAACTACAACTGTGCCGCTGCAAATTGGATGAAAGGTAGACAAAGTCCCCGGATGAGTTTCCAAATAATGAGCACAAAAGTCTTGTTTTTGGAACAATTATATACATTTATCCCTCTTTATACAAATGTAGCCGCTGGTACGCTTATTTGAAAGGCTTTCTACAAATTTTTGGAGCCTTATTATGAACATCCATCCATTATCTTCTGCTTTATCCTCTATTAGGTTTCCCATGGCCATCCAGGTGTGAATGTTTCGGGCGCTGGGCAGATAGACCCAGGACAGGGCGCCCAGGACAATCTATCGCTGGGCACACACTCACTCACTCACACAGACATGCACACAGACACATGGGGCAATTTGGAGAATTCATTTGACTTGATCCATGTTTTTGGACTGTGGGAGGAAACCGGAGAACCCGGTGGAAACCCGTGTGGACACGGGGAGAACATGGAAACTCCACCCAGATGGGGATTCGAACCGGGAATCCCTAGAGAGGCGAACGTGCTAACCACCCCTGATTATGAACATATATTGTCTATTAACCTGGAAGAGCATTTGCTAGTTTAAACTTTTTTAAATTTTATTTTGAAGTTTGATTCCCTAAACTCTTCCCACACATTTGTAAGCATACAGATGATTACTGTGTGTTCTTATGTGCTTGATTTTATACACCCAATTTAATAAGCCTGTTGTTATCAATACATTTTTACTTATTGTGTATTTAGTGCACTTAATTTGTTTGAGGGGAGAACATGCGAATGACACACAATGACAAATCAGCTTAACCTTTACCTATTTCAGTATGTTTGTACATCTTACAATAATTACCAGTTGGTTGTTGGTATACTGTTAAAGAAGGATTTATTATGTTCTCGCCACGTCTTAATCTAAAAAAATCTTAATTTATATCTGGGGGGGGGGTACAGGATGTTCTGTTGTATAGGGTGTTTTCTCTACTGCTGCTGTACGAGTGTTGAGTCTTTACCAGCTCATCTGACACTAATTAATGTTATTTACAGTATATATAATCTAATTCAGGTTTTATCTGTGGGACAAACGTAAAAGTGGCGCCATCATGTGTTTGGTATCAGTTATGGCATTGTAATGGTTCCTCTCATTCCTCTTCATTATAAGTAATGAGACTGTTGGAGATTATTATTTTGTTTAATGAAAATTAAAGAAGCCAAAATCTTAATTCTCTCTCTCTAATCTCTAATCATTTTCAGATCTCTGACATGAATTTCTCTGAGCTTTTTAAACAGACCAATCAGCTGTGCAGAACCTCACCAGATGGAAAGTACTTGGTATGGAATCAGATTTAATTCTATTTATTTATTTCCTGAGCCAATTGGCCAAATTAAGGACATGTAAGATGCTAAAGCCCACCCCAGCACTCATGAGGGATCTCACAGGGTTGAAGGCATTCTGTTGTCTAAAATGCATGGATAGTGCTTAATATTCAATAGCTGTAGTGATGGGTCTGAATGACACAGCAGATAATAATAATACTAGTAATAATAATAATAATAATGAGCTGTTCTGTCTTTCACAACAGTGTTTTGGTGCCTACATCATTCTAATGTCCGTAAATAGTGCAGCTGTTACACAGTCAGTGGGGCTTGATGATCACAGCAGATCATCAGTGGATCAGATCCGTGTTCTAGGATTTGATAATATTTGCATATTCCAGAACTGTAATAATAATTCTTAAATATTTAAAACAGTTTTATTTAATGAACCTCTGTTTCTATTGTCTTGCAGGCCACATGTGTTCAGTATCGCCTGGTGGTGCGGGATGTCAACACATTGCAGATCTTGCAGCTCTACACCTGTCTGGACCAGGTGTCTCACATGGAGTGGTCTTCAGATTCGCTCTTCGTTCTCTGTGCTATGTATAAACGAGGACTGGTTCAGGTGCGTAGACCTTCTGTTTGTTTGTTTTTTCAACTTAGATGGGTAGATATTTAAGGAAACCGTGCGATTTGGGAAACTGGGACTGTGATGAAGGGCTAAATCTTCTTAAACTGTTTGGAATATGTCAAAATACATGGAGTGTGTGTGTGTGTGTCCTGACTATCAGAGTTAAATCAAACCCATAATGCAAAAACAACCCAAACCTTTTATTTATAAATTCCCTACAATGACTATAATTAATAGTCAAAGTAATTTAAACAAGAGACTAATGCTATTTGATACATGTAATAAACTAAAAACACAAAAATTATCCTGAAACCCGAGAGTCTGATGATCCACCTCTAGAACAATGTCCTACCTCTGTAACGGGAGCCAGCGCCAGTCTTTCATTTTGTCCCAGGCAGCGGTGAAATGATGTTCTGACTGCAGTGAGAGATTCTGCTCCTGTCGAGCTGGTGTTTCTAATAGCTGTTTGTCTGGGTTTGTGGCAGGTGTGGTCTCTGGAGCAACCAGACTGGCACTGTAAGATAGACGAGGGCTCGATCGGACTGGTGTCCTCGCGCTGGAGTCCAGATGGACGTCACATTCTCAACACCACTGAGTTCCATGTGAGTGTAAAGTCAGGAGAAGTCCAAACCTTGGCGTGTCAACTGTCGCTGCCGCGTAACCGTGGACCTGAAAATAGCTGGCATTCAGCTGGATCAGAGCTGCGAATGACCTCAAATAACCAAAGCATGTAGCCCTGAACTCAGTCCAGATCCTGTTCACTCCTGTGGGATATTAGACTGTCAGGTCAGAGAGGGGAAACTCCAGTAGTCCAGACTTACTGTTCAACTGAGTGTTTTAATGGAACCTTTTAAACAGAACAGACAGGATGGTTTACTTTGGGTTGCTGTGGAGTTCAGACACCTTGTCTATAGGGAATACACACCGTTATTTATTTATTTATATATTGTGTGTGTATGTATGTGTGAGTGTATGTATATATATATATATATAATATGTATTTATGTGTGAGTATATATATGTATGTATATATATATTATTTATATATAAATATATATATATATATATATATATATATATATATATATATATGAATAAATATATGAATAAATAACTGTATTCCCTATAGACAATGTGTCTGAACTCCACAGTAACCTAAAGTATGTTTTTATATATATATATATATATATAGAGAGAGAGAGAGAGAGAGAGAGAGAGAGAGAGAGAGAGCGAGCGAGAGAGCGAGCGAGAGAGCGAGAGAGAGAGAGAGAGAGAGAGAGAGAGAGAGAGTCGACTCAAGTGTAAAAGTGTCAGCCCCCTATGCTCAGGGTGTGCAGGGATAGGCTTCGATACCTGTAAAGGCTTTGAGCAGGATGAGCGGTATAGAAAATGAGTGAATGGCTCAGGGATGTTTTTAAGTTGTTTCATTTAGCTTTGTGTCACATCGCTGGTTTCATCATGACTTGTAGCTGATTGGATTAAACTCTGTGGTGCTCTGTGTGTTAACACCCAGCAATGTGCTGCAGGCGGGTTCCTGACCCGACCATGAAAAAACACCAGAGGGCTGGAGGGGAATTACATTCAAATCTCCGATGCTATCTTTTCCCCCTTCACTCCTCTGTCACTGTCTGCTTGGATTACAGTTGGATAGACAACCAGAGCAGAAGCTGCTGCTGTCTGAACTTGACTCCAAGAATCACTGACAGGTGCTGAGATGGAGAGCAGCTGTGTGGGGTGAAGGGGAGGTGCAGGGAAGCACAGGGTCTGTGGCATGTTCACTTTGTCTCCCACTCAATGCTGATATTGTCTGCGTGTCTTTGCCTGACGTGACCGTTCGCTGGCTGTTATGAGGGTGTGTGTTGAATGTTAATAAAATGTAAGAGGGTAAGCGTTCCTCTGCAGTAAGTCTAATCTGATGTCATCGTCACCTTGAGCTTGAATTTAATAAGGTTCAGGTTCAGCTGGTGTTAAAGGTTCGGTTTAATAATGTACAGTTTATTGTCAGATTAAGTTTCTTTGTTCTTGTGAAGTCTATAGACCAACAAAGGCTACTGAAATAGAAGACTGGAGGGTGAAAGAGTGGCAAAAATGTATTTTGGTACTGTGGACTGTCTTGTTCTGTTTTTTTTTTTATTTTTCATCCATTCATTATCTTCCGCTTTATCCTCTACCAGGGTTGCGGAGGGTTCCCCATGCCCATCCAGGGGAGAACGCTTCGGGCGCTGGGCAAATACACCCAGGACAGGACGCCAATCTATCGCTGGGCACACACTCACTCACACACACACTTGCGCACACAAACACACACTATATGGGGCAATGTGGAGAATTCAGTTGACCTTGATTCAGTTGACTTTTTGGACTGTGGAAGAAAACCCACGCAAACACTGGGAGAACATGGAAACTCCACCCAGATTGGGATTTGAACCGGGAATCCCTAGTGCTGAGAGGAGAACATGCTAATCACTAAGCAAAAAGGCCTTTTTTTTCATTTTATTTATTATTATTATTATTATTATTATTATTTTATTATACCCGGTTTCCTCTGGGTTCTCTGGGTTTCCTCCCACAGTCCAAAAACATGGATCAAGTCAATTGAATTCTCCAAATAGCCCCATATAGAGTGTGTCTGTGTGAGTGAGTGAGCCCAGCGATAGATTGGCGCCCTGTCCTGGGTGTATCTGCTCATCGCCCGAGACGTTCTACCCTGGATGGGCATGGGGAACCCCACTGTGACCCTAGTAGAGAATAAAGCGGAAGATAATGGATGGATGGAAGGAAAACTCTTTTTATATATATATATATATATATATATATATATATATATATATATATATATATATATATATATATATATATATTTTTTTTTTTGTTATAAAGAATATTTAGGGTTAAAATTCAGCAAAAGCTCAGCATAGTCATTTTTTAATTATTACATAATAATCGTATAATTAAGATTATTTCTTGGACAGCAATCATACCATTAAAATCTGTAATCGTCTCATCCCTACAGTTGCCCCACTGAGCGGTGTGCTCTGGAACAGAATAGGTTTTTCATTACACAGTGAATATTAACATTAAAGCTGAAGCAATGAAATGTATTATTAATCTGAAAGATTAAATAATAAATCTAAAGAGTGTAATGTCTTCGGGAGCCTCAGTCTAATCCCCTGCTGGCAGACAGGTCTATGTAAAGATTCCCACATATGCCACTCAAGCTTCCTGCAAACAAAAGGGGTTTCCCTCCATGAATCGAGCTGAATTGTTTAAATTGTTCATGTGTTCTATGCTGTATGAACTGTGTCTGACTCCACGAGAAGCCTGCTCTCTGCCAACATCAGTATTTGTCTCCTCGTGTGCTGTCGCTGGCCAAGACGCTAACGCCGGGTATCGGTTTCCGACTCATGGTCATCAATGCTCCACTGTGTTCCCGTGGCAGCACAGAGGGCAGCAGCTGTCAGAGTGCTGAATTTTGCACCGTGGCTTTAAACCCAGTGCTGACGCGCGTCTGCCTCGGCTGGCACTCTACACCGTGAGCGTGTCATCCTCAGCAGCTCTGCCGGCCGCCTGCATGTTCTGCAAAATACAGCGGAACATCTGCCATCTGCCTATTTACTGTCCTGACAGTTTTGGATTTTAGTTTCCTCGCCGTCTCACGCCGCTGAACCCCATAGTTCATCCTGTATAGCGGACGTGATGAGAGGGGTGTTCTCGAGAAGACACGGCCCTGTGTACATAATGCTTTCCGTGGAACTGAGATGGAGATGTGTTGTTCAGTGGAGCTTGATTTATTTATAGTGATGTTCAGATTTAACACATTAGTTATGACATTTTGGTTTTGGATGAATTTCTCAGATAAACAATAAAACATTTGCTTATTTTACTTCCTTTTAATAAGTAACATGTTGATAACTTGTATAATAATAATTGTGTTGCATGGGATTCATCATGATGTCTCTACCTTTACAGTTAAGAGTCACTGTCTGGTCTCTGTGCAACAAGTCCGTGTCCTACATCAAATACCCCAAAGCCTGTCAGAAAGGTGAGTAAATGTGTCTTTAGAGAATATACACTTGCCTCTGTAAGAGTCACCACTTTGTTTCTATTCTACTTGTCCATTTTTTCAACTTCACCCACCATAAAGATGCTGTAGTCTCTCTTTTCCCTTATTTCTAGGTATTTTTAGGGTTGTGGATGATTTTAAGTCATGCAGTGACACTGATGTGGTGGTGTTAATGTGTGTTGTACTGCTGGTTCAAGTGCCTTAGTGGTTAGCATGTTCTCCTCTCAGCGCTAAGGATTCCCGTTTCGAATCCCAATCTGAGTGGAGTTTCCATGTTCTCCCCGTTTCCGCGTGGGTTTCCTCCAGGTTCTCCGGTTTCCTCCCACAGTCCAAAAACATGGATCAAGGTAAACTGAATTCTCCATATTGCCCCCATATAGAGTGTGTTTGTGTAATCCCAGTGATAGATTGGCGCCCTGTCCTGGGTGTATCTGCCCAGCGCCCGAAACGTTCTCCATTGGATGGGCATGACCCTAGTAGAAGACAAAGCGGAAGATAATGGATGGATGCAAATTAGCCTTCTACCCTCATCCAGTATGTGACATTCTTTGATCACTGATTATGAATTAGATCAATATCAAACTGTGCATCTAGAGATGACTGACTGTCTCTGATTCTACATCTACAAGGCGGAGCACTAAGGTGGAGGTGTCTAATAAGAGTGTACAGTTAGTGTGTACAGGGTTTAAACTCCAGCGACACCGCTGTGTTGTTCACTCAGATCAACACAACCATCTTGTCAGTGTTACAGCAGTACTGAGAATCATCCTCCACCCAAATAATACCTGCCCTGTGGGGCTCCTCAACATTAGTGTTGAGGTCCCAGACTTAACATACTAACAGATAGACTACTGTAAAGTCAGGACTACAAAGTCCATCTATATAATCAGTGGAGCTGAAGGTCGTGTATTCTGTAATAATGTTAAACCTCTGTTTTAGGGATGGACTTCAGTGCGGATGGCCGCTACATGGCGATGGCTGAGAGACGAGATTGTAAAGACTTTATTAGTGTGTTTGTATGTGATGACTGGCATCTTCTCCGGGTGAGTGGTTGTCTTTAATTCCCTCATTTGAGCAGTTCAATGCTAAATAAATGTACAAAATCCAGACGTTTCACTAATTTACAGTATTGTACAGTACAGTTACAACACATGTCTCCTCTGGATTAGCATTTTGAGACGGAAACGCAGGATCTATCGGGGGTGGAGTGGTCCCCTAACGGATGTGTGCTTGCTGTATGGGAATTCTGTTTGGAAGTGAGCATATTACGTCTTTTATAATTTAATGCATGTGAATTAAGGTTACAGAAAAAGATTTATATTTGTTTTAAAAGATTCCTAATTTTTTATTGGATCAGACACAGCAGTGCTGCTGGAGTTGAAACCCTGTATTCACTCACTGCACACTGTATTAGACACCTCCACCTTATTTCCCCACCTGGTTGATGTAGAATCAGAGACAGTAGGTCATCTGTTGCTGCACAGTTTGTGTTCTTCATCCTCTTATCCTTCATCAGTGATCACAGGATGCTGCGTACAGGATGATAGTGGCTGGACAACACACACCAACACACCACCATCATGTCAATGTCACGGCAAATAATGCAACAGTAAATTGTGAATGAGTTAATTAACATGCCTGTCTTCTTACAGTATAAGATTCTGCTGTATTCCCTGGATGGACGTTTGCTGTCCACCTACAGTGCTTATGATTGGTCCCTGGGCATCAAGTCGGTCACCTGGAGTCCTAGTAGCCAGTTTCTGGCTATCGGTAGCTATGACGAGAAGGTGGGTGTTAAATTCTCTCTGTCCTCCATATGTTTGCTTTTCTCTCGTATCAGTTTAGCCTTAAATATTAAGTCCTATCCCTGTGTAGGGTAATATAATTGGTTCTATCTAATATAACAGGTACGGATACTGAACCATGTCACCTGGAAAAAGCTCATCGAGTTGGAGCATCCTGCTACAGTCACTTCCCCCAAAGCGGTGAGCCGTATTAACTTTGTATTGTGTAAACAATTGTTGTTGTTCCAGTAATTAACATGCTTTGTTGTGTTTGGTGTGTTATGGAACTTGGAATTTACCGTTTCTGTTCTTGTGTTAGGTTGTTTATAAGGAGGTGGAGAAACGGCCGGTGATCGGCGCCCATGATCTATCTACTCATCAGATGAGCATTGGAAGTTCACTCTTCAACGCACAGAGTAAATGTACGTGTTCTCACCTGATGCTACCCTTAAGCCAAAAGTACTGGGACACACCTCCTAATTAGGGCATTCAGCTGGTTTATTCAGCCCTATTAACACGGGTGTAGAAACTTAAGCACCTAGACATGTATTTTGACCCATGTTTTTGCACTGTGGGAGGAAACCGGTGAACCCGGAGGAAACCCACGTGGACACAGTGAGAACATGGAAACTCCACCCAAAATGGAATTCGAACTGGGAATCCCTATCACTGAGAGGAGAACATGCTAAGCACTAAGCCACCGTGCCGCCCCTGTGAAGATGAAATAGAACTGATAGTGTAAATCTTTTTTCCTTCCTTTTATTAAGTAACATAAACATAAGCGTTGCATTAACAATGTTAAGGCACTCTTACGATTAAATAATTGTAATTTTTTAATCGTGATTAATTGTCTAATCCTGTTAAACACCCCACAGACACTTAAGTCTTGCGGAAAGCCTTCAGTGAAGTGTGGAAGATCTGATGGCTGGAAAGGGAAGATGACTTTGAATGGGATATATTAAAAGCTTCAGTGGGTGTAATAGGAATGTATACTGTTGTGTGTAGTATGATTTAGTGAATTAGATCTGGTTAGTGGGTCTTGGTTTCATCACTCAGAGTTTATTTCTTAAGTTACGAGTGTGTGGGTTCACATGGGCTAATATTGTTCGCTATGCAGACGGTGCTGTCTCAGTCAGCAGAGTCTGTGACCTGGGGGACAGACTTGTTGACAGGGTCATTATGCATACCTTCACGACGCGAAGTCGACCGAACATTGAGAGAGTTCTGCGAATGCCTCCATATAAATCAGAACGGGGAAAAAGCACCTAGTGTCATCATGTTTTGAAACTAGATCTCTCTCTTAATCCTCCTCCCTTCCTGTAAAACTACCAAACCCCCCTGCGCTGCAGCATGTATACAGGCAAATACAATCCTGAGCAGAAAATAAGAGCCCAAAGCCAAAACATAAAACCTTTAATGCTTTAAAAAGACAATTTTGGGAGGAAGGGCATGGTGGTAGCTGAGTGGTCAGGGTGTTGTGTTATCAATCTGAAGGTTGGGGTTCAAATCCCAGGTCCACTGAAGTTAGCAGTGTGGGTCCTTGAGCAAGGCCCTTAACCCTCATTGCTCCAGGGATGTTGTGATTAACCCTTAATTAATAAAGTCGCTATGAATAAAAGTGTCTGCTAAATGACCAAATGGAAATTAGCATGAAGTAAACAAAATAACTTTGTATGAAAGTGATTCCCTTTGATGTCTGTAAGTATTTTCAGTTAGAAAAGATTAGCAAATGACTTGTTTATGAAGTTAGGGGGACAAAAAGGTTGTGTAAATAAATGTCCCTCTTTTTAGCTTCATCCTTCTGTAAAACGCAAATGGTGGCTTTTTAGTTTATTAATAAGACACAGCAGTGCAGTGGTTCGCATGCCCGCTTCTGAGCGCTGGGAATCAATGTTCGAATCCCCATCTGGATTAAGCTTCTATGTTTTCCCAGTGTCTGTGTGGGTTTCTTCTGGGTTCTCTGGTTTTACATTTACATTTAGTCATTAACAAAATATGGATCCCCCTCAAAATATGGATTCAAGGTAAATTGAATGTATAGTGCCCCCTGTGGGATTATAGACAAACTGCATTGTTTCTCCACCTCAAATTACATGACCATCAAGATAACAATGCATTGTAATAATGCCGGGCGGCACGGTGGCTTAGTAGTTAGCATGTTCTCCTCTCAGCACTAGGGATTCCCGGGTCGAATCCCCATCTGGGTGGAGTTTCCATGTTCTCCCCGTGTCTGCGTGGGTTTCCTCAGAGTTCTCTGGTTTCCTCCCACAGTCCAAAAACATGGATCAAGTCAATTGAATTCTCCAAAGTGCCCCATATAGTGTGTTTAAGTGAGTGTGTGCCCAGTGATGGATTGGCACCCTGTCCTGGGTGTATCTGCCCAGCACCCGAAACGTTCTCCCCTGGATGGGCATGGTGAACCCCTCCGCGACCCTAATAGAGGATAAAGCGGAAAATAATGGATGGATGTAATAATGCCAGTTTAAGATAAATTTAGTAGATGTTTTAACCTAAATCTTCTTTGGGATTCAGATGAAGTGGCCGCCCTCCCCGTCCAGCTGCCCGTGCTAAAGCCTGATCCAGACCGGGCCAACCCAAAAATTGGGATCGCTGCTGTTGCGTTCAGTGCAGACAGTCGCTATCTGGCTACAAAGAACGGTAAGAATCTAAACTACTGAGATTAAAATGATCACTTTTTATTACACTAAGTGGTACCCACAGGCTGTGTTCCATCCCTTTGCCCTAACTGGCTCCATTACAGGAGGCAACACCAGCTGCCCAGTGGTCTCTGGTATTTGGAGCCATTTGTTGCTTTTAGCTGCTGTGTAATTCCCCTTAATTTGAAACATTAAGCTGCCCCCGTCCAGACGCACACTCGCTGACAAGTGTCCTTTCCGGTTCAGCCTGGCTGTGGGGTGTTAATCACGGTACATACGATGAGCAGGATTGTCACTGTGCTTGCTGACCCTCTGCCAACTTTGTCTCTCAGACAGCATGGCGCAGTGTGTGTGGCTGTGGGACATGCAGAGACTGAGCCTGCAGGCTGTGCTGGAGCACACCGCCCCCGTACGCTGCTTCGTCTGGGACCCACGGCGGCCCCGTCTGGCCCTCTGCACTGGAACCAACAGGCTGTATCTGTGGTCCCCTGCAGGCTGCGTGTCAGTAAAGGTACCTGTGGAAGGTAAAGAGGCACAAATCTTCTAGTTATGAAAATAATCATTCAGCAGGAGCCCTAATTCACTTTACTGTACAGCAGAGTGAGGATATTGGTTCTCTACCAGACAACAAAATATTACAGGTACATAGCACGTCGAATGGATGATGCAGGAGGTCAGTGATCATCCACAGGGAGTTTGTTTCCCCAAAAAAATGTTCCTGTTAATGTTTTTTTTTCCCTTGATAAAATAAATCTTAACCACATTAGTTTGTCCAATATGAAGTTAAATAATCCCTTCAAATATGATCAGTAAAAACAGAATCTACCACCTAGAACATAGTACATATTGTAAAGACTAATTTCTGCGTAATTTTTATTTTTTTTTGTTATTCTGCATGCTTTTAAATGTTTATCTGACTGGAGTGGCATAAACTCCATACATCCATTATTTTCCGCTTTATCCTCTATTAGGGTCGCGGGGGTTCCACATGTCCATCCAGGGGAGAAAGATTCGGGCGCTGGGCAGATACACCCAGGACAGGGCGCCAATCCATCGCTGGGCACACACTCACTCACACAGACACACTCTATATGGGGCAATTTGGAGAATTCAATTGACCTTAATCCATGTTTTTGGACTGTGGGTGGAAACCAGAGAACCCGGAGGAAACCCACGCGGACACGGGGAGAACATGGAAACTCCACCCAGATTGGGATTTGAACCGGAATCCCTAGTGCTGGGAGGAGAACATGCTAACTACTTAGCCAGCGTGCCACCCGTTGCATGAACTCATGTTCCTTTATTTTTAAATACATGTGAAGTATGATGTCAAAAATGATTTAAATATCGATAAAGGAAGCAAACAGTTCAGTAAACATCACTGACCAATCAGAATGGATGATTAAGTTTTCCACAGCTTTAAGTTTTCTAAAATCAACTTTGCTGTGATTTTTAATTATTTTTTCTCCACTCAGATGTTCAAATCTTTTTTTTTTTTTTTTTTATAGTGAGCTACATGGAAAGTTGATGTCAGGTGTGAATATTAAATCTGCATGTTCTACAGTAGGATGAACTGTATGGACCCGTTGTGTTCTGTGTTCCAGGTGCTTTTCAGGTACAGTCCTTGTTTTGGCACTGTGATGGAGAGTCGCTGGTTCTGCTGGGGAAGGAGCAGCTGTGCGTCTGCTACATGGACTCCACCGAGGAACAGTGACAAGTATGTGACTTCATTAGAAGAAAGACTATCTGATCTCACAGTGCTGCCGATTCACACGCAGCCATTAAACCCACGGTAAAGACGAACAGTAGGGTTTATATAAGAACACTACCCCCCCCCCCCCACTCCAAAAAAGATTTCAGCTTAAACGGCACCATTCCAAAGCACTTTAATGAAACGCTATGGGTCCAAAAGCATCGCCTCACTGCTGTGATGCACCGGTCAGACTCAGACTCCTTAAGATTGGATGCTGGACATTTGAGTCTAATCTTGAGTTTAATCCTGAACCATAAGCTTTTATACCTTTTATAAACTCTGCAAATGTCTACTGTACGTCTTTATAGGCTCTAATAAAATGTTAAGGAAATCAACATCCAGCGTCGTTTCGGTTGCACTGAGTCGATCCAGTTGCAGAACGTAAAGTTGTTTTATTAACATGGAGCACAAACAGGTTCAACTGAGGTCAGCGGTGATGATGTAGCTGGAACAGAGACGTGATACGTGAACTAACAGCACAGTTCGACTGGTCACACGGCATGCGCCAACGTTCACATGCACAGCTTTACAAAAGAGTTTAGAATCATTCTGCATTTAATCAAAGGCATGATGGGAGACCCGTAATCAACATTCTCACTGTAAAGGCAGCAGGTTTCTGATCTCTAAAATGCTTTACGCTCAAAGGTTGCAGGTTCGGTTGTTTCAGTGCTGAGCAGGTTTGTATAGATGTGTCACTTTGTAGTCAGCACATGGTTATGTCTGTATCTTATTCCAGGTCTGAATAGTTATTTTAAAACAATATCTGCTTCCTCAGGTTCTGTGGACATGTTTCTGTTGGATCCTCTGATCTACGCCATGTTTTAATCATAATGCTGATGTTGCTACATGTAGCTTTGATGTTGTACAATTCCATTACTCTTTAGTATTAATATTTGAAAAAGGACCAACTGTAAAGTATGTCCTTTGTATCCCGACCTTACTGTGGTATTAATGTGCATTATTATTAGCTCACATGTGGCAGTGTAAGTGTTTTGACTCTTAAACCACCTGATAATCAGAAGATCCAGGAAACAAAATGGACTGATTTTAAAGCCACGGTATTCTTGGGGGTGTAAAGTGTAAGTTTCGTCACCATGCGGTTTTACAGCTTATTTTGTGAATGTCGTAAACTGATGCAATGTGATTCAGTTGAAGGCAAATCCAGTTTGAGGTGATTCACTCAGAAGGGCTTCACTCCAAAGTGACTCAGCTGGGGCGACTCTGAGACGGTTCACTTGGAGGTGAGTCAACTTGGATGCAACACACTTTGATACGATTCACTTTAGCGCAAGGTTCACTTCAGCACTCTGTCTCTCAGGAAGTGTTTTTAATTAAACTTATTAAATTTAGTTCTCACAGATTTAAGGTTCGAGCGAGAATGTTATCTAACATACAGACTGCATGCACACTGTTATGATTTGTCAGCATGTGTCACTTCTCGCTCAGTTTAAGCATTACCAATTAATTGAGCTTTAGTCTCCACCTGTACTTGAGCATTTACATGGCTTGTAAATGTACATGTAGTTATACATGAGGGTGTGGTAGCTCAGTGGTCAGGGTGTTGGGCTATCAATCTGAAGGTTGGGGTTCAAATCCCAGGTCCTCTGAAGTTATCAGTGTGGGTCCTTGAGCAAAACCCTTAACCCTCATTGCTCCAGGGATGTTGTGATTAACATTGTGCTCACCTTGTAAGTCGCTTTGGAAAAAAGCGTTTGCTAAATGACCAAATGTAAATGTATACTGCCACCTACAGCATTGGAGTGATGTTGATGCATCATTACTCCTAATCCGTTACACCCCCAAATTTTACCAGATGGTCTGATGATCGTACATGTAACTCAGGTTTGTAGAAGGACAATCTGAAGCAGGGCTTTTGGAGAATAATTATTTACAGGGCAGCTCAGTATTGGAACTGCTGTTCTGTTTAAACTGACTCATTTTTAGCAAGTTCTCATTGATGGATTAGTCAGCAGAACTTTAGACACCTGATGTTTAAACAACTGCTATGAAGTTGAGTTTGTTTTACTGTATTACATGATCTCAGGGGTTTAGTTTTAATGCTGCATTGATTGATTGAATGAATTTGTAAACAGGATCTGGGAACAGTGTCTGTCTCAAAGCTTTAGTAGGTTTGTTGTATTTGTGGTGGAAACTTGTCCAATCTGAGCTCAGTTATTTTCTAAGGTTAGATGGTTATTATATTAGTGAGTGTTTGTGTTGTACTGCTGGGTTTGGCTCACGTCCTTTAGATTTGTGTGATGTATTCAGTGTTTGTGTGTAAAGGCGATACACTGTTCTTGTTTAGGACTGTTCTGTTCATTCGAACGTCATCATCCAGGTTCATCATCCATGCCTTCTACTCCCTTGAGCTCATCGTGGGTGGAGTGCAGCCCAAAATATTTATTAGATATAAACTGTTCTTAACTAAGATGCTTCCTTTAACAGCAGCGAGCAAATAAATCGTCTGACCCAGGTTTGAAAATGGCACAGCTCATGATGACCCTCGCACCACCGCCGCGTCAGAGTGTGCCAGCGTCCCATGAAAACACTGGCTCAGGAGAAGCGAGCTGGTACAGTCCGCTAAAGGGGCACCGACGACACTATGCTTCCAGGAACATGCAGTCAGTGAGTCACATGGGAGCTGTGGAGGGGTGGGGTGGTGGGGTCCACCTCACACCCCAACGAAATCCACCAAGCAACAGAAAAGGGGTCCAGTGAAGCTCGACGCGTTCGCGTGACGTGATGGGAGCCACACTAGAAGCCGATTTTGCCTCTGGTCATGGAGTAGCCCAGTTTGGCCTCGTTGTTGATGAAGGACATGATGCCCAGGTACGTCTCGATGAGCAGCGGCCGTTCCAGCAGCAGCACACCGTTGGCGCGGCCCGGGATGGGGAAGTCTTTATGCGCACGCTTCACCGCCTGGATCAGCTGCGTTTTGAAGTTTTCCAGCTGGTGAATGAAACAGGAAGGTGGTGAGTGCTGTACAGTTTAACTCCACGACTCCATCTCATCTCATTAACACTTTGACTGATCTATTCAGTTTTCACTCTTAATTAGGTGGCCGACTTCTCGGTGCAACAGAGGCTGCTGTCTGGAAACATCAGCAATGCAGATGGCACATGGTTTTCCAGCCTTCATTCACCGGTCAGTAAGAAGTACAGTGTTTGTGTATGTATGTGTGTGTGTGTGTGTGTGGCTGAACATACAGCTCACTTCAGTTGTGTGGTCATCCTGTGATGGTGTTGGTACTTTGTGTTTGAGCAGGATGGAGTTACATTCTGTATGTTCTCTTAATCCTCTAAATTACGAGGTTTACTTTACATGTAGCAACATTTCAAATTTAGACTTCCACCACCTCGTAATTCAGAAGATTTAGGAAATGTACATCATACAATCATACAAACACGGTGGCTTAGTGGTTAGCATGTACTCCTCTCTGCACTAGGGATTCCCGGTTCGAATCCCAATCTGGGTGGTGTTTCCATGTTCTCCCCGTGTCCGCATGGGTTTCCTCCGGGTTCTCCGGTTTCCTCCCACAGTCCAAAAACATGGATCAAGGTCAGTTGAATTCTCCAAATTGCCCCATATAGAGTGTGTCTGTGTGAGTGAGTGAGTGCTCAGTAATAGATTGGCGCCCTGTCCTGGGTGTATCTGCCCAGCGCCCGAAACGTTCTCCCTTGGATGGGCATGGAGACTCTAGTAGAGGATAAAGTGGAAGATAATGTATGGATGGACGGACGGACATCATACACTCTGATGGAGATTTGTGGTGAACACTATTTATTGTGTCATTGAACCTCCTGCTCAGACCCCAAAGGAATTAACCAACATGGTGCCACCTCTTTATTTTTCTATAAGGTTCCACCTCAGGTGATTATCACAGACTACAGACTACATCATACTCATGTGTACAGCAAGAAGCCAGACTGCACTGTGAACAGCATGTTCTCCACCATGTAATGTTTGGGTTCAATTCCCATTGAAGAATATGATCTGTGAAGTGTGTATGTTCTTTCTAACATCTGCATGTGTTTCCTTCCACAGTTTAAAGATAATGCTACAAGGTGAATAATGGATATCACTGTGTGTCAACTCTGCCCTGCCCTTCCCCCATTTCACTATAGAACTGGGACAAGCTGATTCTAAGGAGAGAAAGAATCTTCAATAAAAATCATGCATAAAATGTTGTCTCTTTTCTTACCTGACACAAAGAAGCCACCTTCTCATCAGCGTGGGCCATGGGGTGCTCTGTGAAGGTAGCGTAGGGCATGTCATTGGACCAGGGGTTCCAGCGGTGCAGGAAAGAAGGTCTAGGTTTTTTATCCCAGTGCACACGGAGGCCACTTCCCTCCCGCCTACAGAGGAACAAGAAGAAACATTAAACACACACAGTACCAGTCAAAAGTTTAGACACGCCTCCTCCTTGCTTCACTTACTGTAAAGCTGGACTTTGTATTTCTTCAATTCCTGACCGTAGTCCACCTGTTTGTGGACTACTGTATGTACTCTGTTCTAATGGTCATTACCCCAATAGTACCACCACATAGCCGGTATTATTTGTTCAGTGCATTAGTCCTATCCCTGCAGTGTCACTGAGGTGGAGAACTGACACTAGTGCAGCACTGCAACCCCCTCACTGTATCAGTGTCACTGCAGAACTGAAACAATCCACCACCTAAATATACCAGTTATGTGATGGTCCTGACAATCAACCAACAGAAGACTACAGTCTATAATTGTAAAACTACAAAGTCCATCTAACAGGAACTGTAGACATGAACATGCAGTGTCATTTTATGAGATCAACACACAGCTCGTTATTTGTCTACATGCTTTTATAATCTGCTTTAGTCTGTTCTCTGATGAT